>LPNX010287521.1:13499-162119 GCA_001517045.1 Pseudotsuga menziesii | reverse complement strand
GCAGAGGCAAGCAATGGCATCACACCAACTTTTGTATCAATAGAAAATGCCTCAGAGACCGTGCCCATGGTAGGTCAACTGATTTTTCTAAAATTCTGAAAATTGCCCAAATAGAGTTTGATGGTAAGAGTCAAGACAACTGATTTTTCTAAAATTTTGAAATTGTACAAATAGAGTCGAGATAAAACTTTAAACTGGAAAGGAAATGAATCTTAAAGTCACTATAGGAACTTAGACTGGAAATTGTGTTATTTTAGAAATAAATCTCAATCTAAATACCACAGTCAAGGATGGCCATCAAATATCATGCCAAAAATGCCCGCAAAGTGACAAAATAAGTGGTAGGTGGTTACTACCTTCCAAACCTCCTATTATAAGCCATTCTATAAACTAGAATGTTTAGCCCACTTGTTAATATTATAATTATAGAATTTAGAAGTGACCAACATAATCTTTTCATTAGTGCATGGAATTTCGAATTACACTTGAGTTTCAGATGATGATGATAAGCTCGCATACTGTTTAGTGTATGAAGTCGAACTTACAAGGCAAGGGAAGGGTAGAATTGAACCAATAATACAAAAAAACATAGCATAATCATGTTGAGCAGGAAAACACTCTCAGACTGTACAGTTTGTATTTTTTTAATAGTACAGTCTTCAATCTTGTAAGGAATCTAGATTAGGGCAAAGGGAGGGTATATTAAACTAGATTTGTGCTTGGGGACTCCACTATAGATAAAGGATTTGAACTGGGGTCATCTCCACAATATTTTTTCCTCTATTTTAGTTATTTCAAATTTGTGAATGATTGCAATAACCTTTTCTCAAAATAGGCATGTTATGCATGTTCTTGGTACAAGGTTTTTCCTCCTGCAACCTGCTAGTTTTAGTCAGATATTTCTTGTAAGCATTTTCCTCATGTGTCTCTGTTTTGTGCGCTACTTTTTCCATGCAGGTATCTAATGTGCACTTCTCTCCAATCCTCAAAATAAAACAATATATATATAATTTTGTAGAGATAATTCTATTTAAATTTTAGACTAGCTGTCTCATTTCACTTATTCCAATGAGTTCTCTTGAAAGATTGTCCTCAAATGGGGTTACAATATTCAGTGTTTGTTGAATTAGTGGTTTCAAACATTTATTATTATCATCGGTGTAATAAAAGCTATCTTTTGTCTATTGTACTTCGACAAAGTTTAAACAGAAATTTATGTTCAATCGATTTATAGTTTGTTGTTTCACTGAATGTAGATACAATATTGCATACACATTAGGTGTCATGCTGTATGCTTCCTAGATTGTCGTTAGATATATGCATTCAATTTACATATTTATATGTTCTGTTTCTTTTGTTTGGAAACTTCAGACAATGTTTCATTCTATATGGTAAAGGGTATAAGTAAAGTGTTTGGTTTGGTGTATACATTTTTTCTGCATGTTAACTAGGGTCAATTTTGTTGACATAACTCATAATTAAATCTGAAGGTTTTGATGCTAGTATTAAATGTTGCTATCTTAATTACATAATCCTGTTTTTGTTTTGAAGGCACTTTTTAAGCCACCAAAAGCAATCAGAGGAGGGATACCCATTTGCTTTCCTCAGGTGAGTTTGACCAACACTTTATTGACAAGATTCTGTGGAAGGTAATAAGCTATATTTTGGACAATATTAACAGGAAATGCACTATGCAGTTTGGTAGTTTTGGATCGTTGGAACATCATGGATTTGCAAGGAACAGGTTGTGGGAAATTGATAACTCTCCTTCACCACTTCCAGCTGCAAATAACACATCAACTGTTGACCTTATTTTGATTCCCACAGATGAAGATTTAAGGATATGGCCTCGCAGGTATTCATTATAATTATAATTTTTGATTTATTTTCCCGATGGTTTAGATGCATGGGTTTATGCTTGCTTTCCTTATTATCTCAGTTCAGATATGTGGATTTATGTTGGAGTTCAATGGTCTCCTAAGATGTGCTTTAATAAGATTTTATTTGTTATGCAGAGTTATGGTTCAATGGTGCATGCTGCATGCCATCGGAATTATCTGTGGTCTGAATAGTTTCAATAATGTTTGATCACTTTTTATGCAGTTTTGAGCTGCGGCTACGGGTGTCGCTAGGTCCTAGGAAGCTGACATTGATTCCTCGTGTGAGAAATATTGATATCAAGCCTTTCTCTTTCACCTTTTCTCTTCATACTTATTTATCAGTGTCAGACATAAGGTGCAGTCAATAACTGTTGCTAGCTGGTTACTACTATAGAAAATGGATTTCCAGAATTTTATTGAAATTAGTAGATTGGAAGAATTGGAATCAATCGGCCCTTATTTTGTTGATAGGAATGTATTGTTAACTTGTGATTGTCTAATTTGCGTGCTCAAAAATGGGAATTACAAATCATATTGTAGTCAGCACATTGTTTCTAGATCTCTGCATTTTGGAATAGATATTTAGGTCTGCAGAAAAATGGTTTGCCTTTGGCTTGCTGACTTCTTGATCTTAATTTTAGATTTAGGAGTGAAATGCTTTGTGCAGTTCTTGTTTTATTGACTATGCATGCATGCATCAGTCATGTTGGACCACTTGTGATCATGTGTAATGCATCTGTTTCAAGTAGAGTATCATCTCTATGCCAGATTACTTTTCCTTTAGAACTACTGAAGGTTATGTTTTCATTGCTTACTATGCAGTGAAGTGCGAGTGGAGGGTTTGGAAACTCTTGACTATTTTGATAATTTACTTCAGAAGGAACGATTTACAGAGCAAGCTGATGCTATTACTTTTGACGATGAGGTAGTTTCCTTTACTAGGCCACCATTGTTTTCTTTAGTTGTGGGATTGGATTTGATTGCAATTCCGGTGGCTGGTTGCTTTGTTTATGTAAATGTGTACATATCTTTTGCATCAAAACTTATGTTGAGTTTTAATCTCCTACACAGGTGGATAGGGTGCATCTCAGTACCCCAACTAAGATTGCAGTCATTGATCACGAAAAGAAACGGACGTTTGAATTGAGGAAAGAGGGTCTACCTGATGCAGGTGGGCATTGCCTTACATGCCGATGCCTTATTTATAATGATTGCCTTGCCTCGTACCAATATGCATTGCAGGGCTATTTTTTTACATAAAGCATTATGTGGGTAGGGATGAAAATTTGAAGAAAATGAAAACCAATCTTTTATCCCTAAACAGAGGAAAAGTGGAAGAAAATGAAAATTCTCTTTATCCCCAGATTAAGTGCAGAACGCAGAAACTGAAAGAAACATGTCCATGTCTTGTTTATTTCTTCCGTTTGGGGCCAAGGATTCAAAGGATAACATGAACACTGTGCCTTCCATGCAACAGAAAGATAGCAAAGGGTAATGGTTAACCATAGATCTCAATTTAAGTTGTAAGTTCATTCTTTGGTACCGGTCAGTTGATTTAGTTAAGTGGTTCAAGCTTTTCCATTATTTTGTGCCAAATCTGAAAGATTTTGAAATTAATTAGGTTGGTGCTTTTGATTTATTTTACCTACTGTTAATATATGTCTAAGGATGATGACTATGTCACTTATATTGTAACTATGCAACCATATAATATTCGCAATATCACCACATTTCCTGAGTTACTTCTGGTGTACAGTTGTTTGGAACCCATGGGATAAGAAGGCTAAGGCCATTCCCGATTTTGGTGATGAAGAGTACAAACAGATGGTTTGTATTGAAGCAGCAACAGTTGAGCAACCTATAATGTTGAGGCCACGTGAGGAGTGGAAAGGGCGCTAGGAATTATCTACGGTTTCATCGAGCTACTTCAGTGGACAATTAGATCCACTAAGAGTTCTTCATGGTTGACACTTTCAATGTGTCTTCCTAGTGTCTCACTGTGGTGGGCATAAGATTAAGTTTGTTAAAAAAAAGTTCTAGCAAGTAAGTTTGAGTTATTTAATGGTGGAAGACTTGTATCACTGTTTATGTCCTTATTATATTTGTTTATCATACGTTGTAAAAAAATCCTGTTCATATCTACCTGCCTGGTACAATTGTCACCAACACATGCTTAGTAAATTGCTTCATGCTGCAGTGCTACAAGAGTTCACTAGTTGCCTAAGTATCTGAACTCATTGCCAACTATGCTACATGCTAAGTGTAGTGCATTATGGCTAGGAAAATCAGCATAGCACATAGAAATCAAGCTTGCTTGTAAAGTGTGGGTTGGCTTCGACTATTCATGGAATTCCAGATGCCCATGCTAAGCCAGTATATCACAGATTTGCAGGTATTTAAAAAAAAAAAAATCACGTCCGTCGCTTAAGCGACGCTTAGTAACTGTCGCTTATCCGACAGCTATTCTTTGCAGCCATCGCTTATTCTACAGTTATTCTTTGTATTTGTCGCTTAGTAAACGTCACTTATCCGACAATGTCCCTTCCTATCTGTCGCTTAAGCGACAGTTATTTATGTCGCTAATTCGACGCTTACTCAGTCTCTCCGTCGTTTAAGCAACGCCTGTGGGTGCAAAAGTTTAAAAAAAAATTTCGTCATTGTCGCTTAATAAGTGTTGGAGAACCGACGATTTAAATTCAAGCGACGGTTACTTAAGTGTCGCTTAAGCGACATTTACTTAAGTGTCTCTTAACCGACGATAAGTTTCCGACGCTTCAAAAAAAACCAAAGTGTCGTACATGCGACAGGGAAGTGTCAAAAATACGACATGATGGCCGTCGGAGTTTTGGTCAAAATGTAGTAGTATCAGTCCTACACTGAGTGTTCTTGGTAACTGACCAGGTGCCTCCATTCCTAGAATGGAAATTGCCCTTACATCTTTCCTACTTGACAAAATGGTGAGCACTCATATCTGACATGGAAGGAACTAATCCTCTCACCATGACAGAATGGCTCAGCCCTTACATCTGACCATGGAAGGAACCAATCCTCTCACCATGACAGAATGGCTCAGCCCTTACATCTGACCATGGAAGGAACCAATCCTCTCACCATGTCAGAATGGCTATGGGTCTCATCACTTTCTCTTGGAGTAAACCTCGATCTAGAGAACACCAAGCTTCTCCCTGAAGCACTCGAACTTCAGCCTAGCCAATGGCTTTGTCAATACATCGACTATCTTTTCCTCTGTCGCAACATACTAGAGCTTCAGTGCTCCCCTCTGCACCATATCCCTGATATAGTGATACTTGATCTTGATATGCTTCGACTTGTCATGGAACACTGGATTCTCTAACAACTTCATGCAACTTTGGTTGTCACAATGTATACAAGTAGCATCCAACTAGAGATCAAATATATCAGATAGTAGATTCCGCAGCCATACTGCCTCACAACTAGCTGAACAAGCTGCGACATACTCTGCTTCATCTGTACTCAGTGCCACACAGGATTGCTTGCTGTTAAACCAAGAGATCACACTTGATCCCATACTGAAGTACTCTTCATGTCGATGGCACTGCTTGCCCAATATGAATCAACATAGCCTTCCAAGTTAATCTTTTGATTCGCATTGTACTTGAGCCGATAATCAACTGTACCCTTCAGGTACCTCAGAACATGCTTTGCAGCAATCAAGTGAACACTTCTCGAATCTGTCAAGTACTGGCTCAAGGTGTTCACAGTAAATCAAATGTCTAGTCTCGTGTTCGTCAGGTACATCAATGACCCAATCATCTGGCGATACATTGTAGCATCAACCGGCTCTGATGAAGCATCACACAATAGCTCAGGTTTGATGCCATAGGTGTGGTCATAGCCTTGTAGTCCATCATCCCAAACCTCTTCAGGATCTCTACTGCATACTTCTCTTGTCCAAGGAAGATTCCATATGTACTCTGTCACACTTCCATACCTAGAAAGTAATGCATCATCCCCAAGTCCTTCATTTCGAACTCAGCAGCAAGCTTTCTCTTCATATCAACAATCAACCCATCAGTACCTGTCACAAATAGATCATCTACATAGAGTAGAAGCATCACTGGGTTGCCATCCTCAACCTTATAGTAAAGGTTGGAATCTGCTTTACTCTTGGTAAAGCCCAAACTAGATAGAAAGCTATCAATTCTTCCGTACCAGGTCCTGGGTGCCTGTTTCAAACCGTACAGGGCTTTCTTTAATCTGCATACATGAGACTCTCTGTTATGTGTCTCAAAACTGAGTGGTTGTTATACATACACTTCCTCTTCAACTACACCATTCAAGAATGCAATCTTGACATCCATTTGGTGTATCTTCCATTTCATCACTGCAGCCAGAGAAAGTACTGATCTGTTGGAAGTGTATCTGGATACAGGTGCAAAGGTCTCTTCATAGTCTATTCCTTCTTTCTGAGAGAAACCTAGAGCTACAAATATTTCTTTATACTTTTCAATGCTATCATCTGCAGCATGCTTGATCTTGTAGATCCGTTTGGAAGTTACAACTGACTTCCCTTCTGGTCTTGGGACAACATCCCAGACATCATTCTTCATGATCGATTGATATTCTTCGATCATAGCATCCTTCCATTCTCTCTATTCTGCTGCTTCTTCATAACTGGAAGGCTCTTTATTAATGAAATCACATAGTAAAGCTACATACTTGGAGCATGATCTGGTTCTCTTTCTTTCTCTGTGATTATCTTTTGGAGCCCCATATCTTTCCACACCTTGGATAAGTTCACGTACCCAAGTAGGTTTCCTCTTATGAGGATTCTTCTCTAGAGGTGGATATACAGGTCTCTGTGGTTCCTCAAAATCTTGATCTTCTTTGTTCATGGTTGTGTCATGAATTCTGGGTACTTCTACTTCTGCTTCTTCAGGTTCTTCAGCAGGTCTCTTTTTGGACTTGTTGTAGGCTGTGTCTTCATCAAATGTCACATCCCTCCTAATGTCAATCTTCTTATATCCTAGAAAATAGATTCTGCAAGCCTTCGAGCTCTCAGAGTATCCCACAAATATGCCCTTCTTTCCTGAAGGATCTAATTTTGTTCTCTTCTCTTTTGGAATGTGTATGTACACAGGAAAACTGAATATTCTGAGATGGCTGAATTCTGGTTTCTTGCCGGAGAAGTCTTCTTAAGGAGTCTTGTTCTCGAGTACTTTATGTGGAGTATGGTTCTGTACATACACCGCTGTTATGGTAGCTTCAGCCCAAAGATGCATAGGAAGATCTTGATCATGAAGCATTGCTCTTGCAACTTCCATGATGGTTCTATTCTTCCGTTCCGCAATCCCATTCTGTTGTGGATTATAAGGAGTAGAGAACTCCCTCTTAATCCCTAATTCTTTGCATAGCTCTTTGAATTCATTCGAAGTGAATTCTCCACCATTATCCGATCGAATGGTTTTGATCTTCTTTTTAGTATGGTTCTCGATCAAGGATTTGAATTCCTTGAACTTACTGAATACTTCGTATTCATTTTTCATAAAGTAAACCCATGTCTTTCTAGAAAAATCATCAATAAAGGAAACACAGTATGCATACCCGCTTAGTGAGTTTGATGACATAGGACCACATACATCAGAGTGGATGATTTCTAGTATGTCTTTGGCTTTTCTTTCGCTACTGGGAAATGTCTTCTTTGTATTCTTCCCTTTCGCACATACTTTGCAAACTCCATCATGTTTTGCTTGGAATTCTGGAAGACCTTCAACAACTTTGCTTGCAATAGGTAGTGCTCTGTAATGCACATGTGCAAGCCTTCTATGCCAAAGTTCATTTGGCTCTACTGTGTCATGTACCAAGGCTTGTTCTGGATGGCCCTTCAATTTGTACAATCCTTCTTCTTGTTCTCCAATTACTATTGCATCATTGATAGTCTTACCTTTTGGCCACATGATGACTTTACCATCTATGAATGCAACCCACATCCCTTTTACATCCAATGCTGATATGGAGAGAAGGTTCTTCTTGAGTCCTAGCACAAACAATACTTCTTTCATTGTTAGAGACTTACCAGAGTCTAGTTTATATGAATATTCCCCACTACATTTTATTGGATATTGGTAGTCATCTCCTAGCTTCACCTTGTGAGGTGATTCATGTTCTGACAATCTCACAAAGGATTCCTTGAATCCAGTCATATGTTTGGAAGCCCCACTATCTATAAGCCAATCATCACTTCCATGAGAAATGTTACCTGTGAGAGCAGAGATCAGAACATATTCATCATAGCTTGAAGAATCTTCACTTTCATATCTAGATCTCTTCTTGGATGGTTCATCATCCTCTGTAGCATGAACATGATGTCTTATTTTGTTCCCCTTATTCTTATGAGAGTGGCCCTTGTTCTTAGGGTAGTCTTTTGCAAAATGTCCTCTTTCATCACATGTATGACATCTTAATTTTGATATGTCTCTTCTGAGATGAGAATCCTTACCTTTGGAGTAATGAGGTCTTCTTCTGCTTTTCTTGGAGTGGGTTGTGAGGGCTTGGTCTTCACTTCCCATCTTCTCTTCTCTAGCTGTTATCCGTGCTTCTTCTTGAGAACATTCTTCCCATAGTTTGCTGAATTTGACTAACTTCTTTCTAGCACAGATTCCTTGAATGAAAGCATCCCATGACCTAGGAAGGCCATTTAGTGTTGTCATCACAATCTCTGCATTCTCCACTTCTTCATCTATAGCTTCTAATTGTTCCTTGATCTGAGAAACCCTTGTGAAGTAAGACTGGATGGTCTCTGCATTTTGAATCTTCACATTCTTCAGTTGATTCCTCAGAGTCATCTTTTGATATATGTTCTTTCCTTCAAACAATTTGGTTAGGGCATCAAACATAGATTTAGGTGTCTTGAGAGAGGACACCTAGGGGATAAGGTGATCCTTGATAGAATCAATAATGATCCTCTTTTCCATAACCATATTCTTCTTATGTAAGTCCTTTGCCTCATCTCCCTCTCGAACTAGAACCTCCTCATGAATGTAGAAGTCTAATTCATTCTCTTCCAGGACTAGGGAGATCCTATACTTCCAGGCTCGGAAGTTATCAGCTCCCTCAAGCTTTTCATCAAGCTTGGTATGATGAGACATATTTATAAATGAGAATCTCAAATGGAAATACAAGAGATCTTAGATCTTACCAGGTCAAAATGTCGGATCTGAGACTTGAGCTGAAATCTTGTAGAGCTGTTTTAGGAGCAAATTAGGGTTTTTCTTTTCTGGAGTTCTATCCACCCAAATGCCTTGAAATTTGTCCCTAACTTCTATTTTGGGGAGGAGATCAATCTAGGCCTGGGATCACTGGAAAATTCCTCTTCTGTGAAAAGCCCTAATTTTCAACAGTAGTGGCAGGTCCAAAACTAAAAAACCTCAGAATTGGATCCTGCTTCGACAGAAAGATGTGCCCTAAGGAGGAGAGTTATTCCACCTTACTTTTGCTGAAAATATGTGGAGGAAGATCCATAAAATAGGAATCCCTAGTTCCCACAGCTGTGTAGTGTCTTCTTCTTAGGTTAGCTCTGATACCATGTTAGTTTTTCAACATTAAGCTAACATTATTAGGATCTTTAACTGAGAGAATAACAAGTACCGCAATCAAACACATGAGACAATGAACACAGTGTTTTTCCTTGGGGAAACCATAAAGGAGAAAACCCCACAACTGCCTCAGAGATAGAATTAGCAACAAAACAGTAAAAGCCCCAAGACAGTAAGTGATCTCCCAACAGCAGTAATCTTCTTCTTGTCTAGCCCCAGTGTCTTCTCCTTCCTCAACTATGCACTACACTTGAGTGTGTATGACTTGTGTGTTAAATAGAGACTCCAGTCCTCTATTTAAACTAATCCTGACATGACTAAAACCCTACTAGGGCCAACCTCTACTAGGAGAGTCTAATAACCCTAGTTCCCTGGAACTGCAGGGACGTTAACACTTAGACAATCGGAGGGTTACCCACCATGACTTGACATGACTTGTTTACATTATTGATCCTCCCGATCGGAACATCGGGGCATGACAACATGACTCAAATACATAATAGGTGCATCCCAAAATAAAGATCGGGTTACAATACATAAGATACATAGATGAATACATTCTGAAGTTACAAATACATCAACAGATTGAATTTGGAGGGACATGCCCAAACTTGGTGATAAAGTCACAGAGACACACCTAAGTTGGGAGGTGATTCCCAAGTATCTAAGAGGGAGGTGTTTAAAACCCTCATTAATTCCAAATTATACCTTTTTGGAAATGAGGACGACCAATGAATCCATTGACATCGTTTCCCATAGAAGTAAGCTTATAGTGTGTAAGAGTTCACCACCAAGTTTAGAAAAATTATCAGTGCGTTGAGTATATCTCCCAATAACCTAGATGTACTCCCCAAGTTTCTAGGACACCCACATGATTCATTTATGGAAGTAAGTTATGCTCTTTAAATGTAGGATAATTGACGAGGCCCTTGTCCTAACACAATATCTAGAGAATATGGGTAAGAATAAATGACAACCAAGTGGTTCCAAGTAGAAACACCACCAAGATGCTTCCAAGGAGTGAAAGAGGAAAGGAAAGGATATAAGGAAAAAAGATACAACACAACAATGCAAGGAAGTAAAAAAACCATTGTAATAATTGTAATATCAATGATCACACCAAAGATAATTGTTGGAAACTACATTTAGAGTTGAATCTAAAGAACCATAAGAATGATGCCATGAAAAATAACATGTTCACCATGGATTTAGGAAACAACGTAGTGAGCAACTCACATGTAGAAGTAAATATTATCTACATTGCAACGCAAAAAGAGGTGAACCTAAGCAATTTCCATCCTAAGGAAGAGAAGTGGATGACTAAAGAATCTAATATTAAGATCTAGGTCAATAACAAAAACATGGATGCTTTGTTTGATTCCAGTTCATAGGCCAACCTTAACGTAGAAGATATAGTCAATAATCTTGGATTGGAAGATCATGACCACCCTCAACCATATCCATTGGGATGGGTAAATAAGGATGTAGAGCTCAATGTCATTATGAAACATAGGATCACATTTTATGTAAGTGAAAAATATACATATGAGGTAGAGGTAGATGAAGTACAACATCATGTGTGTGATGTAGTGTTTAGAAGCCCCTACATGTACACAGGGATGTTATCTTCTCGAAGATACCAAATAAAAACCACCTAATCAAGGGTGGGAAGTCCTTCATAATTAATGTGCACAAATGTAAATCAAAGAGCTCTCTAGTAATTGCTAACCAACTAAAATAATAATTAATTCAAAACCAACCTAAAATTTATATTATTCCTTTTAAGAGACAATCAACCAAAAAATGAATTGATAAAAAGTAAAAACATCTCTGAAAGGAGGATTTACGAAAGAATAAAAGCCATTTGATAAAGTTTTTATAACCATATTAAAAAGTGTTCCACAAACCTTAAAGATTGCCAACGAAAAAGGAATATAGCATAAGATATAGTTGTTTCCTAACTCCCCATTCCTCACATTGAGTAGTACAATATCATCTTAATACCAAATAATAGTTGATCTTCATCACATGTAAGACATAGCAGTATAAGAGACAACCAAACTTGCTTTCTATTCGTCGGAATCTTATAGAAGAAAAAATGTTGAAAATACAGTTTCTATTGTTCAAATCACAATTTCGACAATTTGAGTAGTTTTAAAATATGACATTTAGTCTTAAAAAAAGTCGTTGTGATTGCTGAAATTGTATGAGTCCACGGATTACAATTTCAAAAAGCGATTTTTACCAATTTTGCCAAAAAAGTGTGGCTATTTAGTTGGTCTTTATCCTAAGCAATGCAAGACTCTATTCACTAAAATTTATAATAACATGATAGACATTAATTATTATTATATGATTGGTATATGTTACGTGCAAATATCTTTATAATAAAATCAAATATCCTATCATCTAGTCACATGGTACAGTAAGATCTACAACATGGAATATAAATAAGGTGTAAGAAAAGCAATGGAATGACCACATGGGTTAATAAAATCAAATATCCTATCATCTAGTCACATGGTACAGTAAGATCTACAACATGGAATATAAATAAGATGTAAGAAAAGCAATGGAATGACCACATGGGTTTGTCCTCCATTATTCTTCTCATCACTTGAAGCACTTTGCAATTATTCCATTATTCTTCGTTGCATTGAACGTTATCCCTTCATGACTTGAAGTACTCTACAATTATTCTTCATCGCTTGGAGCATTGCCTTTTTATTTTTCAATATTAAAAAAACACATGTTCTTGACATTCCATATAATTAAAGAAAACCAAGTCCATACATTATGGCATCTTTTCAAGAAACCACTCAAATATACCAACAAGATCAAACAAAAAAACCTATATAGTTCAAACAAAAAATATACCAAGAAGATCAAACAAAAAACTTACAAATCTGACAACCCATACCAACAAGATCAAACAAAAAAGTTACAAATCTGACAACCCATACCAACAAGATCAAACAAAAAACTTACAAATCTGACAACCCATACCAACAAGATCAAACAAAAAAACTTACAAATCTGACAACCCATACAATAGTTCAATTGATATAGTTCTTCCAAAACAGATTAAGATCAAACAAATATCGAACCAGAATATAGTCATTAAAAAATATCAAAGACATAATTAAGAGAAAAGGACCTAAAAGCCCTCTTCATCCATGCAGCGTATAATTAAAATTTAATATAAAGATTAAAATTAAATAAGTAGATATTTGATATTATAGGATTATATATTCTGTCTTTATTTTATTTGTATTGTTATATTTAAATTAACATAGATTTATATTAATTTAAAATTATCAAGTATTGAAAAAATTTAATTAGTCATTACAAAATATCAGAGACATAATTAAGAGAAAAGGACCTAAAAGCCCTCTTCATCCCATGCAACGTATAATTAAAATTTAATATAAGATTAAAATTAAATAAGTAGATATTTGATATTATAGGATTATATATTTTATCTTTATTTTATTTGTATTTGTATTGTTATATTTAAATTAACATAGATTTATATTAATTTGAAATTTGAAAAAAAATTAAACTTTTTAAATTGATAATTTTGTATTATTTAAAATGAATTGAGGTTAATTAGCATTTTTTTAAATTTAATAAAATATACAATTTATAATATATGTAGATATAGATATATAAAATACAAGGTTGATTGTTAAAATATTTATATTTACATTATGTTGTTAATATTTCTATTTATATATATAAATTTGATATCTCTTTTTGTATTCATATATAGTAAATGTTTGTATTAAATATGCGTTACACATAAAATATTTGTATTTCTATTTGTATTATCTATTAGTTAATATATAGGATATTTTGGTAATTACTATTCATTGAAAAATGAAATCACATTTAAGTACAAGCTAATGATGTAATGATGGTCTCTTTTTATGCATTAGATGCAATAGAACTAAAAAACAAGCATCCTTCAAGTTACATTGATATTTTGAGATACCTACACAATGAATCTTGGCTTTCATTAAAATATATGAAATGTGGGAAATTGAATAACCTTTTAAAATATATAAATTATTTATTGAAAGTGTTTGTAACTAGATCAATTTTGATAATCTAAAACACATTGTGCTATTTTATCAATTATGAAAAAAACGTAATTACATATAAAGAATGAGCAACTTTTTTTTATATAAGTAGTTTAAATTCCTCACCCTCTACATTATCATAACAAATTATGAACCTACACACTCAATTTTTAAGGCCTTAGTGTAACACCCCATATTTTGACCAGGCATACTTTTTCCACAGGCCTACTACACTTTATCTACGTATTATCTGTTGGGCTTCGCTAGACTAAGTAAACTATATTTTTTGTACGTTAGACCTGACTATATGTTGCTGCTATGTTTATGATGTTACCATTCTTATGTTGATACCATGATTATGATGATTTGGTTGTTATTGTTCTCATGATGTTATTATCTTATGCGTTTAAGATGTTGTAGTTGTCATGAGATTTCTTTCTTTCATACTGACAGTGTATGTTTAATTACCATCCTTGATGAAATGTGATATATAATAATGTGGTACATGGACACCAACCTATGATGTGATCGATTTTAATGATTTTATGTAATGAAATGAAATGATGTTGACAATATGGATCAAATGATGACTGAATGGAAAAATTGTTATAAATGTATGGTTGCAAAGTGCTAACCCACAGGACATAGGGGCTATGTGATAGTCGAGCACTTGATATGATATATGGTATAAGAAATTTCTATACTGTAAACCTTAGCAACCAAAAGTGATGATATGATGACACAGACCGATAATATCGATATCAACAAAATATGAGTTAATAAGGTTATAGACCCAGTATGTTGAGAGGGATGGATGTATTTCCCACCCTATGTTTCTTCGATACCCGAGGTCGTGGGAGGGTTATGCTGAGACACACTCCCCATGTTATTGTAATGATGAGGGTTAGATTCCTGCTAGGAGAGGCTAGGTTCGCTATTCAGCCGACACTATCGTTCTCATGTTCTTATGTGGTCAGGTTGGTGAAGTCGACATCCACTTCTATACTAGAAGAAGAAGGGTAGGGACGACGTGAACATAGGTTAGGATGAGAGGACATGTTATTTAGTACTATTAAGGGTTGAACATTACTTAATACCGAGTTAGTAGTAGTAGGTATCCTTCCTTGTATTGATTGGTTAAGTTAATAAGGACATAAAGATAAGGATAGGAAATCTTAAATGGGTAATTGTTACAATAACTAATGATGCTAAAGTAATTATGTTATATGTATGCTTGTCTACCTTCCTGGAAGATTATTATTATTAGCTATTAGGTATGCATATATGAAATATGATGTTTTCTTATAGTACATATCCAACATGTTCATACATTGGTCATGCATGCACACTTTGCACATGTACGCTAGTGGAAATATATGAATAGTTACCATGTTAAAAAATTGTATAAGATGGTGTGAATAACTAAGTTAATTTTGTAGTGATCCAATAAAGCTAATGAACATTTAAGTTATTAAGCACATGTGAACATTGTAATAAGTAAATGATTAAGTGTTTCCAATTACAAATTGTTGTGAATAATATAATGGTACTCTTTAATTGATCAGTAAAATTGTTAAGCCATCAAGGGTGTGTTGTTTATAAGAAAAAGGGTGTTGTGTTGGTGTTAGGACACTCATGTGATAAACAAATGATTAAAAATGTTGTTATTGGTTCACCATCTATTACTGTTAAATTATTATTATTACTAATTAATATTAGTTTAATAATACTAATATTCTTATCTTAATGATTATGATATCAGCAAAAGTTAAAAGATTGATTAATAAATTATTAGTAGGTAAGTCTTTTCCATGTCAAAATTTAGAAGGAATATTATAATAATGGTTTAAATTAATGGATGTTATGGAACAATTTTTAAATGTTATTTATTTAATTGATATGACTCTTGGAATTTAATTACAAGTTAAGCTATTTTGTTGGATCATATTTTTTTGGGAAAACCATTAAGACATATCCTGTACAATTTGAAAATTCAACTAGTAAATAGTATTTTATTTCAACCGTACTTAATATAAAAGCGGTGACTAGAACTAACAATTATTAAATTAGGTCTTGAATAGAGAACCCTTTGCTGATGTTTCCTAAAATAATAAATAAGTGTACAGCCACCATTTAAAGCCCAATTAATTTATGATTTATGACATGAAAATAATTGAGGCAATAAGAGTAGAAATGTAATATTATATTGTAACTTGCAGTAATAAACTAGTAGAGGATTAAATGATTTTGGGTTCTGGGAAAGTAGGTGGAAGGTGGTGGAGTAAGCCAAAAGGTTTTTGGGAGGAAGAAAAAGGTATATAGAGAAGTGTGAAGGGAGGAGAAGGGGTTAGATTTTCTAGGGAGAAATTGAAAGGAAATGGTGGCATTGCATGAAAAGGGGAAATGAGTTTGGAACAGAGAAAACCTACTTAGGTATTATCGGTCTGTGGGATTGGGGGCTAGGAAATCCGTCGATTTCCTAGGTCTAGCAGAATAAGAGCTGGTTGGTAGGGTGGCTTATCATTTTTTTTGGATTTCTAACTGGCCAAAAGGGAGCTACTCTGGGGAAACTAAACAAGCCATCTACAACCTAAGGAAAATTAGGTATTCTACTTGTTAATCTGTAAATTTTACTATGTTTTTATAATTATCATGGTTGAAAATTAGATGTTGAAATTAACAATTTTATGCAAATTCCTAATTGTGCTAGAAATTTCTAGAATGCTATGATACGAATGTGGAAAACAAAAAAGAAAGGCGGAAACGAAAAATATATTTTGATGTAAAATAATATGCGTATTATTATTAATCTCATCTCTGGATGAGCTTTTGTACATAAAATGTAACCTTGTTGGTAGATATAGTGCCCCTCCTAACTGAAGGGTACTACACATGGTATTAGAGCAGGTTCATGCTCTCAAACCTTAAGTGACCTATTCACACCTAGAGCTGCCCTAAAATTTAAAGTCTATAGTAATCTACAAAACTCAAACATAAATTTATACAAAAATAAATTGTAGTAGTTACCATTGTAAACTCGCTTTAGATCACTTGCACAAACATGAACATATAAAAGTTAGATTTTATGTTATTAATATTTCAACTCTGGAAATATTGATCATTTTGTATACAAACAAAATAATATAGAGATAAAAATAAAAGAAATATATATATTTTTAAACAAAAACGCTCAAGGAAACAAAATTTTGAAAAAAAGTTAAAGGTTAAAAATGTAAATATTTAGACTACACCCATGAAACACCATTGGACAAATTCTCCTGTACATAGTGCCTTAGTATTCAAAATGATGGAATTCCTGTGATGTGAGAAAATAATAACATACTATGACTCAATGCTTTGTTGGGAAGGAAGAGCACTACATGAATTAAACAATCAAGAATTTATAAGTGGTCAGTCCAGGCCTCAAAATCCCACCAAAATCCACAATGAGGGCATGGGTATCTAAATAGCATGACCTTTGAGATATGAGCTTAGGCAGCTCAAAAAAAAAAATCCACATGTAGCACAATGTGATCCATACCGAGTGGACAAAAATATTAAACCCATATCACCTGAAATTCAAAGTATTATGGTCTATATTAATTTTAATCAAAGGAGAGAGTATAACACCATTTAATCTTTACTAGAAATTGCATGGAAACCAAATATATATTATTGTGAGATATGAAAATACATTCTAAATACCAAATTCATTTAAATAGGTAATTGTGCAAGCAAAGTAAGAATAAATACATGTTACCCATACGATAAGCACCCCTTTATCCTTATCCAAACTAACAGATTCCTATATAGCAGGGATAACTAATGCACCTCCAACAACATGCATGGGTCCTCTTGGCACAATGAATTCATTATGCATATCAATCACTAGAAGCAATATTAGAAAGAAGAAAGAAGAAATACCTATTGCATCATAAAGAAGAAATATCAGGGTATATGTGGTAGTGTTTTCAAATACATAAATGAAATATTCGACATGTGGAATGCCATACAAGTTATCTCTTCGGGATAGGCCAAAAAGAAGAAGTTTTGGAAGATTTACAATAAAAAAATTTGGCACATCCAAATTAGGTCAGAACTGCGGTGTCAAAAGGTGGACACGTCATAATAAAACAGGACAAAGTTTTAGACCTAGAGGAGTTGAAATTCCAATTTTATATCAGTTTGAAGTCTTCGCTAAAATAGTCGTCCAATTAGGGTTTGAAAGAAGGCGTTCTAGGGAAATTGTTATATCCGAAGCATCCGATATCAAAATTGAGTGAGATCTATTGCATAAAAAATAATACTCACCATTGTATCTGTGGTTTATTTTTCATATTTATTTTCAAAATATTGGACACATGGCATAGTACACAAGTTTTCTCTTCTAGATATGCCAAGAAATAAGAAGTGTTGGGAGAATTACAATATAGTTTTACTAGAGCATTTAAATTAGGTTAGACCTACGGTATCGGAAACAGGACACATCAATCCACCATAAGCCAAAATTGTAGACCCATATGATCTGAAATTTTAAATTTATATTAGTCTAAGTTGGTCATAAAATAATCTTCCAATCAAGGTTGAACAAGGAGACTCTATAGTTCAAGCAATGGTAGATCGCATAGAGCACCAACAAGCATTATCCAAAGATTGAAGATGTCCATAAACATTATGAAACAATAAGTAGATCAACATCACAGTCAAAGGAGTTTTGAAGAAGGAAAAATCATATGGGAACTTGAACAAATCATTGAAACAAGGACCAAACAACTACGAAATCAAGCTATTATTGAGTACCTCATCAACTGGAAGAACTTACCAGCTACAAACTCGACATGGAAAAATGATGACTTCATACATATGCATCCATAATTATCCAAGTGTTGAGGACAATGCTTTTCTGAACGGAATGGGCATGTTAAGCCCTAAATGTTGGGCATAGTTCCCTCTATTGTGTGGCACTTCACCCCCTATATGGTGGTGTATTACATATTACTGATGTAGGATTGGGTCTATTAGTGAGTCTATTAGTTGTTATTGGACACCTTTGTCTACTATATATAGGAAGGAGATATTTTCATTTGAGTAAGCATTGTATATTGTCTTGTCTTGGGTACATAATACATTGTGTAAGTGGGTTCCTCCCTCGAAGATGAATTCTATCTATCTCTATTATTCATTATTAGGGTGTTAATTACTCTCTATTTATACTCTTTTTATACTATCTCTGGGACTTGATTGCATAACAATATTCCTTCTTGTAAGATTTTACCATTATGGTCTAAAAATACCCCAATACTATCCTTTCTCAAGAGCAGCTCTCCGAAGGGCAGCTCTCCAAAGGGAAGAGACACAACCAAGGTGGGGGCAATTCTTCCACAGGGGAAGACCTCGAAGTAGGCTCCAATGAAACTATTCATAATAATGTATTCATGCTTGATTCCCAAGCAAAGGTTGTCCCCACACCATGCCATTGAAGTTACCACGTCGAGTAAAGGGAATTCCTTCACTTTCACAAATTCCCGTCTTCCGTCATAGCGATAGATGACTAAATTTTTCTGTTTTTTGACACACAGGAAACCACGTTTTTCATCCCAAACATAAAGTGGCACACCCTTGGTATTTTCGATGTAAGAAACTACCTCAAACTCTGGCAACCTGTAAAGAGTTATTGCTTCTGACAGAGAAACTAGAAGTCTTTGAATGCAGCACATCCATGCTCATAACCACCTTCTTAGCAAATCCAACCATGTTTCTCCCCAAGATGTATGCCTCTATTATAATGCGAATGATTCTGCCTTTGTCGTTCGATGGGACATTCTTCCTGGACATGGATTCTGGCATGTAGATCCTGATAGAACCTTCGATGCATCCAAACAGGAGTCAAAATTCCCATGAGCCCAAGCTTTCAATCTGGACAAGGAAAACCTTCAGTACTTGATTTAATTCGCAAAATGTGATGGGAAAATAGAAATCTGCAGCAACAACATGAAGAGAAGAGAATCCTCAAATACCGGTAAAGAGGAAAGCTCATGGCATCACCCTTACTTCCAAAGCATCCTACGAGCTCCTGCATGCTCAGGAGAGGAAGCTCAAATGTGAGGCCTCTAAGACATGCGCCTGAAGCCTTAGCTGAATGGACTTAGCGTGCACAAGGAGGGGACACCCTACCTTGGGACGGTTGCATGAGGGCGTGCATGCAGCCTGCATGGAATACATGTAACTCGGTCCTTTCCCATGAAGTCAACTGTTAACTCTGCTCCTTGCCCATTGAATTCAGTAATGGAGATAAGGATGGCTTTGTTGGGCCGTGGACATCACCCTTTTTGTAAGGTTAGGTTTGATATTTTAATCAATTAAACCTTCTTAATGCATTACATAACCTTTAAGCTGAAATAATTAAATAATTAATTATTTTACATAAGGTTAATTATTTTAAGTAAGTAAGCCTTCTTAATGTGTTACATAACTTTCCATACAATAACTATTTTAATTAAAAAATTATTTTATTTTATTTTATTTTAAATAAATTTTGATTAATGTTAATGATAAAAGTTAGCATTTAAATGTTAAATTAGATGTTAGATTAATTAGAGGTTAGAAGATTAAATGTAGTATTTAATGTTACTTTTTGTGTTAAATGTGATATTAATTGTATAAATTACATTTACATGTTAATGTTATATGTTGAATGTTACTTGTAACATTAACATTGTAGATAACATCAAAATTAATTTTAAATTTGGATATGGTAATGTTAGTTAGTTTATTTTATTGAAAATTCAAGTGTTAACTTAAGGCATTACCGAGACTTCGACTTATAGTCGAAGAGACGAGACGGACGTGAAATATGAAAAATAAGACACTGTTCAGATCCGAATGATGAGCTGAACACTAAGACACTGGTTATACCCCATGATGAAATCATTTAATGAAAACGACAATGCAATTTTTATGCTAATTCGAGACGCATGATATCCCTACACATAAGTATAAGCATTGTGTAACTAAATTTTATCTCCAAAATTATTAGATTGAGAAAATAATGATCTAATGTTATTGGATGTTCGAGGAACTATCATGTTTCAAACACGTAGAGGTTGAGGTCGAGGTCAACCACCCTCACTACCGCCACAAGCACCACCACTGGCATCTCCAAGGAGAACCTCCACCCTTGAAATGGAGATAATATTAAGATCCTTGGAGACTATTATCGACACATTGAACATTCAGTCGGAAATGGATAGAGAGGTTGAATCTACACAGGTGAGCCGAGAAAACTCTAAGAGGGAACATGGACCCAGGAAGGAACCACTTCAGGATATTTCAAGGAGTTGCATAAGATCAAAATTCCTGATTTTTCTAGAGGAAGACCTGGTAAACATGCTGAAGCATGGCTCAAAGGCATGAAGAGGTGCTTCACACTAAACGAGTATACATCTAGTTCCAAGGCTAAAATGGTCATCTTTTAGTTGAAGGGCAATGCCTGAAAATGGTTGTCATATTTGGAGAAGCAATTGCAAATTGCTCCTCTAATTGTTTCATGGGAATTGTTCAAGGAGAGTTTCAACATGAAGCACTTGCTAGCTTATTACATGGAACAATAGGTAGGTGCATTTAATGATTTGGTACAGGGAAACATGATGGTTGAAGAGTATGAACCTAGATTCATGGAACTAGTGAAGTATGTTCCATACTTGGACTCGGATGATCGACAAGTGGAGTGTTTTATGTATGGACTCAACGACAAGATTAAGGCCACGGTACAGATGTGGAAGCCAACTTCCATTACTATGGTAGTTGAGTATGACCATTATGCGGAGGACATGTCTGAAGTGAGAGGAGGTAGAAAATTGATAGGTTCCAATCAATATGTTATCGAGAGGGCCCCACGACTGTACTTTAGGGGAGGAAAATATGGACCTTATCCGAATTATAGAGAATTTGAGGTAAAAAATGGGCCTCAAAAGGACCAAAATGTACTATAAAAATCAACCAATTACATTCTAGTAGATGACATCGTCCCCCATGGTTGAGGTGGCATTGCATGAGTTACGAATGCTTATTTGTCACATTTTCTATGGTGGATGAAAACCCATAGTTAACCAAGGTAGTAGTACAAGTACTTTTAAGTCATAAAGTAAAGTACTCACAATAAAAGTCATTTCATACTTTCTCATAAAATAATATTATTGTTATTTTCAAGTAAAGTACTCACAATTCACTTTCTCATAAAAGTACTTTTAAGTCATAAAGTAAAGTACTCACCATAAAAGTCATTCATACTTTCCCTTAAAATAANAAAATATTTTAAAATTTTAATGATTAAAAAATTAATAAAATTAATTAAGTCATTTATATTTAATTTGAAATTATAACATAATGTGTAAAACTATATTATGAATCATTTTTTTAACAAATTAGTAACTTTGATTTTTTACATGTATATTTTGTATTTATAGTTTTTTTAGTTGCAAGGAGTATAAGTATTTATATTATAAAAAATATTTTCAAAATGTATAAATATTTTTTTAATAATTTATTTCCGTCTATAAACAAATATTAGAATAATTTATGCTTCAACTAATAAATTAAAAGAATTTATGCACCACTATTAACTTATTAAGTTGATATGATATGTTATTTATTCACAACTTTTTTATTGCTAAAAATTAATATACATTAAAATCAACTATAAAATTAAAAGAATTTATACATCATTGTTGACTTAATCAGTTAATAGAATATATTATTTAGTTGTAATTTTTTTATCGCTAAAAAACAATATACATAACTTTTTTATTGCTAAAAAGCAATATACACTAAAATCTTATATACTAATATGACATATTTTCATAATGTATAAATATTTTTTAATAATTTATTCAAGAATAAATTAAGTCTTATATTATTTTTTATAAGAGATTTAACTATAAATTCATTTACAATAAAATGAATATATAAAAAAAATTATGATTTTGATATTAATTTATTCTAATAATGTAATAAATATTATAATAATATTGTTAAAATTTTACATGTAAATAAATCTCAATTAAATCACATTAAAATTAAATTTATGAGGAATGTATTTAATATAAAAAGTCAACATAAATTAAAAAAAATAACTCAACATATTTTTTTTTGTTTAATTGCATTTACAAGTTCAAAACAAATAAATGCTAAAGGACAATAAGTTTTTGGGAATTTACAATGAATCTTAGTCACATCATTGTAGAGTTATTTTATTAATTTTATTTATAGTCAATTTAGAAAAGTAACTCAACCATGGTTATTTATATTGTGCATAAAAAGTAGTCTAGGAGGTGAGTTGTCATATATACCTACCCCATAAAACCCCTAACTAACAATATTTTAACATATCTTATATTTTTGTAGTACATCTCTTAGGAGGCCCATTTTTGACCTCAAATTCTCTCTAATCTCATTGTAACAGGTTCACCCCGAGGGGTGACACTTCAATTAACTTAGTGTCACAGGAATTGTTCACAACTCATGAGAATCCAGGTCAAACAAAAGTCAGTTCCTACAGATCATCGAGAGGTTTTAGAGGATCTAGGGGAAGGAACTCACCCCAAAGGACTCCTCATAGAAACATGCGAGCCCCACCTAATTTCTCATGTTGGGGATGTAGAGGTCCTTATTTTTAGCGAGAATGTCCTAAAGGTCAGTCACTCATGAGGCACATGGAAGTAAAAGCACCCATGGATTGTTCGGGTAGTAACCATCATATTCATGCAGCAATACATAACCACCAAGAAGAACATCAGTCCACTGTAATGGAATATTATGGTAATGTAAAAAAATTTGAACTCAAAATTTTATTTGACCCAGGTGAAACATATTGTTTTATTTCACTAGATGCATTAGATAAATGTGGCTTGGAATCTTGCAAGAATGATGATTTTGAATCGGTCGAGATGGCTTCGGGGGTTAAGCAAGAAGTAGGTTTTAAGGCAAAGGGATATAGGGTCGATTTAGGATTTTTCACTAGTCGGTTGGATGCATATATCACCAAATAAGGGACTTCCAAAATTATAATTGGAATGGATTTGCTAGAAGGCCATAGAGCTTTCATGGATTTCCATGTAAGCAAAGTCGTGTTCCTTAATTATGAAGGCTGAACAATTCAAATCCAGGGCTTGAAGAGGAAGGTATCTCTCCATTTCATCTCCATGATAGAAGACAAGTAGTTCCTAAGGTAGGGATGTCAGTTGTACATAGTAGAGGCATTAAGTGACAGTAAAGGACCTTCTTTGAATTCTTACCATTAATATCTGAGTTCAAAGATGTATTTTCAAAGGAATTTTCAAGATTACCTCCAGAAAGAGAGATCGATTTAACGATCGAACTAAAACTCAGTGTGAAGCCTATCTCAAAGACTCATTATAGAATGAAAACCATAGATATTCAAGAGTTACAAATACATTTAAATGAGTTACTAGACTTGGGACTAATTAGACCTAGTATCTCACCGTGGGGAGCACTAGTGATATTCATTAAGAAGAAGGATGGATCTCTACGACTGTGCATAGATTATAGGTATTTCAACAAATCCACGGTGAAGAATGGGTATCCAATACCACGAATTGGTGGCCTCTTTGATCATATGAAGAGAACTTCATTATTCTCTAAGATTGATTTGTAATTAGGGTATCGCCAACTTAGGATTAAAGAAAATGACATTCCTAAGGCTGCTTTTCGAACTCAATTTGGGAATTACGAGTTTGAAGTGGTACCATTTGGTTTGACCAATGAGCCAGCTGTATTCATGAGCCTCATGAATGGTGTTTTTTTAAAGTACTTGGACCGATTCGTTCACTTCTTCTTAGATGATATTCTTATCTATTCTAAGAATGAGAAGGAGAATGAGGAACACATGCAGTTAGTCTTGACTTGCTTAAGGGAACATTAACTGTATGGTAAATTATCTAAGTGTTCCTTCTTCTAAAAGGAGATTCACTAATTAGGGATATCATATGAGGAGAAGGGATCTCAATGGATCCAAAAAAGGTGAGGGCCATCAAGGATTGGCCAATTTAGAAGAATACGCATGAAATTCATAGCTTGATGGGATTAGTAGGGTACTACCGAAGATTTGTGAAATGGTTATCCAAGATTGCTAAGTCCATCACCACCTTGCAACAGAAGGGAATATAATATGAGTGGACCAATGAATGTGATGTTGTCTTTTATGAATTGAAGAGGTTGCTAAAAATTGCTCCAATCCTATGTGTGCCAGATATAGATAAGGACTTCATGGTATGCACGTATGCTTCTCAGAAGGGCCTGGGAGTAGTCCTAATGCAGGAAGGTGTGGTGGTATCTTACGCATCTCTCAAGATGAAACCTCATGAGGAGCAGTATACCACACACGATCCAGAGTTGGAAGCGGTAATGTTGGCACTAAAATTATGGAGGCACTACCTTATTGGCAAGATTTTCACACTTAAAATAGATCATCGGAGCTTACAATATATCTTTACACAAAGGGATATGGATTCCAAGAAAAGGCGATGGAGTGAGTATGAATTTGGTACCTCATATATTAAAAGAAGGAGAATGTAGTGGGGAATTCTTTAAGCTGAAGGCAAAATCATTTCTCCTTAATTCCCTTGAAGCTTGACTTGAAGGAAATAGTACTAGGATGTGTTTTGAGGGACAGTTGGTATCCAAAGTTAACCTTATTAGTGATTGAGAAAAATATGAATAAAATTTAACTTTAAAACTTTAATCCATAATAACAGTGCATATAAATCTCATCAATAATCCAAAAACATAAATCAAACCATAGAACACATGATATACCCTGGGAAAACCCTCTATTGATTCAAAGGATAAAAAACCCAACAAATGATCTCAGAGTATGATAGATTAGTAGCAGAGAATGATTACAACACAATAGCATGTTGCTTTCACCGAGATCACTAGAGAGTGGAGATTGAATGGAACACCGTATCTAACTTTTCAAGTGCATAACACTTTAATAACAAGTCAAATTAGGTTTTACAAAAAAAATAGAATGGTTGCATGTAGCAACAACTTGTTAACACTTAGAACATTGATCCATCTTTAATCATGCACCCCATACTGATCTGGTTTCAAGATGGCACTCCATAATTATCTTACACATGAAGATATGTGCCTTCCATTAATTAACTAACTCTAACTGAGTAGTTAACTGAGTTGAATTGAATGTAACTAAGTTGAACTGAATGTAACTAAACATAAATGAATGTAACTGATCATAACTAAATGTAATTGAACATAACTGAATGTAACTAAACAGAACTAGTGCATCTCCATCATTGTTTATTTCCAATAACCATTTGCATAAATTAAGGAGTTGAACCCTTAATTAACTGAACTTGTTTACCATAACTGCAATTCAATTTCTCTCTCTATCTCTGTGCTTATATTAAATATCTCTGCATGGTCCATGTGTGTTTTCATTAATTAATCATATCATACTCATAAGATCATTTCCGAACCTATGATCATATGTATTTCCCCAGGTCATATAGTCATATGCTAAAGTAAATCACTCTAGGGGTAGCTAATCCCTAAAGGAGACTTGTAGCACCTGTTGGCCATGACTAGCCATACATCACATAGTATATCTACTTTACATAGTAAAGTACACCACCTCACAACATGAGGATATTTGTAGGAATACACAAGCCTAGTGTCAACTTCAATCATATGAAGATATCCGTAGGACTACACAAGCCTACTGTCCACCTCAATCATATGAGGATATTCTTAGGACTACACAAGCCTATTGTCTTGATACTACTCACAAGACTTTACAACATCACCACCTCAATCATATGAGGATATTCGTAGGATTACACAAGCCTAATACCCACCTCAATCATATGAGGATATTCATAGGACTACACAAGCCTATTGTCTTGATATTACTCATAAGACTTGACAACATCACCACCTCAATCATATGAGGATATTCGTAGGACTACACAAGCCTAATGTCTTGATATTACTCACAAGACTTTACAAAATCACAACCTCAATCATATGAGGGTATTCGTAGGACTACACAAGCCTACTATCTTGATATTACAATACTGGAGAATGACTCCTGATGCTGTAATCACAACACTCCCTCTCAGCGAGGGAGACATTCTCTACCATACCAAGCTTATCTCCGAAGTGTTTAAACTTTGTCACAATAGAGGTTTGTCACAAATTTGCAATATTCTCATCAGTACCTATGTACTGGAACTCATGACCATGACTTCAATGAAGTAAAAATTCATCTCGAATGTGCTTTATCATAAAACACACACAGGGTTTTCAAGAAAGATTGACTATTAACACCTAATGATTGTAGGCTCAAGTATTTCACCCTAGTAGGTAGCATCCCACGCTACACTACTCCTCAGTATGTAGTACTATCCACAAAACACATTTTGCTTTTGTATTACTCTCATACATACATCTTTCTTCTGTAGTACTAGCCGCAATACACTTAGCTTTTGTAGTACAAGCCTCAAATTACATCGCTTAATTCAGGCTAAAACAATATCTGGGTAGAAAAATCAAATAATAGGTATTCCATGTATCAAATACAATAAAGATCCTATTCTAATGTACCTCAAAGGTACTCAAACATATGCTCAGTAGTAAGCATAAAATACAACAAGTCTTCTCAAAGACCAACCAGCTACTTACAAAAAGGAGCATCATCTGGATCCAATCCAGAATAAAGTTTATCTAAACTAGAAACCATGGATTTTTAAATCCATCACATACAACATTATACAAAAAATGTGTAATAACATGTAGAAAGAAATTCTTATTTTTTCTTTCACTCTTCAACATTTGTTGACTTCTTGAATCTTCTGTTATCTGGAGAAGTTATTTGTGAGCTTTCCATTCTCTATGATGTTCTTCAAGTCATGATCACTTTCTTAGTAATACTTCTCTTTATATTTGCAACACCCCAACTACCTCTCCGAGAGGTTTTAACTGTTCTCTAATAGTCCAAACTATAAATAGTCTCTGAGACTTTTAACCATTCTCATGTGGATTCTCTCCACAAGCTATCACAGCCCTTGGCTACCTAAGTCATGTACAATGACTAATCGGTGGGGATTTATCTGCTGTCGCCTATGAAGACACATCAATACTCCCTCTTCAACTGGAGGAGTTATTATGTACTATACCAAGCTTGTCCCAGACAAAAGCTTAATAAGAATGCTAGCAATGCTGCTCATCTTTGGATATCTACAAGGTCTCGAATATAAGTGACTAGAACCCTCAAAATATTTACTGCTTTTCAACATGCTCTATCTAGAGAAACCCATGTGATATTCCTCGATCACTATATTAGTCATATTTCATATATATTTAAAACTCTCTTTTACTGATCAAGACATATATGAGTCCACATACACTTGTACCAAGTAGGTACCACAACACATGCTTTGTACATGTCTATGTACAAACTGCAAAGCACATAATAGATCCTAGGACCTGTGAATAACCAAATACATCTCAACTAACTTGATATCCTCCAAATATGAAAAATAATTATAAAATTTCATATTTACCTTCATATGTGTGGCCATGGATTTGTAGTCCATCATCCTGAAACTCATCAGGCTCTTTTACTACACATTTTCCTTAAATAACGAAAATATTTGTCTGGTGAATGCCACACTACTAATCATAAGAATCATAACAATATTCTTGAATACAATTCTTAGCTTCCTTCAGAATATGAGCATCATGCATATCTCCTTTTTACAGGAGGTATATCAACCAGTTTACACTAGTTCTTTAGGATCTAGTGAGACTAGCAACTCCCTCTCACCATGTAAATGTGAGAATCATAATATGGGACCTCCGTCACGGAGACTCATGTTCATCTATATATGAAGCTCTTTTTTGACACATGAATTTAAATAAGATAGAATATCTTCAGGAGTCTTCACATTTATAAATAATCCATCTATTTTTTCTGCTTTCCAAGAGACATAGGAACCTCTCGAATTGTTCTCTTTTAGACTTAGCTATCAGAATGACTCCACATTCATGTCCTTATTTACTTGTAGGTAATGGCATATTAATTTTCCCTACAAGAAAAATTATTCTCATTGTTAGAACCATTTCATACTCATGAATTTTATTCACATGAAATACTTTCAATATACTGATAAGGATTTACCTAGTTATGTACATGCATTGACCAACCAATTTATCATAACCTATTATAATCTTATGTTCTAATATGTAGCCCTATATCATTCCAAAAATTCATTTTATGAAAGAAATATACAGCCCAATGTTCATATCTCATGAGGTAAGAATGAATCCCTCTATCTAGCCAACCATGTAGTCTTATGTTCACAGTTTGTGACACAATCATGATGCCATAAATCTCATGTATTATGAATGATGTTTTCAGCCTTATATCATTCCTACATAAGTCTTATATCAGTTTTTATATCATCTCGCAAAATTTGGACTCATGAGATTGATAACATTCCAATAAATATAGGAACAACAATGTATAACCTAAACACAGTTCCAAATCCAGGAATACAGATTGTAATAAAATAGAATCTGATTTTATATAAGCATATGATAATTAAATATTCATGCATCCCAAAATTCATCAATCATGTCCAACATTCATATCTCATGAATCAATCATGCAGCTCTATATTTATGAAACAGGCATGCAAGTCTATATTTATATATTTATGAAACAATGATGCATCCTTTATATTCACAATCATGCATGCTCTATATTTATATTTTATAAAATAATCATGCATGCTCTACATTCATATCTTATGAACAATCATGCATCCTATATATTCATATTTTATAAAATAATCATGCATGTTCTATATTCATATCTTATGAACAATCATGCATCCTCTATATGACTGTAATGAAAACATTCAAAAGCATATAGATCTAAATAACATATAAAAAATTTGGGTACTTATCTTTTTATTGTTTTGCATGCTCCCTCTTGATCTCTGCTCCCTTGTGGGGATTATTGTAGTCCCTCGGTCTTGATGTCCTTAATTCCCTTAAATCTTGACTTGAGGGAAAGAGTACTAGGATGGGTTTTGGGGGATAGTTGGTATCTAAAGTTAACCTTGTTAGTGATTGAGCAAAATATGAAGAAACTTGAACATTAAAACTTTAATCCATAATAAAAATTCTTATAAATCTCATCAATAATCCAAATACATAAATCGAACCATAGAACACATGATATACCCTGGGAAAACCCTCTACTAATTCAGAGGATAAAAAACCTAGCAAATGATCTTAGAGTATGATAGATCAGTAGCAGAGAATGATTACAGCACAATAGCAGATTGCTTTCACCGAGAGCACCAAAGAATGGAGATCGAATGGAACACCGTATCTAACTTGCCAAGTGCATAGCACTTTAATAACAAGTCAAATTAGGTTTTACAAAAAAAATATAATGGTTTCATGTAGCGGCAACTTGTTAACACTTATAACATTGATCCATCTTTAATCATGCACCCCATACTGATCTAGTGTCAAGATAGAACTCCATAATTATCTTACACATGAAGATATGTGCCTTCCATTAATTAAATAACTCTAATTGAGTAGTAAACTGAGTTGAATTGAATGTAACTGCGTTGAACTGAATGTAAATGAACAGAACTAGTGCATCTCCATCAGTGTTTAACCATTTGCATAAATTAAGGAGTTGAACCCTTAATTAACTAAACTTGTTTACAATAACTACAATTCAAATTATCTCTCTATCTCTGTGCTTATATTAAATATCTCTGCCTGGTCCATGTGTATTTTCATTAATTAATCATATCATACTCATAAGATCGTTTCTGAACCTATGATCATATGTATTTCCCCAGGTCATATAGTCATATGCTAAAGTAAATCACTCTAGGGGTAGCTAATCGCTAAAGGGAACTTGTAGCACCTGTTGACCATGACTAGCCATACATCACATAGTATATCTACTTTAAATAGTAAAATACACCACCTCACAACATGAGGATATTCGTAGGACTACACAAGCCTACTGTCCACCTCAACTTATGAGGATATTTGCAGGACTACAAAAGCCTACTATCTTGATATTACTCATAAGACTTTACAACATCACCACCTCAATCATATGAGGATATTCGTAGGACTACACAATCCTACTATCCACCTCAATCATATGAGGATATTCGTAGGACTACACATGCCTACTATCTTGAAATTACTCACAAGACTTTACAACATCACCACCTCAATCATATGAGGATATTCGTAGGACTACACAAGCCTACTGTCTTGATATTGCTCACAAGACTTTACAACATCACCACCTCAATCATATGAGGATATTCGTAGGACTACACAAGCCTACTGTCTTGATATTACAAGACTGGAGAATGACTCCCGATGTTGTAATTACAACAAACCTCAGTTGTTCAGAGAGGGAGGAAGTGGGAGTCAAAGTATAATGGGTACCATCTTGAAAAAGATGGATTGTTGCAGCATCAGGGGAGGATGTGTGTTCCTAAGGATGGTGATAATAGGGAAACAATCCTTAGAGAGGCCCATAGAGCACATTCTTGTGCACATTCAAGAGTGAGGAAGATGTATGTTGACATGAAGAAGATTTTCTTCTAGCCAGGTATGAAGGGTGATGTTGTAGATTTTGGTTCAAAGTGCCTCAAGCATCAATAGGTTAAGGAAAATCATTGTCACCTAGTCAGTCTCTTACAACATCATGGTACTCCCATGACTAAGTGGGAAGTCATTTCCATCGAATTCATTGTAGGTTTTCCACTCATGTCTCTGAGACATAATGTTATATTGGTGGTGGTCGACAAACTGACCAAAAGTTCTCACTTCATTCCAATAAGAGACACCTATGATGTGACCGATGTGGCTAGGGTATTCATAAATGAGATCTTTTTGGAGTTCCTAAAAAGATAATTTTTGGCAGATAACTTAAGTTCACCTCTAGATTTTGGACAAGTATCTAGTCAACATTAGGGACACAGTTGAATCTAAGCTTGGCTTATCACCTTGAGATAGATGGAAAAACCAAGAGGGTAAATCAAGTAATGGAGGAAATTATTAGGATGTATTCTATGGACCAACATAACCAATGGTAGAAATATCTTCCTCTAGTGGAATTTTCATAATACAACAGTCATCACAACTCCATTGATATGCCTCCATATTAAGCACTGTATGGGAGGTCGTGCAGGACACCACTCCGTTGGGACAGGTTAGAGGATCAGGTTTTAATTGGGCCAGAATTTATTCAAAAAATGGAGGAACAAGTGGTAAAGATTAAGCAATGGTTAAAGGAAGCACTAGATATCCAAAAGAGTTATGCTAATGCACATAGATATGATAGAAGTTATGAGGTATGGGATCATGTATTTATTTGCATAAAATCAAATAAATGTACCATTTGGTTTGGAAAGGGGACTATGTTCTCACCTTGCTTCATAGGTCCATTTCAGATGCTTGGGAGAATCATATTAGTTGCTTGTCGCCTTGTACTGCCACCCCACTTGCACCTGACTCATAATGTATTTTATGTTTCTATTTTACAACACTACATAGCTGATGAAACTCACAAAATTAATTGTAAGGAATTGTAGGTCTCAGACAAGGGAACCTTCACAGTCAAACCATTACGTATACTCGATCGTAAGGTTCGACAAATATGTAGTCGTTGTGTGGACCAAGTTAAGGACCATGTGTACCAAGTTATGCAGAAATATATAAGGGCCTCACTTAATGTCCCATTGGATTAATATTTGTAATCAAATCTGATGGGGTGAGGCCCCCTGAGAATTGTTATCATGGATGTAGCAACTCCTCTAGGTTTGTGAACCACATTGAAAATAAAAACATGCCTTATCCTAATCATTTAAACAAAAATATGCCAAATGTTTGTCCCAACAGTTGGGTGGCTAACCAAATCATAGAGAAATATCTCATGTCCGATCATTGTCCACATGGAGAAGAGGACACACTAAACATATGGATCACATGCAATAAATCTATATTAAACTCTCTAAGTACCCCATTCAATTTATAATGCATATTTGAATTGTAACATGTATTATGTTTTTATTATTGCTCAATTATTAGACATATGTCATCATCTCTTATTCACATTTTGCAAGTGCATTTGTTCCCATCTATGTGGGAATATGGACATGATTTTTTCACTAAGGATGTTGATGATAGACACATCACACAAGATTATGGAGTGGAGGTTGATTTGAACAATCCATTTGTGCCATCCACCATGATCAAAACCTAAAGAGGGGAAGTTAGGTTATGTTGGAAAGATACAAGATATCATGCAAGTGGATTTATCATCTTTCGAATGTGTTATTTTAGGTAGACGCAGTGGGATACCTTTGACTGGGATAACTTAAAGGAATATTGTAACAGTAGGATAATATATATTAACTATAAAAAAAGTAGGTTGAAACTAAGGAGTCTTTTGTTTTCCCAAAACACTATGACCATGTATTTTTTTACCTAGATGTGTTAGATTTGGATGGGTGGTTCATACTAAGACATGATTTGAGATTAAATCATTTTTTGAAAACAACAATGTTATAACACCAGGGAAAGAGGATAATTAGGGTGATTATACACTAGTAGAAAATGGGTGATAAATGACCAGGAGAGCAAAAACGTTAGTCACCAAGTGAAATAAATGACTAAACCATAAAAAGTGGGTCACCATAAAGTTTTTAAGTGAAATATGACCAAATTTGAGCAATTTTAAGTGATAACAACTAAAAATGACTAAGTTAAATGACTAGTTTAATCATGGGATACAAATATGACTAGAAAATCTAAGCTAATAATTATATAAGATGTCCATTGTCAAAATTTAGGAAAGTTTTAAAAAAATATTGTCAAAATTACATTTTTTCATTGTTCAAACAATGGATAATTCCCCTTCTTCAATAGGATATGCTTCGAATGTTATTTTTATTGTCTAATTTTAATCCCCAATTACAATTTGTTTGAAGAGAATTGCTAATCACTAGTATGGAAATCGGTAGCCAAATGAGAACCTAGTAAATTTTGGTGCAAGGCCATTTCATCTGTACTTTCATATCCAAGGCGATGTGCTTGTTGGGTCCATACATTATTTCATTGTTTTCACTTCCACGTGTCTCCTTCATCACACTTGTTAAGTTTCATTTTATGTGTCATCATGCGTCATGTTGAATCGTTCCATGGACCTAGTCATTTCCTTCTATAAGAATCATCATGTCATGATTTTTATACCATTGAGTTTAGGTTGTGATGTCGGTCACATTTATGTTTCATTTAATGAAAATTGTCATCATTTGACCCCTTTGACAGTCTGTCAATGTTTCAACAAGTGCATATATTTTGAATCATGATTAGCAAAAAATGTTAATTTCTCGTCCTCCATTAATTTACAAGATGCAACCGCCCGTCATGGTTCTCACTTTGTTAAGCTCAAAAAGTCGAAAATCCCCCCCTTGGCTATCTCCCTACATTTGAAAGTGTCAATAACCCTTATTTCAAGAAAAAAATCCTATCCTTCGATATAGTGCGGTTGAGTCGAGTCTTGGATTAAATAAGAAAAATAACTGAATTAATGAATTCAAAATAAATACTCTCAAAAACTAATATTAATATATTATGTTTTTAATAATAATAATAATAATAATAATAATAATAATATGATTATTAATATGTTTTTTAATATTAATATATAATATGTTTAAAAAATTATATTATGCATAATATAATATTATTAATTAATTTAAAAAAAATCATAAGGTAGGAATCGAAGAAAAAAATTTGGGTTTTTATTTTTATTTTTATTTTTTTAACATTACTATTATCTTCCACTACAAAGAATCTGCAAATTGGCTCATCTTCGAGTGCAAATATGTTGATTTTTGTTTAAGGTATGGATTCTGATCTACTTTTATTTATTTCTCAGTATCCAAGTTTATGATTCTTGGTATTTGGTCATAGATCGATTTCCTTGAAATGTTAAAACTTTTATCCATTCTAGATCTATCGTGCAAATTAGTTGGATTTTCATTTTTAAACTAGATCTTTTGTGTCCAACGACACCATTTTTTCCCTTTTCTATATTTGATGGAATGGACAAACAACCTACTAATTGCTAGCTATTTTTTGTATCAACCGTCTTATGTGAATAAGAATTTGAATTTCTTTCGGTTGTTGGACTAACCCAAAATGAGAATTTCCTATTAAATGTGGGAATGCATGGGGATATTTATTCTGATCTTGGATTTTGCAAGCCTACATATGATCTAATGCACTATTGGTTGATCCAAATTATCTTTGTCTCAAACAAAAACTAAAAATTATTGGGGATCGAGTTCATAGGCGATCTTATTGACCCAACCATGGTTGATTATATGGGTCCTTTGTGTCCATTTAATTGATATGGTATCTAGTGTACATAACATTCTACCCTCTTCTATAATGTATCCTATTTAACAAAAAGTGAAAAGATTCCTGGAATATTTCATATTTTGGGAATAAATTTTCTCTCGTAAATCATATTTCGGAGAACTTTGTACCATTAGAAAGGTATTGGAATTATCTACAACTTTTAGGTTTTAAATTTTTCCTAATTCCTTACCGTTTGTCTGGGTCGGGCATTTTAGTAACAAAGCATCTTTTAAAAAATGCTTTTAAAAAAACATCTTTTAAAATATGATTTGTTACTAAAACGCCTGCTCTGGACAAACTGTAAGGAATTAGGAAAAACTCAAAATAGAAACGTTGTAGAGAATTTTAAGGCCTTTCCAATGGTATAAAGTTCACTTAATTTAGAGGTATAAGAAAAACGCTATGCCCAAAATACAAATATTCCTTGAATATTCTGGTCTTTTTTCAAATATGATACATTTTGGGAAAAATAAAACCTTATGGAGCTCTCTAGGTTGATGGTCTAGGTATGAACAAAAAGGTGTTCCCATAAGAAAAGATAAATAATCAAGTTTTAGGTGCCTACTACCTACGTTGTTTTAGGTATTTATTTTCCCTTCATTGCTCCAATATGCAACTTTTCTACTACTATATGAGTTGTAATTTACAAGAAAATAAATAGATCATAAAGTGTACCCTAAAATCATTTCGAATAGAAGGATCCTCCTGCTGCTTTGGGTATCCTTTCCTGCACTTACCTTCCATATCTTTCCTTGGGCACCTCCTATGAAGGACTTCCTATAACTTGCCATGATAGAGTGGAACCTATGGTAAATTAAAAAGGGTGAAAAAAGGTAAAATACAGTTATTCCAAAAGAAAACCCCTAGTTGGTTGCTTGCTTCTTCAATTACCTTCAAACTTCGAGACTTACATGAGGATAAAATGAGTATTTCTATTGAAGATGGCCCTTGCTAGTACCTCATATCACTTAGTAGTTGCAAAAACACTGTTTGTTACTATCCTCCATTATTCCATTGCAATTGTCCATCTTTTGGAGGAGAACAAATGGATGAACGAGTCCATTAGAACACTCAAAATTGTAAGTATACTTTTAGCTTTTTATATATATAAATTCAATCTATTGTGTTCTTCAAACCCAAACAAGAGGTTTTCATGAATTGTTTGTATTAATTTTCTCTGTGATGATAGGGTTTGTGCACTGGAGTAATAATATTGCTAATAATCCAAGGAAAAAGCTCTCATATATTTCTATTCAACCAAGTGTTATTTTCCATTTATCTCCTTCCACCCATAATATTTAATGTCAAGTAAGTTTTGTTCCACCTGCCCAAACCTAGGAGACCAATCTAGCAGGGAACATAACATATAGGGAAAGACCTTATCTATGTCTATCCCTTGTCCTTATAGCTTCCTTTCATTCAGACAGTGATGTATTCCTTAAATCTCCTCTCATACGGGAACTAAGGTATCTATAAAGAAGCTCACTTAACGTAAATAAGCTAACTTTTTGCTTAATGTCAAGTAAGTTTTGGAGAACAGATAAAATAGATTAACATTTTTCCTTTGTTTCCCATATTTTAGCACTCATTATAATTAGTATCTTATTTGGTAAAGAAAACTTATTTTTTATTTCTTAATTTATACGTTAAAATACCCAAACCACAATATGCCACACCAATATAACATATCTGGTTATACCATTATGGCATTACATACAGATTTGTCCTTCAAACTATTGTGATTGCATGTCGTGTATTTACAATTAAATAATCCAAGTTTGAGTGCACATTTACAAGCTTTTGAAAATGAGTCAACCTTTTCATCATTGTGAGAATACATTATGGATAATGATATCTTCTTCTCATTAGTTTTCTTGTTTTCTTTTCCTTGTATCATTTGTTCGAAAATATCTCTCGTTTCATAAATTTACGAGATGTTTTGGGTGCATATACTGGGAACTTCCAGTGAGTTGGGTCAGACATTATTCACACACAATTGCAAGGCTGGATATCCTGAGAACATTCTATTAGTTGGGCTATATATTATTCACAACGATGAAAAGTATAAATTAAAAAAAAGAAAGTATGTTATGAGAAGTCTGAATTAAAAAAAAAAATTCTTGCAGTTGCACTTGTTCTCAAAGATTCAATTGTTCTTTTTGAGTCCATGTTCATTGTAAGACTATTGCTTTTGTGTTTTGATGCCTTGTCATAACATTCATGGTTACATGCATAAAAATGAAAATTCAATTTCAATAAAAAACTAAAAATACTTCAAAAGATATTTTTACTTAGATGTCCAAGCTATTTGATATATTTTCTACTGTTGACCATGTAAACAACCCTAGGGTGCAATGAATAATAGAACAATACCATCATGTCATCAAAAGTGAGTACTTTATTTGAGCTTGTTGGATGATCCTAGGAGATATCTCTTGCTTGTGGTGGTAATGCATGAAGTCTTTCCCATCTCTAATGAAAATATACCAGCAACCAGGCCCCATCTAGAGTTTCTTTGACATATTGTAGCAACACTAGTGTTACAAGAATGCTTGACAGTGAGATTCATGATGGATGGTACTCGTAGTTAGGACTTTAAGAATGAGAGCTCTTTTGGATGGAAAGTGTTTTTGTTCCGGGGAAGGTAATGTTATTGTAGAGAAAAAGAGGCATTTGTAACTTTCATTTAGCATAGATGAAGAACATGCTAGACCTATTACTAGAGCATCACCCACTATTTATACGAGACTCCAACATAGGTAAAAAACTATTGTTTAGTGCTATTAATATTTGGAGTGTTGTACGTACATTCAAAATAGATTAATATTGATAGTGTTAAATGTCTTTGACCTGAATAATATATTAGATTTCAAGAAACACAAAAGGAATTTGCATTATTTGTTTGAACTCGGAGGATTTGGAACTAATGTTAAGGAGCTATGATACTCGATGTTGAGATGAAGTTGAATGAATATTTCTTTCGCATTTGCAATATTATATGTAAGCATTGATAATTAATTTTTATCTTTACAACCAACATATGGTAATAAAATCAAAATCAAGAAATTATTGAGTTAAATGCAATTAAGTATTTAAGTTCATAAGAAAACGATTCAAAATATTAAGAACGATCAATGTGATGTCATTTTTATGATTATATTTTAAATGATTTGTTTGATTATGGAATGCCAACTAGAAGTTGTGTAATATTTTTTTTTGTTTCAACTGATTTCAACTATTTATTTCTAATTGATTTAATATTGTTGCACTCTTTCTCAAGTGGATTGTCAATAAAAATATGTTCTCCCTTCAGTTTTTCATTTGTCTTTTCCACTGTGGAAACTTGCATGTGTATGTTTGCAAAGATTTATCCTTTAGGACTGTGACGTATGTATTGAGAATCGATGGTTTTTTTTGTTTTCTCAAATCTTATGCACAACACCATAAACCAATCCATAAAAAATCCCTATCATTTATTTTTTTTATAAAGTTCGGAAATTATTTTAAATCAGAAACCAAAAATATTTAACAACATTTCCATTGATGTGCCTAGATTGCCAAGAGTTCAAAACTTGATGCAGTTGAACAAAACTACTATTGATGGCCAATATGTAAAGAAACCCCCCAAACTTACAAACTTTGTATGAATTTTGTCAACTTAATGAGTCTTAGTACTAATCCCACATAGGCCTAGGGTTATGAACTCAAAAATTAAGATTCAGATAATAGGAAAGGGTGTAACACCCATCAAGGGTTCTTACTCCTTTGTCAAATAATTTCAGAAATACTAATATTCCATTACTTATTCACAAAGCATGAATATCATGAAATCATGTAACTACAACAATATTAACATCATGTTGTCATGTCCCCATCCAGATAAGACTACTTGCAAATAATGTTTCACCAACCTACTAGTTCCCTATGCGGGAATGGAAACATAAATATTGTGATAAGGGGGCTATAGGACCCAAAAGGACTTTAGTTTACCATATTGACATTAAAATGGGTCACATAAATAATAAATTCTAAGAAAATAAGGTGGGATTGGTTCACAAAGACACTTGGAACCTTGTGGAGTCTTTGGGTGACTAGATTCCCCCACACACTTGGCATGACCTTAATCCAAATTTGAACCAATGAGGAATGTAATGTTCTTGGAGGGTGATGTGGTGTCACATAGCCTATTATGAGTCAAGTAATTTGAATTATGAGAGGAGAGTAACTACCATGGAAGAGTAAGAGAATAAGAAGACAATTTGCTCCACTTGGAAGGAGATTCCATGCACTCTATGACAACTAACGATCAAAGATTATATGACAAATAAGACAAATTTATACCTAATTGCAGACTTATGAAAAATATGACACGATAGGGATAAAAATAGCCACTAATAGGGTCAAATTGGGAGTTATAGGAAACCATTTGAATTGGGGAAAAATTGGAGCATGAAGAAGAAGACAAGTGCCATAGGAGTTACTAAACCACTAAGATGAGTTAGAGGAATCCCATGGAGGGAAATTAGACCTTAGGAGGCATCATGAAGTTAATAAAAGGATGTCATGAGGAAGGATAATGTATTTTTTTAATTTTTTAATTTCCCTTTGTCATTTTGGAGATATTTTGCTTGTCCATTGCATTGTGAGAGTTCACTCTCCCTACTTGTGAACTGATTCCGAGGGAGTTGGATTCCTTTCCAAGTTGGTTGTTGGAGATTCCATTTAGAAATATAATTGGAATTGACTGAAAGTGTTTTATTTTCCGGTTGAAACCCATATATTTCACATTCTCATCTATCTCCCTATTCTCTTATTCCTTCTTCTCCATCCCCCCCATACTCTCATGTGATGGTGTGCTTGTTGGAGTGGTGCTTGTGCATTTATGTATAGATTTGGTGCCCAAGACTGGGTATATTAGGTATGGATATGTACTCTTATTTCCATATGCTCTGTAATTCGAAGTATAAGAAAACCATATGTGAAAGGATTGCTTTCCCATGATCTTGAATAACTAGTTTTCATGAATTGGGCTTCAAGCTTGAAAGAGTTTTGTATCAAATTTGTATGAGGACTTTTCTCTAAGTTTAATGTTGTTGGGAATAGGAATTTGTATTCTCTATATGGCCATTATATTCCATGTTAATATCTTAACCATTTATTCTATTGTTCATGTGCCAAACTCCAGTTAATAATGTAATTTCCCTGAAAGTTACCATACAAATGTCGCACCTCATAATCAGTTTTAAAAGATTAATAACCGTGAATAATGATAGTATTTAATGTCTGATTGTTATAGTTGATTTTACCACACCTGGTTGATCACATATTTATGGCCTTCCATGTCCCTCTGCAGACTCTATGGGCCCCCTTTGCCCATATTATACTTTGATGTTCCAAGATTATCCCCAAAAAACACCTATTGATGCCTATAAATGACTTTTAAACCCATACTCGCGTGCATACATAGATTTCGAGCCAAAACCTGCGTCCATCGAGAAATGTGCATGAAGACAAATATTTTTGTAGTTTTCATCATACAGGTCTGAATAGCTTGACTCTTGGCCTTCCATATGCCTTGAGAATGCTCGGACTTAATCCTCCATTGCCTATTTGGAGTGCTATATATTGAGCCTCTTGGATACATTGAAGGAGGAGAAAATTGAAAGCAAGGAAACTATAGTCCATTGTTGCCTCACTTGTTATGCTTGAGTCTGGATCCCTTTGTCCCTTTGGAGCACACAGTGATGCTCTTCCCAATATTTCATTTTCTTTGAGAGCTTTCCATTTAGAGATGGAGGATTGAAGTGGTGGAGGCCCAGGTGGAGAACTTGGTTTCTTGGGTTCGAAGAAGTGTTGGTAGAGGTTGTCACTATTGTATCTCTATTTTTATTAATAGAAATATCCATTTATTGTCCAATACATGTGCATAAATATGAATATTATATCCATGGATGTATTTATTTGCTTATACATGATTGATTATATATTCTAGAGTAGGCCTAACACTTGAATATATACCATGTGTGTCTTGTTTGCTGTTGTTGAGAGCGAATTGGGAATACAAGCATGATTGGAAAAGCTCAAAGGGGATCTACATCAACCGTCCGGAATAAGGTACCATTCATATCCCTTAGAGTTAGATGTCTTTATTTCTCTTGCATATTGGAAAGGATTGATTTCTGGTGTCATTCAGTCTATTGTGGTACCCCCAAGCCATAGGAAATTTATCTTTGTAACAGAATTGGTGACTCCACTGGGGAGGTTCCTTATTTTTTCTTTGGGGATTGGGCACACAATGTGCTTGACTTGCTCTCTATTTCTTCCTGTTTCCGTGTGGAATTTAGTAGTATGTTCATCCATTGACACTCCCCTAGATTGGTTTGACCCTTGTCTTTCTTTTTACTACTTTCTTCTCTGTATACACAATTTTTTGGCTAAAACTCATGTACATACACTACTGTTCTTTGATTAGTCACGTACATCCTCCCTTTTGGTTGATTTTGATGTGAGAAGTTGTTGTTGGGTGGGTTTTCAGTGTGGCTGGGTCTTCCTGGGTATTGATGTTGTCTGTTGTATGCTTCTTTTTTTACCAGAGACCGCTTTTTCATTGATTTTTCTTTGAAATTAGTTCTAGTCATTTATCTCTTTTTGGTTTTTCCATTAGTGCATTAATATTTTAGTCTCACTGTTTTGCTTGGCTTGTGTTTTCTACTTGCTGCAGAGACCGAGAGCTTTAGTGACTTTTATTTCATTTTCAAAATAATTATATAGTTTCAATCTTACTTGCATCTCACATATGGATTTAAGGAGGTACTTGCATTGGATTGCTTGGATGAGAGTTGTGTTTAGGATTTCTAAATGAATGATTGCAGTGGCATTTGGAAAGGAATGAATTTTTATGCATCTCATGTAGTGGCATACCCCATTTTTTCATTTAGAAAATATTGCACTTAGCATTGTTTGTTAGGTGTGCACATTTATTTCACTGCTAATTCATAATACCATTGGTTGCACGGTCATTTCCCCTTGAGTAATCACAGCCATTAAAATCAATGTTTAAATTAAAATGAACTACAAATTTTTCTTTAATAGGGTTCACCAACAAGATTAGGATTTAGAGTCTTGGAGTAGTTTATTCTAAGTTAATTCTCCAATACTATTAAACGAAACAAGTAGGTGTATGTCCAGGTGAGAGAGTGAAATCCTTGGTATAATTAGTGTTTCTTAGGAGGCTCCTCTTCCACAGGAGTTAGGAACGAGGCAACGTACACGATTGTGGTTGGGATAGCCCTTGGCCACTTTTTGTGGGAGCCAGAAATATTTCCAGGATCGTATTCGTATCTGGGGGATTTTGAGGTACCGTTTGGTTCTTTTGAGCTTTGGGCTTTGCTACCCTACCCATACGATCGATCCTGCCTGTGAATTTCTACCTAAGCATTGGTTATATTGGGATGACCTTATTTTCCTTTCCTAGGTATCACAAGGGGTACTTGTAGAGGTTATTTTGTGAGTGTCCTGGCCAGGTAGGGATTGGACATCATAGTTTCTTTACACGTTGAAGCTGAGGGCCACTATAATTGGTTACACACCTCCACTTGTAGTGTGTGGGATTCTCAGGCCTCTCCTAGAAGAGACATACCTGCTACATTCAGGAGCTCATTTATCCTCCCTCTAGCTTGTCTGCATCTATCTATATATTTTCTTAAGAGTTTGATCTTTGTGCGCTATTTGGATTTTAGGATCGTTGTTACTTGAGTATATTTATGTTATCTTGAGTTTAGGTTATTTTATGTTCGACATTCCTGCTATCACTACTAGTATCTCGTCACCTGTTCTAGGTCCTAGTGCGGACCCTAGTGTTGGACTTGGGGGCACCACGGCCCTTGACCTTGCTCATAGATTCGGGAGTGGTCATCCTCTACTCCATTTACGGAGGATTTTCACTCCCTTCATCTAGTATTAACACTAGTGTTCACCCTCACCGAGGAGGTCGTGGATACATGAACTTTGGGTCTACACCTTACATCCCTTCTTATGTCCCATCGTCCACCGCACTGTTTCTTTCGAATGAATTTGTCATGATCAATCCTCCCTATATCTTATAGTTTGGACTCTTTACTGATTGTTTCCAACTATTTTGGACTAATATTATTGCCATGTAGGTTCATATTATTTTGTACACTCTCTCTGATGCCTTGACTCATTCGTGCCCATCACAAGTATAATGTCAAATTGGCATATAAGTTAGAACTTCCCATCCGCTTGCATTTATGTATTTCCTTATGATCGTTTCATCTTGAACTTAGGTACGAACCCACTTCGTGATGTCACAGAACCTTCATACTACTATTTAGAAGTGACATTATGTAAGTGGTAGAGCTTTCCTATACATGGGCTCCCTAGTTAGATGCCATTTTCATTTGGTGCCCATGATGAGATTTCTCCTTTAGGTTTGTGGAGTCCCTTTTTAGCCTCGCCATATCCTAGAGCAAGAGCTTCATACTACTCTTGAACTTTATGATGGCCATTCCCCAGGGAATCCCTTGTATATATCAAGTTGTGATTTCATTTCATGAGTTTTTCTTTCCTTATTGAGCTTTACGTCATCTCCCTGCTTCTGATTTATAAGCCATGTAGCCCGAGTTTGTCTCAATTCTAGCCAAGCAGAGCCTTTTACATATTCTTTGCAGCTTGATCACCCTTTACCAGGAGGAGACTTTCCCCTGAGTGTCCTTATCTACACATGCTTCCTTTCATTGAGCATAGGTATGTTCTACTTCTTGGAAATAGTTTTATTTCCTGCTACACTCGTCTCCTCCTAGTTGTACACTATAAAGCACTTTTATTCTATTTCAAGCTTTTCAACATTTGAAAAAAGTCCAAAAAAATTAAAAAACATAAAAATCGGGATGGGAAATGATATTATCTTTGGAATTTGTCGAGTCATGTCTCCTTCGAACAGAGCACTGTATATCACATCCATTGGTTGGGTTGTTATTTTTTACTTTAGGAGATGTACTCATTATTGTTATTTTATCTCCATCGACTGGTTATGCTTCCAGTCCCTATGGAGCCTTTGTCGATGCCTCATGTGTCAAAAATATGTACCAGTTTTCATATCGACTCCATGTTTCCTACCTTTAGTCACCATTCGCTTTATTCTCTTGTTCGAAGGAAGTTGAAGCATGTGTCGGTCATTCCTTAGTTATCTTGATTTTGATTGTCAGTCATTCTCAGTATAGTTACTGGTTCATGCACATATTGTTCATTTGATTTCTTCCACATTATCCAGCGTTGTTGAGTACCTCATGTTGGTTGATGGGGAATGCCTTAATTCCCTCCTTCCAGTAGATTCCATTCCATCGACTTCATATTATTTATTCTGGAATAGGAATCTAGAGTCCATTTGAGTGCCTTGAGACTAACAGTCATAAGTGGTAGGTTCTCTCGCCATTAATAGTTTTGGGAATACATCAATGCCCCTTGATCAATGGATTCTTTCAAGTTTTTGACCTCAACACATCTATTCACACTGTTTAGATTGCACTCTATACCTTGATTCCCATTATCATTATCAATGGGTGATCTCACGTCTGTTAACAGTATACATCAATGACCGATAATTAGATGATGGAATACTATGTTCAACCTCAACACATATGCTACCTCCTTGATCATGCCAGTATTCATGAGATGTCAGTTCCCGTGACCATATTCCACTGTATATCAGATATCTTCATTCATTATGGAGATCTTGGTCCATTTTGTATTGTACATGGCAATGAACACACATGACATTTGTATATCATGCCTATTTGTGGCCATTGTACTCTTATGTATCCAAGACTTCTATATGTATATTTACAGTCATATGCAGATATTGATCATTTTATTGTACTGGTGAGTGGTTGGTTCTTCCACCTGGGTCTTCATTACTCCACTTCTGGGATGGATTATATAATGTATTTCGGCCATCATGTTACCCCTATGACCTCACACATTAGGGGGCATCTGTTATAGCTGATTTTACCACACCTGGTTGATCACATATTTATGGCCTTCCATGTCCCTCTACAAACTCTATGGACCCACTTTTCCCATATTATACTTTGATGTTCCAATATTATCCCCAAAAAACACCTATTTATGCCTATACATGACTTTTAAATCCATACTCGTGTGCATACACAGATCCAAAAATCGAGTACATTGGGAAATGTGCATGAAGACAAATATTTTTGGAGTTTTCCTCATATGGGTCCAAATATCTTAACTCTTGGCCTTCCATATGCCTTGGGAACGCTTGAAATTGACCCTCTATTGTCTATTCAGAGTGCTATATATTGATCCTCTTAGATACATTGAAAATTGAGAGCAAGGAAACTATAGTCCATTGTTGCCTCACTTGTTATGCTTGATTGTGCATCCCTTTTTCCCTTTGGAGCACACAATGCTACTCTTCCCAAGCTTTCCTTTGCTTTGTGAGATTTCCATTGAGAGATGGAGCATTGAAGTGGTGGAGGCCCAGGTGAAGGACTCGGTTTCTTGGGTTCAAATAAGTGTCGAAAGAGGTTTTCACTATTGTATCTATGTTTTTATTAATATAAATATCCATTTCCTATCCAATACATGTGCATAAATATGAATATTGTATCCATGAGTATTTATTTTTTTATACATGATTGATTATATATGCTAGAGGAGGCCTAACACTTGAATATATAGCATGCTTTTATTGTTTGTTGTTTTTTAGAGTGAATTGGGAATACAAGCATGATTGGAAAATCTCAACAGGGATCTACATCAACCATCCAGAATAAGGTACGATTCATATCCCTTAGTGTTAGATGTATTATTCCTCTTGAATATTGGAAAGGATTGATTTCTAGTGTCATTTAGTCTATTGTTGTACCCCCAATACATTGGAAATTTATCTCTGTAACACTGATATGCATCCCTTTGTCCCTTTGGAGCACACAATGCTACTCTTCCCAAGCTTTCCTTTGCTTTGTGAGATTTCCATTGAGAAATGGAGCATTGAAGTGGTGGAGGCCCAGGTGAAGGACTCGGTTTCTTGGGTTCAAAGAAGTGTCGAAAGAGGTTTTCACTATTGTATCTATGTTTTTATTAATATAAATATCCATTTACTATCCAATACATGTGCATAAATATGAATATTGTATCCATGAGTATTTATTTGTTTATACATGATTGATTATATATGCTAGAGTAGGCCTAACACTTGAATATATAGCATGCTTTTATTGTTTGTTGTTTTTTAGAGTGAATTGGGAATACAAGCATGATTGGAAAATCTCAACGGGGATCTACATCAACCATCCAGAATAAGGTACGATTCATATCCCTTAGTGTTAGATGTATTTATTCCTCTTGCATATTGGAAAGGATTGATTTCTAGTGTCATTTAGTCTATTGTTGTACCCCCAATACATTGGAAATTTATCTCTGTAACACTGATATGCACCCCCATGCTCTGTTCTAAAATTCTGGAGGGTCGTATTGCATTTGGAGAGAAGTGTCATATACCCTTGGGGATTTTAACATCGATTTCCTAGTGTTTTTGTCCTTCTTTCCCTAGAGTCAAAAGAAAGTTACAGAAGCATTTGCAAAGTTTATAAGAATTCATAATATGAATTAGGATTTCCTAATACCCATAAATATCTTCCATACATTCTTTTAACTCATTTAGGTGCATTTGGATCAACATGGGTTTCGCTAATCCAAAGCTAGAAATTGGCCAAAATTGAGCAAACTTGAATAACATATAAAAATGAGTTTTAGGAGTCGAACATTGATTTTATTAGGTATTTTATGATGTTTTATATCCCATAGGATCCATCCATAATAAATTTGGAAAGGGTCGGTGGTGTTTGGGATCAAACTAGGAAAGACTAGTTCACTACTTTTTCCTAGTTTTGAAACTAGACAAAGTATTGAAGGAGGATGTATGTGAACTGTTTGTAAAATTTCCTCAGCCTCACCATATTAATAAGCCACATATATCAGTTTTTCAATATTATCAGAACCTAGTTGTCTCATAACCATGGAGTTTGTGTGAAATACATTGTCAATGAGGGTGTTGAGATAGGATGCTTTCAATGTAAAAGTTTTGAAGCCTCTTTGAAATATTTTGGATAGTGTTCATAGTATCCCAAAAAAGTTATATTTTAGTGGTATCATAGCATGGTCCTTGCACTTGTTAATTAATACCATCCATTGAGGAAAATGTTGCAGCCATGTATTACTTTTATGATGACTCCTATGAAAATGATTGTGAGCAATATGAAGAAAAATGTGAATGGTATGAGGAAGATTTTCCATCTTGCAAAAATTATTACAATTTCATAAGGGACGAGGGTTATTATTATGAACCTATGTATTATGAATATTTATGTTCCAAACCACCACGATCTACTCCTATGAATGAATTATAAATATTGAGAGAAACATGTAAAACTTTGCCCCAACAATATCAAACATATCTTGCTTTTATGGGAGAGTCACATAAGACCACTCCTTTTGAAGACTTTGTTGAGTGGGTGATTGGATATAGAACTAATAGTACATATGAGAAATCATTAAGTGATAATCAATGATTCACAAGTTTGGAGGAGCATTAAAGGAGTAAAAATAAACCTACTTGTGAAAAGAGCAGAGAGATAGCCTTCCCTATATATGAGGGAATTACAAACAAGTTTACGGACCTCATGTGAAGGGGTGGAATAAATTTAGGCCTAAATAAGGTGAAAAGTGCCGAGATACACCATTAAAGGAAGAAGCAGAGACTCATAAAGTGGAGCATCAATCACCTCAAGGTGATTGCAGAGAATAACATGAAGAAGGAAGTGAATACAATCACACAATCTTTACTCATGGAAGTTGTACAAATCAAGGAGAATCTATTGATGGATCCTTGAACTATGAAGGAATACCTACTAATGGGTGCTCACAAATATATGTTGGTGACATAGATATAAAATTTTAAAATGTTTCTACAAGGCAAAGTTCTCATGAGCATGAAGATGAAAACCTTGTGGTAGATAATGGAGAACCAAGATCAAATTCCCCATCACCACTTGAGCTTCAAGAAGTTGATCAAATCAAGAAGAAAGAAGAAGAAGAGATTCTATCTCATGAACCCTCTTTCATTGAAGGGTATTTGAAGATGAGTTAAAGGAAAATCCATGAGGCCCTTAGCATATGCCTTGACACTCAAGCATTGGTGTCAAATTATTGTTGGAAAGTTTCTTAATTGGAGGAGCTAACCATCCTTGAATACATGGAGAAAATTGAAAGAGAAATGTGCAACATCAAAGGTAATTTCATGTATTTTCTTTTTGTTAGAAACAATTTTGTTGATCTTAATGAATGGTTATATAAAGCATACTTGAATAATAATGAGGATATTCATAAGCTTAAAATTCAAAATTAGCAACTTCTTGAGAGGTTCCAAGATACTTGTTCTTACTCATATGTTTTAGATTGTCATAGGGTATATTTCTTGGAGGATTCTCAAGACATGATGGATCATGAGAAACATGGAAAATTGTAGTTTCTTGATATGTATGAATATGATATTGATGAGATCCAATCACTTGTTGTGGTAGAAGAGTAACTTGAGTTGCCTCTTGATAATTGTTACACACTTTTGGAAGAAGTGCATGATTCCACTACCTTGGAACCAACCTATGAGGAAAGTTTTACAATTTCGATGGATATGCATAATCCTACCCCTATGGAGCCTTGACACGATGAAATTTTTTCACTTTCATATCCTTTTGGTGAGTTGGTTCTTTCTCCTACATCCTACACTTCCATATTTTGCATCAGTCATCCTAATGAAGTTGGGTGATAGGTTTCTTTTTTATGGTGACACATGTGGAGTGTGAAATTTTGATATCTCCTTTTGATGATGACATTAATAGAGACCATATTATTTACATTTGAAGCAGCATCATTTTTTACATTATGATGATAAACATATACATGGATGCACCTATGATGTTCACTTAAGTCACTTGAAGACTCATGATTTTCCTTGCTCCTTGCTTAGTCCATTTTATGTTGGAGGAAATTCATCCAACACTTGGGTGAAGAGGTATATGATTGAAGCATATTAATATTGGAAACAACATCCATTGTTATTTATTTATGATATACATATTCATGGGTGTATTTATTAGACTTCTTTGAGCCACTTAAAGTTTTCATGTTTTCTTGGATCCTTATTTGGTTTAGATTTTGGTGGAGGTTATTCATTCACTTCTTGGATGAAAGAACACAATGTTTATTATTTTTATGCATCTTACATTATTTTGGAGTAGAATTATAGGACATGGGATCCTCATCTATGTCATTGGATCATATTTGATATAATACCTAATGCTTGTGTGTATGGGCCACATGGTGATCTACTTACTTGGATGTATAAGCAGTTTCATGTTTCTTTGATGAGGTACCTTCTTTATGTACATTTTTATGTTTTTGTTATGTAATTTCATGATATAAATTCCATACTCATGATGTTTGGAAGGGTGCAATACAAGCAATGGGATCCTAGTATTGCTTGATTTCAATTCCAGGGGCAACAAGCGGTATCGAAGATTGAGCCACCAATTGAAAAGGCGATTGTAATCAGAGTAGTGTAGCAGGAATAATGGTGATTACTCCCTTGAATTTTATTAATATATTAAACTAATCAAAGTTTGGTAACTCAGTACAAATTTAGAGAATTATACAGGAGCAAAAAGGGGGTTGAAAGTTCATAAATTGTTTCCAAAATATGGAGGTAAAAACTATTTGTGCAAATTTTGTTTTGATGGAATTAAATAATATTCTGGTGTTTAGTGGTGATTTCATATGAGATATAAATATCCAAAATATACATCTCTTTACTTTTGGAAACAAAAAATTACAGTATATGAGTTCCACTACTCAAATTGTAGCTAAAGCAAATTAATGGGACCATAAGAGAGCACTTGGTGAAAAGGAAGGAGTACTAAGTGAGCATGCCATTTGGGAAGATGAAAAAAATTTGAAACATCCAAACTCAGCATTGCTTGAGGACAAGTAATCTTGGGTGTGGAGGACTGTCATGTCCCCATCCAAATGAGACTACTTGCAAATAATGTTTCACCAACCTATCAGTTCCCTAGGTGGGGATCGAAACATAAATGTTGTAATAAAGGGGATATAGGAACCAAAAGAAATTTAGTTTAACATATTCACATTAAAAATTTTAACATAAATATTAAATTATAATAAAATAAGGTGGCATTGGTTCATGAAGACACTTGGAATCTTATGGTTTCTTTGGGTGAATAGATTCCCCCACACACTTGGCATGGCCTTCAACCAAATTCGAACTCATGAGAAATGTAACATTATTTGAAGGTGATGTGGTGTCACATAGCCTATCATGAGCCAAGGAATTAGAATTAGTAGAGGATATTAACTCCCATGGAAGGCGAAGATACTAAGAAGACAATGTGTGCCACTTGGAAGGAAATTCCATGCACTATATGGAAACTAATAATGAAAGATTCTAAGACAAATATGAAAAATTAAGACCAGATTGCATACCTATGAAAAATATTACATGCAGGGCTAATAATATCCACCAAGTGGGAACATTTGGGATTTATAGGCAGCCATTAAAATTAGGGGAACAAATTGGAGCATGAAGAAGAAGACAAGTGTCATAGGAGTTACTAAACCACTAAGATGAGTTGTAGCAATCCCATGGAGGGAAATTAGAACTTAGGAGGCCTCATGAATTTAATAAAAGGATTTAATGAGGAATGAGAATTAATTTGTTTCAATTTTTAATTGGACTTTGTAATTTTGGAGAGCATTTGCTTGTTCATTGCATGGTGAGTGTTCATTCTCCCTGCTTATGAACCGATTTCAAGGGAGTTGGATTCCTTTACAAGTTGGTTGATGGAGATGAAATTAGGACCTATCATTGGATATGAATGAAGATGTTTTATTTTCAGTTTTAATTCCATACAAATCTAGTTCTCATCTATCTCCCTATTCTCTAATTACTTCTTCTCCATTCCTCCATACTCTCATGTGATGGCGCACTTGTTGGAGTGGTGCTTGCACCTTGTTGAATATATTTGATTCATAAATAAGGTATATGATGTATGGATATTTACTATAATTTCCATATGTTATGTAACTTGAAATATAACAAATCTATTTGTGAAAGGCTTGCTTACCCATGCTCTTGAATAACTAGTTTTCATGAATTTGGATTCATGCTTGAAAGAGTTTTGTATCATATTTGTTTGAGGACTTTGCGCTAAATTTAATGTTGTTGGAGAAAATAATTGGTATTATATATATGTAATTTGTATTTCATGTTACTATCTTAACCATTTATTCTATTGTTCATGTGCCAAACGTAAGCTAGTAATGTAATTTCCCCGTAAGCAATTTCCTTGAAAGTTACCATACATATGTTGTGCCTCATAATAAGTTTGAAAATATTAATAACCATGAATAATAATATAAATTTATGTCTTATATGCACCCCCATACTCTATTCTGAAATTTTGGAGTTTCGTACTGCAATTGGAGAGCCAAAAGTGTCATCTACCCTTGGGGGTTTTAACATCAATTTCCTAGTGTTTTTGTCCTTCTTTCCCTTGAGTAAAAATAAAGTTGAAGAATAATTTGGAAATATTATGAGAATTCATAATATTAATTACTATACTCTAATACATATCAAGTTATTCCATATGTAATTTGAAGTCATTTGGGTGCATTTGGATCAACTTGGGTTTCACTAGTCCAAAGATAGAAATTGGCCAAAATTGTGCAAACTTGAATAACATGTCAAAAATAGTTTTATAATTCAACCATTGAGTGTATTAGTTATTTTATGATGTTATATATCCCATAGTATCACCCCATAATAAATTTGTAAATGGTCGGTGGTGTTTGGGATCAAACAAGGAAAGACTAATTTACTACTTTTTCCTAGTTTTGAAACTAGACAAAGTATTGAAAGAGGATGTATGTGAACTGTTTGTAAAAATTACTAAGCCAAATTTATCATTTTTTCAATCCTATCAGAACCTAATATCACTTCATTGATCTCCCCCAGTTTTCTCATAACCATGGATTTAGTGTGAAATCCATTGTCAATGAGGGTGTTGAGAAATAATGATTTCAATGTCAAAGTTTTGAAGCCTCTTCGAAATATTTTGGATAGTGTCCCTAATTTTTCCAAAAAGATATATTACACATGTAATAATTTTAGAACAACAAATATAAATTTATAGAATAACATATTACAAATTTACAAAAATTTATAAGTAATTTAAAATATCAAAAGAAATACCTCAATATAAAAATGGTGAAGAAATCCAAAATGAAGAAAGATTCCATATTCGCATTAAGCTGCTCACAGTTTTACCTCACATCCAACTAGGGGTCTAGCTCACTCCCTAGCCACAAGAGCCATCCACCTGGCCTCGTGTCCTTCTGTGCTCGAGCCCCCAACAAACAGAACAATGATGCACTAGTAAGTTATCATTATCAATTCTTCCAAAAGTTCTCAAAATATTCCAACACTTCCAAACTTCTCATCCTCAAAATATCCTAAATTCCCTAATCCTTTCCAAATATATTCAAGGAAATAACCTTCTTCCTTCCAATATTATGTCTCCTATTTATAACAAAAATTCCTCATCCTCCACCTCATCCATGTTTTGTTTTAGATTAAATTTCAATACAATAAAATTCAACAATTAAATAAATTTATTTTCTCCAAAAACACCAATTCGATTTAAATAAATAAAAATAAAATTAACATTACTGCAAAGTCTCACTTTTCACACTTTTCATGCTACCATCTTAAAGGAGAATATGACCACTCTTTTCTAAACCTTTGTGCCACCATGTCTATTCGTTATTTATATTATCCCTCACACATAAGTCAAATAAGATATTTTCACACACACATATATATTCAATAGATATGCAATACATCAATAATGCATCGACCAAGTTGCTAACAAATGTACCCATACTAATTTATTCATCAACCAACTATTAAATTCTGTCACAACAATATTGAGACAAAGCACAGACTTACAAGAGATTCAAGACAATTTAGGCATGAAATGACATAACGGTACTGCAATAGGAGGTTGCAGTAGTATATTATCAAAAATAGGAATGAAAATCAATAATTTAATGTCATGCAAACTTGCATGAATGGAGACAATTCAAATTCACTAGAGGTCATTCGAATTGAATGGATGGGTGTAGCTTAAATATCTATTAGCCACACTAAACACACCAGTTAACCACTAATATAGCCATGATTGACTCTAACTCAGTCCTAACTGAATCAGAGTGTAATAAATGACTGAGTCTAACTAGATGTAACTCAAGTACATGTTGTTGCATGTCAATTAGTAGGTGGTAGCGCATCAGTAAGTCCAGTTAGCTCCAATGAAGTGAACTGACCTGAAATTGGTCATCAAAAGTTGTTGTAGGCGCATTAACTCACTTCAATTCACCCAAATCATCCCAAAATAGACAATGACATGAGGGATATTCCTTTACAACTCATCTTAACTGATTGTTAGGTGAAACAACATTCAGTTAACTATTTGGTGCACTTATGACACTTAGATCACCCCAAAATTGCTCCTTGATTGAAGGTGGAATCCTAGCTAGCCTCCCTTATTGAAGGAGAAGTCTTAGTTGGCCACCATGGTTGAAGGAGAGCATGGGTGTGCTAATGATGATGTCATGGTGTGATGATGATGATGCCAATTGAGCCAATAAACTTAGGATGGTGGTTGATTAGGCCAAAATTAACCAAAATAGGTGTGTGGGTTAGATAATGACTCCAACACCCCCCCCTAAGCTACACTCGAGAGGAGTAAAATAAAATGCATGAAATTATAGGGCCCTGACAATAAAGGCCATAGGTCACCATGTAAAATAAAGTAGCTCTAAAATGCTCAAAGAAAATGCTAAGTGAGGAAAGAGGGAAAACCCAGTGGGAAAAAGCCCCCCTCAAGCTAAATAGTGAAGAAGTAATTGATCACCGTGATGAACTCACCCCCAATAGTGAACAGAGGTAAGTGAACTTTTTCTCGGTAAATTTATTGGTGAAGATATCTGCAATATTCTCATCTGTAGGGCAGTATTGTAGAACAATGGCCTTGTCAGGCACTAACTCCCTGATGCAGTGCATGTGTATCTCAACATGTTTGGTCCTCTGCCGCTAAACTAGATCTATGGAGATATTGATAGCACTTTGGTTGTCACAAAATATGACTATGGAAAAATCACTACCAATCTCAAACTCTGAAAGGACGCCTTGCAACCAAACAGCCTGGATGCAAGCATTCACTGCTCCCCTGTACTCGGCCTTTGTTGAAGACAATGCAATGGCAGCCTGCTTTTTGATAGACCAACAAATGGGGCCACCACCAAAAATAAATAGATACTTGAAAGTGGACTTCCAATCTATGGAATCCCCTGCCCAATCTGAATCTGTATAACCAACCAACTCTAGCTCAGAATCTGCAGCATAGTGAATGTCATAGGATCTTGTTCCCTGAATGTACTGAAGGATCCTCTTGGCTTCCTTCCAATGGATCTCATGAGGCTGTTGCATGTATCTTGATACATCATTCACATCATAAAAAATATCATGCCATGAATGTGTCAAGTATAGCAAGCTTCTGATCAATTGGCAGTAAATAGTGCAATCGATGGGTGAAGTGGATTTTCCCTCTTCAAGGCTGATCCTTGAGAGGAAAGGAAATGGTGCAGACTTGCAATCAGCCATGTTAAAATTAATTAAAAATTCTGAAATATATTTTTACTGAGTTACCATTATCCCATCAAATTCTTGTGAGATTTCAAGCCCTAGAAATTGCTCTAGGAGCCCCAAATCGCTCATTTCAAATGCATCATGAAGAGTAGTTTTTATTAAAGCAATCGAAGCAAGTGTGCTTCCTATTATCAAAATATCATCAAAATATAATACTATTATAATAATATTACCATCATAGTGCTGCAAATATAAATTAGGATCATATTTTCATCTTTGGAAGTTTTGTGAGAGCAGAAAGGCATCCATCTTGGCATACCATGATCTTGGGGCATGTTTCAACCCATATAATGACTTCTGTAACTTATATACCAAAGAAGGATCTTATGTATACCCCTTAGGCTGCTTCATGTATATTTCCTTATTCAGGTATCCATGAATAAAATCACTCTTGGCATCCATGTGATGCACCTCCTAGTGCTTGGATGCGGCAATGGCCAAAACTAGCCTGATGGAGTCCATCTTTGCCATTGGTACAAAGGTCTCATGATAGTCCACACCTTTGAATTGGGAGAACCCTTTTGCAACCATCCCTGATTTTTATTTAGGTTTTTCCATCAGCACCAACATTTTTCCAAAAAACCCACTTGCATTGAACTAATTTCCTCCCAGGTGGAAGAGAAACTAGCTCCCAAGTAGCATTTTTCCAAAGAGAATTAAAATCTTCGTCCATAGCAACTTTCCATCTAGGATATTTCCAAGAATGGTAGTATCAATTATTATCTGAAACAATAATTAAATAAAATGTCTCATACAGCAATTAATCATGACAAGAGAGATCAATACCTGCTCTATGAAAATAAGACTGGGTTCTTCTTGGATCAACAGGATTTCCAATGTTTGGCTCGGCGGAAGAGAGTGTCTTTTTGGCCCAAGTTGGGAGATGAATTTTAACTTCTGAATATTATTCTGAACCTGGTATGTTTTTCTCACTGATATCATATATCATATCTTCAAAATCAGAGCCTTCACTCTCACTTTCATCACCCAAATTATCAGCAGAACAGGAGGAAATTTCAGCAGAATTTTCTTCAACTAGTTCTACCTCTTGGAAAGGTTGTTCAAATAGGGCACTTATTTCAATAAAAATTTGTTTGGTTATGATATTGAGAAGTTTGAATCCCTTATATTCTTCTGTTTATACAATTAAAAAACATTCAATACTTTTCGGTTGCAAATATTTCCTCTTGTCAAGCGGAATTCGAGCCCACGCAGTGGACCCAAAAACCTTGACATTTGACACATTCGTCTTGTGTCCAAAATGGGCTTCAAAATGAGTCTTTACTTTGATAGAAGTGTGATTTAATCTGTTCTTAATGTGTGCGGAAACATTCACGGCCTTATCCCATAGTTTAGAAGCTAAACCTTTGGCTTCTAGCATGCAGGTTGTCATCTCTTTGAGGGCCCCATTTTTCCTTTTCACAACACCATTTTGTTGTGGTGTGTAAGGAATGGAGTGCTGGATTTGGAAACCACTGTCAGACATATTTACAACAATTCATACTTGATATACACCCCTCCATTATCAGATCTGAGATATTTTATCTTTCTCCCATAGGCATTCTCAACTAGTGCTTTGAACTCGATGAATCTTTCCAAAAATTCACATTTTTTCTTTAGAAAGAAAACCCAAGTGTATCCAGAGAAATCATCAATGAAGGTGAGTACATACTGTGAACCACTCATGGATTTAGTAGGAATGGGTCTTTTGATATCGGAATGAATCAGCCCCAAAATACTTTTTTTACGGCTTGCCTTTCCCCGATCAAACTTGTGCTTAGGGTGTTTGTCGACAATACAACCTTTACAAATTCCACTGGAAGATTTTATGGCTGGGAGGCATTAAACCATGGAATATTTCCGAAGTTTCGACAAGTATTTGAATTTAAAATGACCAAATCTGTCATGCCATAGTATATTGAACTCATTCCCATGAGTCATAATAGAGGTGGGCTTTGCATCTGCCACAAACTCGGAAAAATCATAGGCCTTAGCATGATGGTTTGCTATGCCTATTGCAACAAGTTTCCTGGATGCAATCTCAGTGATTTCAACATCATTCGGTCTGAAAGTAACTCTCTTGGGAACTCCGGTATGATTCACTTGATATACACTCAAAATATTGGAGGCCAAGGAGGGTACATACAGAACATCAAAAAAGATGACATGTTCAAGTTTTACAATACCTTTGCCTTTCGAAATGACCTGAGAATCATCTCCCATCTGGATGGGAATGATTTTGTCAGTGTCCAAAGATGAGAAGGAATATCTTATTTCCATCATGTGATTCAAATATCTAGAGTCTATGAGGAGAGATTTGGGATTCGAGGTGCTTTCCATGAGAGCATGTCCTCTTTCTTGCTGGGTATCCTGATCTTGATTATCTCTCTTCCGAACACTCTCTGGAATATTTATATTGTTTCTCTCAAGGAGAGAAGTCATCTCATCAATATTTTTCTTCATGTAGGCATGTTCAAGGTGAAATCCCTTCCTGCAATAGGAACAATTGACTTTCTCTTTTCCTTGATTTCCTTTTTTCTTGTGTTTCTTTGAGTCGGAAGACTCTTGTTGCTGCTGGTTCTTTTCTTTAGGCTTTGGAGAATCAAATTTATCCTTTTGATTCTTCTTCTTTTCTTTACCCTTTGGATCTTTGGTCCCCAAAGAAAACAGTTATTGATCTTTTGAGGATATGATGATCCCCATATGCACAATCTTGTCATGCTCATTTGTGAGGGACTTAATGAAGGAATTTAGTGAAGGCATTTTCTAATTTGGGATTGTTAGCTTCCCAATATGGAATGTGGAAACAAATACTGAATAATCCAAACCAAGTTTTGAGAGGATATCTAGGATGAGATGATCATCATCCTTCTCAACCTTTCACTGCTTTAAATGGAGCACCAAGTGCTTGAATGTTTTGAAAAAATCATTGATAGTTTCAAAGCTACCTAGATTCAGGGAAATCGGCTCATTCTCTAGTTGATAGATCCATAGATCATCTTATTTATCAAACAAGGAAGTGAGATGATCCCAAATCTCCTTCAGATTCTTCAATCTTGTGATGTGGAAAAGAATATCTTTGGAAATAGACAAACATAAGAAACCATAAGCTCCATCTAGCTTATCCCATTATTTTATCTTCTCAGCAGCAGCATTAGGCTCTATTTTTATGTTCATTTTGACTCTGTAGAGCCCTTTTAAATGGAGCCAAATCTCCATATCCTCCTTCCATTGGTGGTAATTGAAAGGAGTAAGAGGATTCAGAGTAGAAGCCATGGAGCTGAGGTAGTGAATGCAATCAAGGACCTGTAAAAACCTGCAATCAACACTAAAAGGGCACCGTAAGGTTGAACATCCTACACATTTCAGGTTTTCATCACACCCAGCTTAGTTAATTAAGTAAGCTTAATCAACAATTTCTTTGCTTAGGAATTATGTGGTAAACCATCAGCTTCTGGTGCAGTGCTGGAAATTTTGAGCTTTTCTGCTCAATTTTCATGCTAGATCCATAAAAAATCATGTATTTTTGAAGAAAGAGCTTCGTCCCACCATGGCTCTGATACCATATTAAATTGTGTCACAACAATATTGAGATAAAGCACAGACTTACAAGATATTCAAGATAATTTAGGCATTAAAATACATATCGGTACTGCAATAGGAGGTTGCAGTAGTATATTATCAAAAATAGGAATGAAAATCAATAATACAATGTCCTACAAACTTGCATGAATGGAGACAATTTAAATTTAATAGAGGTCATTCGAATTGAATGGATGGGTGTAGCTTAACTGTTTGTTATCCACACTGAACACACCAGTTAACCACTAATCTAGCCATGATTGAATCTAATTGAGTCCTAACTGAATCAGAGTGCAATAAATGACTGAGTCTAACTGAATGTAACTAAAGTACATGTCATTGCATGTCAATCAGTAGGTGGTATCGCATCAATAAACTAATGAAGTGAACTGAACTGAAACTAGTCATCAAGTGAACTGAACTGAACTAAAAATGATGAAGTGAAGTGAACTGAAACTGGTCATCAAGTGAACTGAACTGAACTAAAAATGATGAAGTGAAGTGAACTGAAACTGGTCATCAAGTTAGCTCTGATGAAGTGAACTGAACTGAAACTGGTCATCAAAAGTTGTTGGAGGCACATTAACTCACTCCAGTTCACCCAAATCATCCCAAAATAGACAATGACATGAGGGAGGCACCTTTACAACTTAGATTAACTGATTTTTAGGTGAAACAACATTTAGTTAACTATTTGGTGCACTTATGACACTCATATCACCCCATAATTGCTCCTTGATTGAAGGAGGAAGCCTAGTTAATCTCCCTGATTGAAGGAGAAGGATTAGTTGGCCTCCCTGGTTGAAGGAGGGTGTGGGTGTGCTCATGCTAATTTCATGGTGTGCTGATGATGATGCCAATTGAGTCAATAAACTTAGGATAGTGGTTAATTAGGCCAAAATTGACCAAAACAGGTGTGTGGGTTGGATAATTACTCCAGCACCAACCAATCATAGTAATGCACTCACAAATTGGCATATACATGGACATCACACACATATTAAGCGTGGTACAAATAATCACGTCTAATTCTATTAATGAATCATTATCATATGCTTGCAAACAACATACAGAAGACCAACATATCAATCCATAATATCATTCATAATCATTAAAATACAAAAGTAATAAAACTAAATTGCATAAACATAATGAAGTAGTCAAGCATATAATCATAGTGGTTTGTAAAAATCAATAACACCATCCAATCTATCACTGGTCGCATCCATCCCCATCGATACTCAACCACCTAATCACCACTACTTCCATCTCCTGACCTCACCATCCCATCCTCTGTTGGAAAATACCGTGGTTTCATCTACACCAACCTAACCACATATAGAACCCATAAGTGGAATTTTTTGTTCCTATAGTTCCAACCAATCTTCCCCAATAGGAACCCACTAGTTGTCGTCACATGTCTATCAGAGCGTTCTTAGCACAACCCTCCCATGAATCCGAGTTTCGGGGGATAAACAGTGGAAAATTCCTCCACCCTCTGATAGTACTAGGGTTAACACCCTACATCGCCTCTATTCTTCCATCACTGTTTTAAGGGGTAGCATCATTGAAGAACCACTTTGGGAAATTCATAGTTCCTGTAAAAACTCACACTCACCTACAAGTCATAGAAATATTTGAATTCACTATTAATTATACTTTTTATGTCCAAGATATCTCGTGACCCTTGGCACTGTAGAAATCCAACTATATCATAGTCAATCAACATGCGCGCTATTTCACCAATTACATAAATCTCATGTATAAACATACCAAACTCTTTTCAGTGTTAATCCATATCACTAAAATGACATTTAGATATAATCATGTAAGTTCACTTACAATATAAATTCTAATTGAGCTCTATATCCATGATGTTAGTTTTTCTAGATCTTGTTAGCTTAATTAGGATATTTGTCTGAAATAATAACAAGTACAGCTAGATGCATAAGATATAATAGATACACAAGACACAAATATTTTCATCAGGGAAACCATAAAGGAGAAAACCCCACAAAATTCCTCAAAATAATATAGTCACAAAGACTATGTCATAAGATGATAAATCCTACTAATAATAAGTATTCAACAACTATCTATCTCTCCTCCCTTCTCTCTCTCTCATGTGAACTTGAGTGAGTGTGAGGTGTGTATAAATGAGGGAGAGCACCTCCCTATCTATACCTTTCATGTGACTGACCAAATACATCACTGGGGCCGACTTGTCTCACTAACATGGTCAACTTCTCCTAGAGATACTCCGAATACACATTGCATGATGTTACACTAGGCAATATTTCCTCGAATTACAACGGAGGTTGTACCTCAAGGTATAGAAACAATAAAGACATCTTGCAATGAGGTAAACACATATCCAATGGGGGTACACAAACATACAAGTATAATATACATCAGAATATCTTCCGAAGTTACAAATACATGAACACTCCCTCTTAACTAGGAAGGTGTTCTCACTCTTCCACAATCATTAACACATCTGGTCAAGTATTCATTGCAGATTCATCATCATGGATTCATAGTGTCATCATCATAGCTGATGCCATCATCATAGCTTTTGTCATCATCATATTCTTATTGATCATCAAGTGGTACTATCTATCCTCATAAATTTCTATAGAGCCAACCCTTTTTCATGTTGGGTGTAGCCCTAGTCCTCATCCAGGTATTCATCACATCTTGAGCAAGCCATCTCATGGGAACTATATATGACCTTATTTACATTACCACGAAAATAACCTGCGTATTCTACCTTTATCTCATCATATCCATATCGTCTCTTTTTGTCCTACACAAAACAAAACACAACACACAAAGCATCCATGGTCAACTTTCGTTATACCAGTAAAGGAGAACCTCCTAGGTGCACCTCACATGGTTCGTGACCTTATCATCTCAACATGGGAATACACACATATATAGATATATGTGTAAGCATTTATTACAACCAAACAACTTGCTACATAAGGACTTTTACGTTCTAGGTCAACCTCAAGAACTTATTACATCTTAACAACCTGCATCCAGGATCTTTTCCATTCAGACAACCTTCGTGGTGTATTACATCTGAGTAACCTGCGTACCACGTTGGGGCTCTTTTTACACTCGTACAACCCATAGGACTTATTACATTTGAGTAATCTATGTACCATGCCAGGGCTCATATTTACACTCAAATAACCTATCTCGTGACTAATTATGTCCAAGGATAACCTCCAATCTTTTCCAAGAATGATTACATCTGAGGAAAACCTACAAGACTGATTGCGTCTGAGCATCCTATTTCTCTAGGATTTTTCCTGCTCAAACAACCTGTCCCATTTCCCATTTGATATATTATGCATCCGCTATTTCTAGCATAGAAACATATCAGGACTGATTACATCCAAGAATAACCTACGAGATTTGACGAGACTTATTACATACAAGGACAACCTATAGGACTGATTACGTTTGAGCAAACTATGAAATTCACCAATATTTTACACTTCGACAACATGTATTTCTACCTATGCTAGAACACATCACTACCTCTTTCGAGGGGTCTCGTTCTACATCACACCAAGTATTTCTCTAAAGTACCTAAACTTCACTCTCACTAGAGGCTTGGTCAACACATCAGTTATATGCTCATCAATTTCCATGTACTGGAGCTTCACTGATCCTCTATGCACCATATCCCTAATATAGTGGGACTTGATCTCGATGTGCTTCGACTTGTCATGGAACATAGGGTTTTTCAACAAATTCACGCAACTTTGATTGTTGTAGAAGATACAAGTCACATTCAATTGGATATCAAATAAGTCAGACAGTAGCTTTCGTAGCCACACTATCTCGTAACTAGTAGAGCAAGTGACAACATACTCTTTCTCAGCTATACTCAGTGCCATGCATGATTACAACCTATTGAACCAGGAGATCATGCCAGATCCCAAAGTGAAGAAACAATGTGAGGTACTCTTCCTGTCAATGGAACTGCCTGATTGATCTAAATCAACATAACCATGTAGGTTAATCTTCTAATTTGCATCGTATTTGAGCCCATAATCCACTGTACCTTTTAGGTACCTTAGTACATGCTTTGTAGCTATCAGGTGAACATGTCTTAGAGCCATCAATAAATGGCTCAGGGTGTTCATCGCAAAGCATATGCCTGATCTTGTATTCATCAGGTACATCAATGATCCATTAATCTGACGATACATCATGGCATCAGACGTCTCGAATGAATCATCACTCGTAATATTCAACTTAGATGCCATAGGTGTGACTATTTCCTTGCAGTCCAACATTTTGAATCTCTTCAGAATTTCTGTTGCATACTTTCCTTAACCAAGGAATATCCCATATGCACTCTTCCACACCTCCATGCCTAAGAAGTAGTGCATCATACCTAGTTCTTTCATCTCAAACTCTGTAGAAAGTCTCCTCCTTGCATATTTAATGAGTTCATCTTAACCTGTTAGAAACAAGTCATCGACATATGGTAAGATCATTACTGGTCTTTCTTCTTCAACCTTGAAGTAAAAATTGGAATATGATTTACTCTTGATAAATCACAAGCTAACCAGGAATCTATCCATCCTACCTTACCATGTCCTTGGTGCTTGTTTCAAACTATACAAATTCTTCTTGAATTTGCACACACGGGTCTTCCTATCATGTGTCTTGAAACCTAGTGCTTGTTCCACATACACTTCATCCTCGAATGCACTATTCAAGAAAGCTATCTTTACATCCATCTGGTTTATTTTCCCTTTCATAACTGCTTCCAATGCAAGTATGGTCGTAATGTAAGTGTACCTCACCACGAGTAAAAATTTCTCTTTGTAATCTATGCCTTATTTATGTGAGAAGCCTCATTCTACGAACCTTGCCTTGTATTTATTGATGCTATCGTCTGCAGTATGCCTAATCTTGTAGATCCACTTTGAAGACATGACAGACTTCTTTTATGGTCTTGGAATTATCTCCCAGACATCATTCTTCATGATCGACTAATATTCCTTAATCATAATGTAACACCCCGGTTTTGACCCCATTGCGTTAAATGTATATGATGTATATATTGTAATTAATCGTGGTGTGGAACTAAAGGAAAAAGCCCCACCATCGATTTGGTTGTGTTATGTTTCATCTAATGGACTCGTTGCCAATGGTATATCATGATATACTACACATATCAGTTTTGGCATCATGTAAATATGCACTTTAATTAAAATGAACCCCAACCAGCTATGTCAATGCAACCATGATGAAAAGGGAATTATTTTCCTAAGGATAGGGAGGGGGAATTATTGAACCTTGCACCAAATGGGGAAAAACCAAGTGTTAACTACCCATATAAAACTTATGTTGTTACTTGGGGGCAGTTATGGCTAGGAAGTGGTGGGTGGTAGGATTTCCAGTCCTTGCCCACATGCACACTCCACCAGTAGGCTCATTCCTTCATGTGGCTAGGGAAAACACCAGGGGATTCTTCCACTCTCCCACTCTCCATTGTTTTTCTCATCTTCACGCAGAGACGTTCTCTCTTCATCCTCACGCACAGGATTCTGCATCATTTTACTCACACAACAATATGGGAAGCTGTTTCTCTATCACCCATGATTTTTCCTGTAAATGAACCATTCATGACTTTTTCTGGGGGTGTATGTTTTCCTTACCGGCTTGGGGCTATGTATTTTCCCGTTGCTTCAATGTTGAGATCGGGGCTATTGGTCTTCCCATGATCTTTGGTTTGCTATTTTTCTCCCCAATATTTGTGGATTGTTGTGGTCTCATTTACATTTTGGTTGTTGTGGGTTATTATGGAGTCATTTTGGCCACGATAGGGCCAAGAACGACTCAGGGATCGGATTTCCCTGCCTAAGATGTGAATTGGTTATTTTGATGCATATATGCAGTGGTTGGTATTTGGACTATGTTGAAGTGGGGTGAAGGCTTCATTTTCTTGATAAACCTAGTGTGTTTGGGAACCACACAGACAGAGCTAGAGGGTTGGCTTTCTTCTCCACAACCCCTGAATAGCACTGGAAGGGAGGTCAAGGCCTAAGGGACTATATAGCATAGAAGGGACTGATTTACTTGTGTTGGGTGTGTGTGGGTGTCCTAGAACATAGGCTAGTTCTGGTGTAGGTGTCCTTAGCTCTTCAATGAGCTCACCATCTTAGCATTCATCTTTTCCCAGCTCCTTGATGGCCTGATAAACCCAACTGTGTTGGCTTGGTTGTCTTGTTGATGGCCTAATAAACTCAACTGTGTTGGCTTGGCTGAATTGTGTATCCTTGGCTATGTGTAAGCCTGCTTGTTCCTTATTCCTTAGGGAAATCATGCCCAGCTCGGGGGTGGCAGCGTTGCTGAGAGATTAAGGAGCACGTTGGCCTATGGTTGGGTGGAATGTTGTAGCGACGTAGCTGGTTGTGGGATGAGTTCTTTACAAGATAAGTATTCTTGACTATTTCGTCTCTACATTCATATTTGCTGATAATGAAATATGATGAACATGTTGAATGCTTGAATGTATGGTTTTGCTTCCGCTGTATGTTAAACAATTATGAAACTCTACATGTTTTTACTTCCAAGCATTTTTCTTCAGTTTATATGTATGTACATGTTCCTGGGGCTAGTTTCCCGGATGGTTAGTGGTATGGTAGTAGCCTCTTTGCTGGTCGGAGGGTCGAGGACATTACAAACTAGTATCAGAGCCAAAGTTGCAGCATGGACCTCAATGGGCCATGAGAATTCGTGTTAAAGGCAGGTTTCCCTTTTCCCAATAGGAAGAAATGTGAATGACATAAACTTTTCAAAAAAATTTCATTGAAATTTTCTAAGTACCGAGCTCGTCAGATCGTCGGAGGACTTAGTCGGAAGCTCCTTCGATACATCGGATAGCCTTGTCAGAAGGCCACCTGACGAGGGACAAGCAGAAATAATTCTTGAAAATTTTCTAAATGTCAGATCGTCAGATCGTCGGAAGGCTTAGTCGAAAGCCCCTCCAATGCAGCGGAGAGCTTAGCTGGAAGAGCCTTCGATACAGACCTAGCGGCGACAGACAGTACATGATTGAGCCGACATGGAACCCTGGAAGAAAAATTCTTGAAATTTTTTCTAATTAATGGGATGTTTTAGAAGCCTTTAAATGAATACCGCTGAAACGTCAGCCCATCTAAACGGATGGACCCTCGATGCCGCCGGTGAGAACAGGTGAAGACAGAGCCGCAATGTCGGAGAAGATCACCTAAAGACCACTGAAACATCGACGAAAATTAGTTGATCGGATCGTCGATACGTCAGAGAGAATTAGTTGATGGGATCGCCGATGAGCATCATCGAAAAAATTTAGTTGATTGGACTACCGATACGTTGGAGAAAAGTAGTTGATGAGACCGCCGAAACGTCGGGGAAAATTAGTTGATTGGACCGCCGAAGTGTTAGAAGCTTAGTCAAATAGTGACTCGATACGTTGGAAGATTAGTTGGGAAGAGACCCGATTTAACAAAGGAAAATTTTGAGTTTTCAAGTGGGATTTCTTAGCCAATTTTAGCAGTTTTTCAGTTGGAGTTTCATTAGTTTTTCAATAGATTTTTCAGGGCTGAAAAGGAAGAAAACTTTGTGTTTGGGAAAAATTGTTATTTTATGATTTTTTTTCCCAGGAGAAGGTAAGTAATTCTGATTTATATCAATTCTATGTAGCTAACAGTTGTGTTATTAACAGATTTGTAGAATCATAGACACCTTCAAGGGTAGTATTCCAGGTAGTGCAGTTTGGTAAGTAAGTGGTGGTTCAATTATGAGAACCCATGACGGATATGATGCTCGGGATTCCTACGAGCATGCAAGAGATTCCATGGGATAAAATGTCCGTAATGGAAATCATGACATAGATTCTAATGGAAGGATATTCCAAGAGACACTATCAGATGTTGCAGCCACCATGAGAAGCTTGATTAAAGCCCAGGAAGAACAACATCAGTTGAATGCTGCTATGTTGTAGAGTTTGACAAACTTGCAAAGGAAGATAGATTCTGGACAAGGCACAGCAAAACCAGAAGGCAGTAAGAGCAGTACTAGGAGAAGGAGAAGGAATTCCAGTAGATCATCTGACTCCAAAGAATCCAGCAGGGATTCAAGATCTTCTTCTCATAGAAGAAATAGAAGGAGACATCATAGGGATCGCTCTCGGATGAATTTAAGAACGCTAAACCTACTACATTTGATGGTGAGGTAAATATTGGACAAGAGTTTGAAGCTTGGATTCTTGGGATAAAGAAGTACTTTCAGGTTTAGGATTATTCGAGAAACATGAAGGCTAGAGTTTCCATATTCAATATGAATGGAAGGGCATCCATTTGGTGGGAACACTTTAAGCAAGTAAAGAGGATCAGTGAAAGGAGACTTAAGTGGAAACAGTTCAAGAATTATTTCAAGTAGAAATACCTCTCTGACAAGTATTATGATGACAAGATTAAGAAGTTCCATGAGCTGATATTGGGTCAGCAGACCATGGAAGAGTATGCAAATAAGTTCTTGGAATTTTTGAGGTATGCCTGGTACATTAGAGACGAAAAAGTGAAGGTCCAGTGGTTTTTGAGTGGATTGCCTCAGTCTTACAAAGACAGAATTGAATTTTATGAACCTAGAACTCTTGAAGAAGCGATAAGGAAGGCTAACTATTGCTACGAGTAAAGCAAAGGTAAACCTGATTACCATAAGGCATGGAAGGACAAGAAGAATGAGAAGTTTGACCAAAGAAAGAAAGGTTTCAAACCTTCTAACTTCAGGAATCAACAGAAGCAACCATCCCAAGCTGCGAGTAAGCCAGTTGGAGTGATAGGAGAAAATCCTAAGGATACACAACTGAATAGAGGACCACTTCAATGTTGGAAATGTGGAGGACCCCACATGCGCAGAAATTTTCCACTCGAGAATGAGAGTGCAAGACCAGCTTACAACATTCAAGAAGCAGAAACAGTGGGTCAATTAGCAAGGGCAGTCCCTAGGATTTATGTGGCACTATAGGACCATCAGGCAGATCACCAATCAACTGTGGTTGAAGTTGCAGGTAAGATTGTTGAGCAATCATTTTCTATTTTGAATGAACCTGGTTCTACTCATAGTTACATTACTCCTAGAGTAGTGGAGATTTGTGCTTTTAAGAAAGTAAAGAATAGAAGATCTTGGTTAGTTCAGCTAGACACTGGAACTAAGAGAAAGATTAGTGAAGTGGTAGAGAAATGTCCATTTGTCATGAATGGATTGATCACTTGAGTAGATCTGAATGTTCTACCACTTGGTTCCTATGATTTTCTCATTGGAATGGATTGGTTAGAAGCTCACCGGGTGAAGCTTGACTGTTATAATAAGACTTTTGAATGCATGGATGAAGAAGGGAACCCAGTAGTTGTCAAAGGTATTCCAAAGGTGATTTCAGTTCAGCAGGTCTCAACAATGCAATTGAAGAAGTTCTGTAGGAAAGGTTGCCAGTTGTATGCAGCTCATATTTTGTAGGCAACTGAGGATGAAACTCCTAGGTTGGAGGACTATCAGGTGTTATAGGAATTCAAGGATTTGTTTTCTGATGAGATTCTAGGTATTCCTCCAAAGAGGGACATTGATTTCACAATTTAACTTGTGCCCGGAGCAGCACCAGTGTCCAAGACACCCTACAGGATGAGTACACCAGAGATGCCAGTGTTGAAGATGCAACTGCAAGATTTGTTGGAAAAGAATTATATCAGGCTGAGTGTGTCTCCTTGGGGAGCATTGGTTCTGTTTGTAAAGAAGAAAGATGGTACACTTAGGTTGTGTATTGATTACAGACAATTGAACAAGGTTACTGTGAAGAATAAATATCCTTTGCCTAGGATTGATGACCTCTTTGATCAAATGAGAGGAGCAAAGGTATTCTCCAAGATTGACTTGAGGTCTGGTTACCATCAGGTGAGAATCAAAGATGAAGACATTCAGAAGACAGCCTTCAGAACAAAGTATGGAGATTATGAGTTTATGGTGGTACCATTTGGTCTCACAAATGCACCAGCTACATTTATGTGCCTTATGAATAGTGTCTTCAGCAGGGAGCATCAGCTGTATGCAAAGCTGAGCAAGTGTGACTTCTATAGAGATAGAATTCAGTATTTGGGTCACATTATCTTAGAAGAGGGTATATCTGTGGACCCTGAAAATATTGAAGACATTATGAATTGGCCTACTCCAAGAAATGTGACAAATGTAAGATCTTTTATGGGACTCGCAAGATACTACAAGAGGTTCATTGAAGGATTCTCCAAAGTTGCACATGCCATCACTTCTTTGCAAAAGAAGGGGATAAAGTTTGAATGGAAATCTAGGTGAGAAGAAAGCTTCTAGCAGTTGAAAAATCTCCTCACCAGTGCACCAGTCTTGAAAGTTGCAGATCCAGAGAAAGATTTTGTGGTGTGTACCAATGCATGCAGACAAGGGCTTGGAGGAGTCCTTATGCAAGAAAACCACGTGATATGTTACGAGTCGAGAAAGCTGAAGGAGCATGAGAAGAACTATGCCACTCATGATCTAGAGCTTGTATCCATAGTACATGCTCTCAAGATGTGGAGGCATTACTTGATGGGTAGAAGATTTGAGCCAAGGACAGACCATTGTGGTCTGAAGTATCTGTTTGATCAGCCTACTCTAAATGCTAGGCAAGCGAGATGGCTGGAGTTTTTATGTGAGTTTGATTTTGAAATCAAGCACATAAAGGGAAAAGAGAATAAGGTAGCTGATGCACTCAGCAGGAAGGTGCAGGAAATGCATGTGGAATCCCTTAGTATTTTCCAATAAGATTTGAGGTAGCAGATTGTTAATCATGCTCCTGGAGATGAATTGTATGAGTTGGTAAAAGATAAATTGCAGCAGCAAAGTCTTGAGAAGAGGTACGAGGGGTATAAATTGGAAGAAGATGGACTTCTTACTTATAAAGGTAGAATTTATATTCCAAATGTCACAGATTTGAGGAGAGTTGTTATGGATGAAATCCATCAAGCTCTATATTCTGGTCACCTAGGATATCGGAAGACAATTGCTACCGCCAGAAAACAGTACTTTTGGCCAGGAATGAAAAAGGACATGGCTGAATACATTTTGGGGTGCATGAAATGTTAGCAAGTAAAGGTTGAGCATCAACACCTAGCAGGTTTGTTGCAGCCTTTGCCAATTCCAGAATGGAAATTGGAAGTTATTTCCATGGATTTTATTACAGGATTGCTGATGACTTGGAGACAACATGATTCCATCATGGTTGTGGTGGATAAATTGACTAAGGAAGCACATTTTATACCGGTGAAGTCTACACATAATACTAATGACATTGCAAAGATCTTCATGAAGGACATTTTCAAATTGCATGGATTGCCTAAGGCAATAGTCTCTGACAGAGATGTCAAGTTCACTTCCAATTTTTGGAAGGGGTTGTTTGCAGATTTGGGTACAAAGCTAAACTTCAGCACTACATACCATCCTCAGACAGACGGGCAAACAGAGAGAGTTAATCAGGTGCTTGAAGATATGCTTCGCATGTATGTGATGGACAAACCAACCAAGTGGGAAGATTACTTACACTTGGTAGAGTTTGCTTATAAAAATGGATAGCAAGAATCCTTGGGGATGAATCCGTATGAGGCCTTGTATGGGAGAAGGTGTAGGACACCAGTGAATTGGGATAATCCAGTTAATAGGGTTGTTCTTGGACTAGAATTGCTCAAGGAAATGGAGCAAGAGGTTGTAAAGATCAGGCAGAATCTGAAAGCAGCACAGGACAGACAGAAAAGCTATGCAGACAAGCATAGGGTGAACAGGGAGTTCAGTGTTGGGGATCATGTTTACCTCAGAGTGAGGGCAAGGAAGAGTTCCTTGAAGCTTGGAATTTGTTCCAAGCTGTCACCAAGATATTGTGGTCCATTTGAAGTGCTTAAAAGAATAGGGCCAGTTGCATATAGACTTGCATTTCCTGCTAGCATTAGAGCTCATAATGTTTTTCATGTTTTTTTTCTTAAGAGATATTTACATGATCCTAACCATGTCATAAATTGGGATGTGATCCAGGTGAAACCCGAGGGAGAGTTCCAAATCGAGCCAATGTGCATCCTCGATAGGAAGGTCACAATGCTCTGGAACTAGGCCATAGGGTAGGTAAAGGTGCAATGGGAGATTTACGAACCTGAAGAGGCTACGTGGGAGCTGGAGGATGCCATGTGATTGGCACATCCATTTTTGTTCAATTCTGTGAAACATTGAGGTGGTACTAGTGTAGCATTTTGTTCAAATTTTGTAAAGCACTGAGGATAGTGCTATTGAAGGGGGAGGGGAATGTAACACCCCGGTTTTGACCTCGTTGCATTAAATGTATATGATGTATATATTGTAATTAATCGTGTTGTGGAGCTAAAGGCAAAAGCCCCACCATCAATTTGGTTGTGTTATGTTTCGGCGAATGGACTCATTACTGATGGTATATCGTGATATATGATACATATCAGTTTTGGCATTATGTAAATATGCACTTTAATTAAAATGAACCCCAACATGCTATGTCAATGAAACCATGATGAAAAGGGAATGATTTTCCTAAGGATAGCGAGGGGGAATTATTGAACCTTGAACCAATGGGGAAAATCCAAGTGTTAACTACCCATTTAAAACTTCTATTGTTAGTTGGGGGTAGTTATGGCTGGGAAGTGGTGGGTGGTAGGACTATCAGTCCTTGACCACATGCACACTCCACCAGCAGGCTCATTCCTTCATGTGGGCAGGGAAAACCTTAGGAGATTCTTCCACTCTCCATTGTTTTGCTCATCTTCACACAGAGACGTTCTCTCTTCATCCTCAAGCATATGATTTTGCGTCATTTTACTCACACAGCAAGATGGGAATCCATTTCTCTGTCAGCCATGATTTTTCTTGTAAATGAACCATTCACGACTTTTGCTGGGGGTGTATGTTTTCCTTACCGACTTGGGGCTGTGTATTTTCCTGTTACTTCAATGTTGAGATTGGGGTTGTTGTTCTTCCCATGATCTGTTGTTTGCTATCGTTCTTCTAAAGATTCATGGATTTCTATGGTCTCATTTACATTTTGGTTGCTGTGCGTTATTATGGAGTCATTTTGGCCACGATAGGGCCAAGAACGACTCAAGGATCGGATTTCCTTGCCCAAGCTATGAATTGCTTGTTTTGCTATGTATATGCAGTGGTTGGTCTTTAGATTGTGTTAGAGTGGGGTGAAGGCTTGGTTTTCTTTATAAACCTGGTGTGTTTAGGAACCACATGAATAGAGCTAGAGGGTTGGATTTCTTCTCCACAACCCCTGAATAGCACTTGAAGGGAGGCCATGGCTTGAGGGACTGTGTAGCAAAGAAGGGACTTCTTTCCTTCTGTTGGGTGTGTGTGGGTGTCCTAGAAGTCAGGCTAGTTCTAGTGTAGGTGTCCTTAGCTCTTCAATGAGCTCATGATCTTAGCATCCATCTTTTCCTAGCTCCTTGATGGCCTAATAAACCCAACCGTGTTGGATTGGTTGTCTTGTTGATGGCTTGATAAACCCAACTGTGTTGGCTTGGCTGAATTGTATATCCTTGGCTATGTGTAAGCCTACCTGTTCCTTATTCCTTTGGGAAATCATGCCCAGCTCAGGGGTGGCAGTGTTGCTGAGAGATTAAGGAGCACGCTAGCCTATGGTTGGGTAGAACGTTGCAGCGACATAGCTGGTTGCGGGACGAGTTCTTTACAAGATAAGTATTCTTAACTATTTTGTCTCTACATTCATATTGATAATGAATTATGATGAAAATGTTGAATGCTTGAATGTATGGTTTTGCTTCCACTGTATGTTAAACAATTATGCAACTCTGCATGTTTTTACTTCCAATCATTTTTCTTCAGTTTATATGTATGTACATGTTCATGGGGCTAGTTTCCCAGATGGTTAGTGGTATCGTAGCATCCTCTTTGTCGATCGGAGAGTCAGGTATGTTACACATAACATCCTTCCATTATTTATTTTCTAAAACCTATTCATAGGTGGAAGTTTCTTTGTCAATGATGTCACACAGCAGGGACGCATAGCTATTGTATGGATTTTCCCTTTCTCTTTCTATGTATTCCTTCTGAAGCACCATACCTTTAGGCTTCTAATACGATCTCTCATTCCCATGCTAGTTTCCTCTTGTGGGAGTCCTTCTCAAGGAATGTCTCTATCGGCTCTTGTGGTTCTTCCATGCCATGATCTCCATGGTATTCTGGAATTGCTTCTTAAATTTCCATATATCGGCCTCTCGTATATTAAGGTTCCTCGACCTCTTGAATAGGTGTCCTGCTAGATCTAAAGTATGTTGAGTCTTCATCAAAGGTTACATATCTACTGATGTTGATCTTCTTGAATCCTAGGAATTATATTCGTTAGGGATTTGATGTATCATTGTATCCTACGAATATACCCTTCTTCCTAGAAGGATCGAGCTTGGTCCTTTTCTCAAATGGATGATTTATGGTTTCTCTCCTGAGAAATATTCTTCCATATTTGTTTTCTCAAGTACTCGATGAGGAGTATGATTCTATACATACACATTTGTCCTTGTTGCCTCTGCCCAAAGGTGCATAGGAAGATCTTGGCCATGCAGCATTTATTTTGCTGCTTCCATGATGGTTTGGTTCTTTTGTTCCACAACCCTATTAGTCTAAGGATTGTATGGAGTGCTCAGCTCCCTTTTAATCATGGACTCTCTGTAGAGTTCCTTGAATTCTTTTGAGTTGAATTCTCCACCATTAACTGATCACAGAGTCTTGATATTTCTATTGGTTTGGTTCTCGACCAAGGCTTTATATTCCTTGAACATACTAAAAACTTCATTTTTCCCTTTCGAGAAATATATCCAAGTCTTACGTGATAAATCAAATTTAAAGGAAACATAGTACACATACCCACTTAATGATATAGAAGACATGGGTCCGCATTGTTGATGTATTTGTAACTTTGGAATGTATTCATCTATGTATCTTATGTATTGTAACCCGATGTTTATTTTGGGATGTATCTATAATGTAATTGAGTCATGTTGTCATGCCCCAATGTTCCAATCAGGAGGATCAATAATGTAAACAATTCATGTCAAGTCATTGTGGGTAACCCTCCGATTGTCTAAGGGTTAAAGTTCCCGCAGTTTTGGGGCACTAGGGTTATTAGACTCTCCTAGTAGAGGTCGTCCCTGGTAGGGTTTTAGTCATGTCAGGATTAGTATAAATAGAGAACTGGAGTCTCTATTTACACACAACTCATACACACTCAAGTGTAGCGCATAGTTGAGGAAGGAGAAGACACTTGGGCTAGACAAGAAGAAGATTACTGTTGTCGGGAGATCACTTACTGTTTTGGGCTTTTACTGTTTTCTTGTTGATTCTATCTCTGAGGAAGTTGCGGGGTTTTCTCCATTTATGGTTTCCTCGAGGAAAAGCACTGTGTTCATTGTCTCTTATGTTTGATTGCTCTACTTGTTATTCTCTCAGTTAAATATCCTAATAATGCTAGCTTAATGTTGAAAAACTAACATGGTATCAGAGCTAACCTGAGAAGAAGACACTGTGCAGCTGTGGGAACTAGGGATTCCTAGTTTTTGGATCTTCCTCCACATATTTTCAGCAAAAGTAAGGTGGAATAACTCTCCTCCTTAGGGTGCATCTTTCTGTCGAAGCAGAATCCAATTCTGAGGTTTTTCAGTTTTGGACCCGACACTACTACCGGAAATTAGGGCTTTTCACAGAAGAGGAATTTTTCAGTGATCCCAGGCCTGGATTGATCTCCTCCCCAAAATCGAATTTAGGGACAAATTTCAAGACATTTGGGTGGATAGATATCTAAAAAAGAAAAACCCTAATTTTCTCTTGAACCAGCTATGTAGGATTTCAGCTCAAGTTTCAGATCTGACATCTTGACTTGGTAATATCTAAATTTTTTTGTATTTCCATTTGAGGTTCTCAGTTAAGATGTCTCATCAAACCAAGCTTGAGGGAGCTGATAACTTCCGAGACTATAATTATAGGATATCCCTGGTCCTATAAGAGAATGAGTTAGACTCCTACATCCATGAGGAGGTTCCAGTTCCAGAGAGAGATGAGGCAAAGGCCTTACATAAGAAGAAGATGGTTATCACAAAGAGGATCATTGTCGATTCTATCAAGGATCACCTTATACCTCAGGTGTCCTCTCTCAAGACACCTAAAGCTATGTTTGATGCCCTAACCAAGTTGTTTGAAGGGAAGAACATAAACCAAAAGATGACTCTAAGGAATCAACTGAAGAATGTGAAGATTCAGAATGCAGAGACTATCCGGTCCTACTTCACAAGGGTTTCTCAAATCAAGGAACAATTAGAAGTTATAGATGAAGAAGTGGAGAATGCAGAGATTGTGATGAAAACACTGAATGGCCTTCCTAGGTCATGGGATTCTTTCATCCAAGGAATCTATGCTAGAAAGAAGTTATTCAAATTCAACAGACTATGGGAAGACTGTTCTCAAGAAGAAGCACGGATAGCAGCTTGAGAAGAGAAAATGGGAAGTGAAGATCAAGCTCTCACAGTTCACTCTAAGAAAGGCAGAAGAAAAACTCATCACTTCAAAGGTAAGAATCCTCATCATAGAGATAACAATAAAAAGGACCCATCTAGATTAAGAAGTTATTAATGTGATGAAATAGGACACTTTGTAAAATACTGTCCTAAGAACAAGGTCCACTCTCATAAGAAGAAGGGGAACAAAAGAAGACATCATGCTCATGCTGCAGAGGATGATGAACCATCCAAGAAAAGGACCAGATATGAAAGTGAATATTATTCAAACGAGGATGAATATATTTTGATTTCTGCTCTCACAGGTAACATTACTCATGGTAGTGATGATTGGCTTATAGACAGTGGGGCTTCCAAACATATGACTGGATTCAAGGAATCCTTTGTAAGACTGTCAGAACATGAATCACCTCACAAGGTGAAACTAGGAGATGACTACCAATATCCAATAAAAGGTAGTGGGGAATCTTCCTATAAACTAGACTCTGGAAAGTCTCTAACAATGAAAGAAGTATTGTTTATGCTAGGACTCAAGAAGAACCTTCTCTCAATATCAGCATTGGATGCAAAAGGATTGAGGGTTGCATTCATAGATGGTCAAGTCATCATGTGGCCAAAATGGTAAGACTATCGATGATGCAGTGGTGATTGGAGAATAAGAAGGATGTTTGTACAAATTGAAGGGCCATCCAAAACAAGCCTTGATCCATGACACAGTAGATCCAAATGAGCTTTGGCATAGAAGGCTTGCACATGTGCATTACAGAGCACTACCTATTGCAAGCAAAGCCATTGAAGGTCTTCCATAATTCCAATCAAAACATGATGGGATATGCAAAGGATGTGTGAAAGGAAAGAATACAAAGAAGACATTTCCTAGTAGCGAAAGCAAAGCCAAAGGAATCCTAGAAATCATCCACTCCGATGTATGCGGTCCTATGTCATCAAACTCACTAAGTGGGTATGCATACTATGTTTCTTTTATTGATGATTTTTCTAGGAAGACATGGGTTTACTTCATGAAGAACAAAGATGAAGTATTCAGCAAATTCAAGGAATTCAAAGGCTTGATCGAGAACCACACTGAAAAAGAATATCAAGACCTTTTTATCAGATAATGGCGGAGAATTCACTTCAAATGAATTCAAAGAGCTATGCAAAGAATAAGGGATTAATAGGGAGTTGTCCACTCATTATAATCCACAATAGAATGGGATTATGGAACGAAAGAACATAACTATCATGGAAGATACAAGAGCCATGCCTTATGATCAAGATCTTCCTATGCATCTTTGTGTGGAAGCTGCTAGAATAGCTGTGTATGTACAGAACCGGACTCCACATAGAGTACTCGAGAAAAAGACTCCTGAAGAAGTATTCTCCGGTAAGAATCCAAAAGTCAGCCATCTCAGAATATTCGGCTGTCCTGTGTACATACACATTCCAAAAGAGAAGAGAACAAAATTAGATCCTTCAGGAAAGAAGGGCATATTTGTGGGATACCCTGAAAGCTCAAAGGCTTATAGAATATATTTTCCAGGGTATAAGAAGATTGACATCAGCAGGGATGTGACATTTGATGAAGACATAGCTTACAACAAATCTAGAAAGAGACCTACTGAAGAACCTGAAGAAGCAAAAGCAGAAGCACCCAGAATTCATGATACAACCATGAACGAAGAAGCTCAAGAAGAAGATCAAAAATTTGAAGAACCACAAAGACCTATAGATCCACCTCTAGAGAAGAATCCTCATAAGAGGAAACCTACTTGGGTATGAGAACTTATCCAAGGTGTGGAAAGATATGGGGCTCCATAAGAGAATCACAAAGAAAGAAAGAGAACCAGATCCTGCTCCGGGTATGTAGCTTTACTATGTGATTTCATTGATAAAGAACCTTCCAGTTACGACGAAGCGGTAGAATGAAAAGAATGGAAGGATGCTATGATCAAAGAATACCAATTGATCATGAATAATGATGTTTGGGATGTTGTCCCAAGGCTAGAAGGGAAGTCAGTTGTAACTTCCAAATGGATCTACAAGATCAAGCATGTTGCAGATGGTAGCATTGAAAAATATAAAGCAAGATTTGTGGCACGGGGTTTCTCTCAGAAAGAAGGAATAGATTATGAAGAAACCTTTGCACTTGTAGCCAGATACACTTCCATCATATCGGTACTTGCTCTGGCTGCAATGATGAAATGGAAGATATGCCAAATGATGTCAAGAGTACTTTCTTGAATGGTGTAGTAGAAGAGGGAGTGTGTGTAGAACAACCACTCAGTTTTGAGACACATAACAGAGAGTGTCATGTATGCAAATTGAAGAAAGCACTGTATGGTTTGAAACAGGTAGCAAGGACCTGGTATGGCAGAATTGATAGCTTTCTATCCAGTTCGGGCTTTACCAAGAGTAAAGCAGATTCCAACCTTTACTACAAGGTTGAAGATGGCAACCCAGTGATGCTTATACTATATGTAGATGATCTATTTGTAATAGGTACGGATGGTTTGATTGCTAATACGAACAGAAAGCTTGCTACTGAGTTCGAAATGAAGGACTTGGGGATGATGCATTACTTTCTAGGTATGGAGGTCTGGCAAAGTGTAGATGGAATCCTTCTTGGACAAGGGAAGTATGCAGTAGAGATCCTGAAGAGGTTTGGGATGATGGACTGCAAGGCTATGGCCACACCTATGGCATCAAACCTGAAGCTATTGAGCGATGCTTCATCAGAGTCAGTTGATGCTACAATGTAATGCTAGATGATTGGGTCATTGATGTACCTAATGAACATGAGACTAGACATTTGCTTTGCTGTGAACACCTTGAGCCAGTTCTTGACAGATCCAAGAAATGTTCACTTGATTGCTGCAAAGCATATTCTGAGGTACCTGAGGGGTACATTTGATTATGGGCTCAAGTACGATGTGAATCAGAAGATTAACCTGGAGGGTTATGTTGATTCAAATTGGGAAGGTAGTGCCATCAATAGGAAGATCACTTCAGGGTGTTGCTTCAGTATGGGATCAGGTGTGATCTGTTGGTTTAGGAGGAAGCAATCCTGTGTGGCACTGAGTACAACTGAAGTAGAGTATGTAGTAGCTTGTTCAGCTAGTTGTGAGGCAGTATGGGTATAGAAGCTACTGTCTAATTTATTTGATCTCCAATTGGATGCTACTTGTATACATTGTGACAACTAGAGTTGCGTAAAGTTGTCAGAGAATCCAATGTTCCATGACAATTCAAAGCATATCGAGTTCAAGTACCACTATATCAAGGGTATGGTGCAGAGGGGAGCAATGAAGCTCTAGTATGTTGCAATAGAGGAACAGATAGCTGATGTCTTGACAAATCCATTGGCTAGGGTGAAGTTCGATTACTTCAGGGAGAAGCTTGGTGTTCTCTAGATCAATATTTCCTCCAAGGGAAAGTGACGAGTCCCATAGCCTTTCTGTCATGGTGAGAGGATTGGTTCCTTCCATGTCATACATGAGTGCTAAGATCCATAGCCATTCTAACGAGTAGGTTAGATATAAGGGCTAAGACATTCTATCATGGTGAGAGGATTGCTTCCTTCCATGTTAGATATGAGTGTTGGCCATTCTGTCGAGTAGGACAGATGTAAGGGAAATTGCCATTCTTTGAATGGATCTACATGGTGAGGTACCAGGAAAACTTAGTCTAGGACTGAGAAGCCATTTTGATGTGATAAAGGGATGTGTTCCCACTTGATCAGATGTAAGGGATGAACCATTCTATCATGGCTAAAGGATTAAGTTTCTTCCATGTCAGATGTGATTGTTGGCCATTCTGGCGAGAAGGTCGGATGTAAGGGCAACTGCCATTCTCTAGGAGAATGGAGGCACCTGGTTAGTTACCAGGCAGCTCAGTCGAGGAGGACTGGGGGCCATTCTGATATGACTGTAGGATTGGTTCCTACAAGATCAAATGTGAGTGTAGATTCCTTCCATCATTGTGAGCAGGATGTGTTCCCGCCTGGATGGATGTAAGTGCAGAGCCTTTTCATCATTGTGAGCAGGATGTGTTCCCGCCTGGATGAATGTAAGTGTAGAAATCTTTCATCATTGTGAGCAGGATGTGTTCCAGCCTGGATGAGATTCTTTCATCATTGTGAGTAGGATGTGTTCCAGCTCGGATGGAAGTGCAGAACTCTTCCATCATTGTGAGCAGGATGTGTTCCTGCCTGGATGGATGTAAGTGTAGAGCCCTTCCATCATTGTGAGTAGGATGTCTTCCTGCCTAGATGGATGTAAGTGTAGAGCCTTTTCATCATTGTGAGTAGGATGTGTTCCCGCCTGGATGAATGTAAGTGTAGAAATCTTTCATCATTGTGAGCAAGATGTGTTCCAGCCTGGATGAGAGTCTTTCATCATTGTGAGTAGCATGTGCTTCTGTCCTAGATGAAAGTGAGGAAATCTTCCATCATTGTGAGCAGGATGTGTTCCAACCCGGATGGATGTGAGTACTGTGCCTTTCTGACAAGTAGGTCAGATATAAGTGCTGAATAAGACCTATTGGGGGCTAGGCCTACAACCATCATGAAAAAGGGCTAGCTCTATAGAGCTTCCTGTGATGAGAAGAATCATGAGATAGCACTAGTGATGATCCAGATCCAGTGATGATGATCCAGTAGTGATGATCCAGATCCAGTGATGATGCCCAATGATGATCTAGATCAAGCAATGATCCAGATCCAGTGATGATGATCCAGATCCAGTGATGATCCAGATCCAGTGATGATGATCTAGATCGAGTGATGGTCCAGATCCAGTGATGATGTCCCATGATGATCTAGATCAAGAGATGATCCAGATTCGAAGATGAACATGACTTAAAGATAAAGATGACTTGAAGACAAATATGACTTGAAGACTCAGAAGACTTGAGATGCAGATGATGATATGATCCAGCTGATGCAGAGAAGAAGAACAGTAATGAAAATTGTGTTGAAAGAATACCTTCCTAGTTAAGAGGGAGTGTTGATGTATTTGTAACTTCAGAATGTATTCATCTATGTATCTTATGTATTGTAAGCCGATGTTTATTTCAGGATGTATCTATAATGTAATTGAGTCATGTTGTCATTCCCCGATGTTCCGATCAGGAGGATCAACAATGTAAACAAGTCATGTCAAGTCATTGTGGGTAACCCTCCGATTGTCTAAGGGTTAAAGTCCCCGCAGTTTTGGGGCACTAGGGTTATTAAACTCTCCTAGTAGAGTTCAGCCCTGGTAGGGTTTTAGTCATGTCGAGATTAGTATAAATAGAGAAATGGAGTCTCTATTTACACACAACTCATACACACTCAAGTGTAGTGCATAGTTGAGGAAGGAGAAGACACTGGGGCTAGAGAAGAAGAATATTACTGCTCTCAGGAGATTACTTACTCTTTTGGGATTTTACTAATTTGGTGTTGATTCTATCTTTGAGGAATTTGCGGGGTTTTCTCAATTTATAGTTTCCCCAAGGAAAAACACCGTGTTCATTGTCTCTTGTGTTTGATTGTTGTACTTGTTATTCTCTCAGTTAAAGATCCTAATAATGCTAGCTTAATGTTGAAAAACTAACACACATACATTTGAGTGTACTATCTCCAGTATTCCTTTGGCCTTGATCTCATTGCTGGGAGATGTATTCTTTGTATTCTTTCCTTCTGCACATCCTTTGCAAATTCCTCCATGTTTTTCCTAGATCTCTGGCAATCCAAATACAACTTTGCTTGCCATCGGTAGTGCTCTATAGTTCACATGTTCAATCCTTTGGTACCATTGTACACTTGGTTCAATTGACTCATGAACCAATGCTTCTTCAGGTTCTCCCTATAGCTTGCACAAGCCTCCATATTCTTATCAATCATTGTTCAATCCTCTATTGTCTTCCCTCTAGGCCACATTAAAACTTATCCATTGACAAATGCAACTGTAATTCCCTTTACATCTGTTATATTTTTATCATTCAAGCTAGCATTATGATCTTAGGATCTTTTAACTGAGAGAATAACAAGCACAGAAATAAAACATAAGCACAACACAAGAGACAAGAGACACAAAGAATTTTCCTCGGGGAAACCATAAAGGAGAAAACCTCGCAACTTTCTTAGAGATAGAATCAGCACCAAAGGTAAAACCAAAAAATAGTAAGATGATCTCCCGATAGCAGCAATCTCTCTCTCTCTCTCACTGAGAGAGCTTCTCCTCTCTCACTCATGCGCCCCATTGAGTGAGTGTGTGTATGAGTAGGATAAATAGAGAGGCTCTCACTCTCTATTTATATTCTTCTATTCACTTGGAACCCACTCCAACATGTCAGCCTCACTTAATAATTACTTACTAGAGCTGACATCTCTAGAAGTGTCTAATAACCCTAGTGCCCCACCACTTATGGGCGCTTTGCCTCCTCTGGCCAATAGGAGGGTAACACAATGGTGGGGACTATTTCCCCAACTTACAATGACTCACATAGGGTCGAATTCACTAGGATAGTCTAATAACCCAAGGGCCCCACAACGGTGGGGACTTTAACCCTTGACCAATAGGAGGGTTACCCACAATGACTTGACATGAATTTCTCATTATAGAAACTTCCCGGAATAAAAATCGGGGTATGACATGAATCAAATACATTACAACACATCCCAGAATAAACATCGGGTTACAATACATAAGAAATACGGATGAATACATTCCGAAGTTACAATTACATCAACACTGCCTCTTAACTAGGAAGGTATTCTCTCGGCACAATTTATTAGCACAAGTCTTCTTCCCTGTATCATCTGAATCATCGTCACCTTCTCATCATCTTCATCTTCAATTCATCTTCATCTTTAGGTCATCTTCATCTAGATCTAGATCATCACTCGATATGGATCATCATCACTAGATCTAGATCATCACTCGATCTGGATCATCATCACTGGATTTGGATCATCTCTCGATTTGGATCATCACTAGATATCATCACTAGATATCATCACTAGATCTGGATCATCACTGGATCTGGATCATCATCACTGGATCTGGATCATCACTCGATCTAGATCATCATCACTGGATCTGGATCATTACTTGATCTGGATCATTACTGCTGGATCTGGATCATCACTCGATCTGGATCTCTCGCAGTCATCATAACTGGATCTAGATCATAGCTCAATCTAGATCTCATGTGCTATCTCGTCATAGTAATTTCTATAGAGCCATCCTTCTTTCATGCTGGTTGTAGGCCTAGCCATCATGTAGTCCTTCACCCAGCACTTACATCTGACCTACTCGTTAGAAAGGCACGCCCAACACTCACATATGATCATGTAGAAACCTACAATCACATCAGAAAGGCCCAACACTTACATTCACCAGCATGACAGGACATCACTATCATCTGTGAAAAGGCTTCAACACTTATATTTGACCTGGAAGGAAACAATTCCTCCACCCTCTCTATAAAGGCTTGCACTCACATGTGACCTAGAAGGAACTAAATCCTCCACCCTCACCAGAAAGGCCCCCAGTCCTAGATTGAGCTACCTGGTAAAGGACCAGGTGCCTCCATTCTCCTGGAGAATGGTAGTTGCCCTTATATATGACCTGGTAGGAACCAAATCCTACACCCTCTCCAGAATGGCCTACACTCACATCTGACCTGGAAGGAACCAAATCCTCCACCCTGTCCAGAATGGCCCCCAGTCCCAGACTGAGCTACCTGGTAACGGACCAGGTGCCTCCACTCTTCCAGAGAGTGGTAGTTGCCCTTACATCTGTCCTACTCGACAGAATGGCTATCACTCATATCTGACATGGAAGGAACTAAATCCCCTCACCATGACAAAATGGCTCAGCCCTTACTTCTGACCTACTCATCAGAATGGCTATGAAGCTCAACACTCATATCTGACATGGAAGGAGCTAAATTCTCTCACCATGACAGAATAGCTCAGCCCTTACATTTGACCTGCTCGTCAAAATGGATTTGGATCTCAACACTCATATCTGACATGGAAGGAAACAAATCCTCTCACCATGACAAAATGGATCAGCCCTTACATCTAACCTGCTCATCAGAATGCATTTGGGACTCATCACTTTCCCTTGGAGGAAACCTTGATCTAGAGAACACCAAGATTCTCCTTGAAGTACTCGAACTTCACTCTGGCCAATGGCTTCATCAACACATCAGCTATCTGTTCCTTCATCGCAACATACTGGAGCTTCAATGTTCCCCTCTGCACCATATCCTTGATATAGTGATACTTGATCTCGATATGCTTCGTCTTGTCATGGAACACTGGATTCTCTGACAACTTCATGCAACTCTACTTGTCACAATGTATACAAGTAGCATCCATTTGGAGATCAAATAAATCAGACAGTAGCTTTCGCATCCATACTACCTCACAACTAGATGAACAAGATGTGACATACTCTGCTTCAACTGTACTCAGTGCCACACGAGATTGCTTCCTGCTAAACCAAGAGATCACACCTGATACCATACTGAAGCAACACCCTGAAGTGCTCTTCCTATCGATGGAACTTCCTGCCAAATCTGAATCAACACAACCCTCCAGGTTAATCTTCTGATTCACATCGTACTTGAGCCCATAATCAACTGTACCCCTTAGGCACCTCAAAATATGCTTTCCAGCAATCAAGTGAACATTTCTCGGATCTGTCCAGAACTGGCTCAAGGTGTTCATAGCAAAGCAAATGTCTAGTCTCGTTCGTCAGGTAAATCAATGATCCAATCATCTGACGATATATTGTAGCATCAACTGAATATGATGGAGCATCACTCAATAGCTTCATGTTCGATGCCATAGGTGTGGTCATGCAATCCATCATCCTGAACCTATTCAGGATCTCTATTGCATACTTCCCTTGTCCACACCTCCATGCCTAGAAAATAGTGCATCGACACATAACAGGAGCATCTCTAGTCTTCCACCTTCAACCTTGAAGCAAAGCTTGGAATCCGCTTTACTATCAGTAAAGCCTAGAGTCATCAGTAATCTATCCATCCTGTCGTACTATGTCGAACCTCAGGATCTTCTGCAGTCACTCCCTCTAAGTAGAGCATCATACTCCCTCTAGCTTCCGTACTCTATGCACTAAAAACATTATGTACTGGAGTGACAAGTAGTATCCATCTAGGATCATTGGATACCAAGATCCTCTATTTTGAACTTTTTCAAAATTTATTCTCACATCCATCTGTGAGCTTGTCATCCTTTATCAACCTTGTAGCAAAGGTTAAGATATTCATCAAGCTCATCATGTATGTGTTATCCAATGGGTGTCTTCTGAACTCATACAAGGCCTTATTTCATTTGCACACATGATTACGCATGTCATGTGACTTCACTTCCAGTGGCTGCAAATGTCTCTTCGTAGTCTATGCCTTCTTTTTTTGAGAAGCCTCGTGCTATGAATCTTGCTTTGTATCCCACGATGTTTCCATCTACTGCATGATGGAACTATGAACTTCCCTTCACGTATCAATATTGCATCCTAGACATCATTCTTCTTGAACTTCTTCATAGATGGAAGGTTTTGTATCAATGATGTCACTACATTCGTCATATTATTCTTCATCTTGAACTGTCATCACTTGTTCTTTAGAACAAGTCTCATCCTTCTTTTCTTGTAGGCGATTATGTATGTGATCTTTCCTACAAGTCAAATGCATATTTATGGTTAGAAACATTTCATAAGGAATATTCATACTGGCAAATTCTTATGCATAAATATATGATCATCCAACTACTTTAGCCAATACAACATTCATCCATATCTCACTGAAACTTTCTAGATGCCTTCCATCTCTACCAGGACAACATTGAGATTCTGCACTAATACAATATGTCAGCAAAGAGGTTTCATTCTAGATAAGTAGCAATGGAGAGTTGTATAGCACCATGAGATACTTACCCATCACATGCATATTAGTAGTATACTATCATTAATGCAAACATCCTATCATGCATAATACATCAACTGAATATGAACAAATGCATAACAAAACAATATCATGAAATGACAATTGAATACTTATCTTTATTTGTTTCATGGGTGGACTCCTTCTTAAGTCTTCAGCTTCATCGTCTTCTTCATTCATAATAGCATCGTTTCCTATCCAAAAGCTAAGGTGGCTAAGAGATTCTTCAAGACTTGATTTCTTCATATTCCTCATCGCTTGAGGGATCTTCTTTGTATGGTGAGAGCTTGATCTTCAGTTTCTTCCATCTCCCATTCTCTTCTTATGAATCGAGCTTCTTCTTCTTCTCGAAGTCTGCTGAAAGTAATTACTTCCTTCTAGCACACATTCTTTGAATGAATGAATCCCATGATCCTGGAAGACCATTCAAGGTGGCTATCACCACTTCTGCATTCTTCACTTCTTCTTTTACCGCTTCAAGTTGTTCTTTGATTTGCGAGATCCTTGTAAAGTATGACTGTATAGTCTCTCCATTCTAGATCTTCACATTCTTCAACTAGTTTCTTAAGGTCATCTTCTGATGTATGTTTTTCCCTTCAAATAGCTTGGTCAAGGAATCAAACATCTTCGGTTTCTTTAGGGAAGACACTTGTGGTACAAGTTTATCCGTGATTGAATCAACCAAGTTCTTCTTGTGAAAGGTTTCTAACCTCATCTCCCTCTGGAACTAGAACCTCTCTACTCATGTAGGTGTCCAATTCATTTTCTTCAGAGAGATCATATACTTCCATACTTGGAAGTTGTAAACTTCACCAATCTTATCATCAAGCTGATGTGATATATCACTTTGAGATGATAACCTCAAATGAAAATAGCAAAGGATTAGATCTTACCGATTTGACGTGTTCGTCTTGGTTCTGGAGCTGGTTGATCTAGGGTTTGTCATAGAAACCCTAATTTTCAAAACTTATAATATTTCAGATCTGATTTTATATAAATATATATCTCTTCAAATGGAGCTGTCCAATGTACTCCTTTTCTGAAAATAGTGGAGGGAAGCTCCCGGAACAAGAAGCCCTAATTTTCCAATTTCTTCTGCAGCAATGCCTATCACTATTGCTGTGATATCTCAGAAATTAATGCTCCTCTATGTCTGAAACTTCACACAGGGGTATCCTCACATGTTCCTGATCCAACACCATAGGTTTCATTAGAATGGGTTTCACCAATTGGGATTTATGATCCTTTTCCCAAGGTGACCACTTACAGGACTGCTCAGAACATAGACGTTGTATGGCATGCCACCTGTCACTAGTTCCTTTTGGGAGTCTGATATTTGGAAAAATGAACGTACAATACATAAAAATTTTGAAACATCTTCAGGAATTCCATTTGGACCTTTTTAGCCCAAGATATTTCAATTCTCCCCAGGTGTCCTGTTTAGGGATGAATTCTGGAAGAGGATGGAACCCTAACTTGGAGGAATCATATCTCCCAGAATATAGTGAATCGGAGGCTGAATTTTGTATAGCTTGTACATCGGGATTTTATATTCAGTTCTTGTAATTTTGAGCTCCTGGGACTTCTCCAATCTCAAAATATAGTGAATGTACCAAAACTTAGCATTTTTAGTATCTAGGGTTTTTCTAGCTCGAGGTCAAACTAGGGTTTGACTTTCCTCGAGTTTCACCTAACCAAATTTATTGATCTAGGTCTCTAAACTTCAGTTGTTATGAGGAGAAAAATCCTATGCTGGGCTCACTAAAAAATTCTTCTTTTGTAGAAAGCCCTAATTTCCGCATCGAAAACTGAAAATGCTCGGAATCGAATTCCGCTTCGACAGAAAGATGCGCCCTTCAATGGAGAGTCATCCTAGCATACTTTTGCTGATGGATTTTGGAGAGAGACATGAAAAGTAAGAAGCCCTAGATTTTGTAGCTGCACAATGTCTTCTTCTTAGGTTAGCTCTAATACCATGTTATATTTTTATCATTCAAGCTAGCATTATGATCTTAGGATATTTTAATTGAGAGAATAACAAGCACAACACAAGAGACAAGAGACACAAAGAATTTTCCTCGGGGAAACCTGTTGAGGCCCGGAAATTCACAGGTAGCAACAGTGAGGGATTCTCCCCAGTCAATGTTCCCAATTATCCCATTGACTGTTTGGTATAGGGAATTCTTCCGGTTTGCGGTTCAGCTACCGTAGGTCAAGTAGCAAAAACAAAGGTTTTTTACCGGTTGCAGCCCGGTCCACCGTATACTTTTGTATTTTTTGACTTAATGTATGAAATGCAAGTGCCTAATTAAATGCAGGGTGATAAGGATGCAGGGATCAATCACAATGTGATGCGTAGGTTCTTACCTCTCGTCTTAGCCCTTACCAGCATCTAAATCACATTAACAAGAAAATAAACTAACTACCTAATCTATCCCCAGGGAGCAAGGTTATCATTTATTGGTGAGAAATATAATTTGTGCATGCATTATGAAAAGCTACAGATAGCTGACACTTCTTTCAAGACACATGAACAATTACTGATGTTTGGGAAACCAGATAGCCAATTGCTTATGAACAACTTCTATTACTCACATTGGAAAACATCATAAAATATACTGAAGAACATTCACCAAGAACATAGGTTCAAGAAATTAGAACAATCTCACAGTTAATGAGACACAGCTGAAAATGAAATAGTTCCCCTTCAACATTGCTCATTTAATTACATTTGATGCATTCCATATCGTATTTTCTCCAACAGGAAAAATTGCAGTCTCTGATTGTAAAACGAAATAGTTCCTCTTACAAGCAAATCGTTTACAAGTTTTTCCAGGGAAAAAATCCCCCTTAACCTCTGAATTTCCAGTATTTAAACAAAACAGTAAATCATTTGGGTTTCCCCCCCAACGCATGACCTTTCGGTCTCCCCATCTTTCGTATCCCTTTCTCCATTTTTCTTCGCCTGTTCATGATTAATTGAGTAACTGCTGGACCTTTCAGATCTGCATTTTTGTTGCTTTCGACTCTGTATCTTCTTTCGCTTTGTCTTCCTTTGGACCTTGCCGGTTTCGATTTGATCAAGCCATGCATTGACACCTAATCACTCCCATAGTCCATTGAATTATACCTGCAATCAATTTCCATGTATCATTCGTTGGAAGGGTGTTTTAAATATTAAAATAAAACACATGAAACGACCAATCCACAAGAAAATGGCCAGGATCATTCCTTAGGCGGGGGAGTTATCAATCGACAGTCGGAAGGCTTTGGCATCGGATGCTAAAAGGATTTCCTAGACACAACAGCGGAAAAGACACGGGCCAAAGTCATGCGAAACGTGGGCGGGAGAGGCTTAACCGGAAAATGGACGGCTTTACACTTCGGGAGCTAAATGATTTTGAGAGCCGCAACGGTAGAAGAGACAAGAGCTAGAGACATCCGAAACGCGGGCGGGAAGAGATGGATCGGAAGTCGGAAGACAATACATCGGAAGCCAAAAGACTTTACCAGCCGCAATGGTGGAAAGGAAAACCAAATTCAACACGCATCGACAGTCGGAACGATTTGGACTTCGGACGCTAAATCGGTTTGGGAGCTGCAGCGGCGGACAGGAAAAGGACAAAAGCAGTCGAATTAACATAGTTTCGATGCCCAATGTAAACAATGAATTAAGTGTTTTGGAAAGCTCTTCAAAGTTCAATAATGAATCAAAAACCGACTTTACCTCCGCAACGGCGATCCAAAACAAAGAAACTTAATCCGATCGACTAGAAAGCCAACTCAAAACTGCGACCCACAATAGAGAACACTTGGTTCGATCAACAAGCGAAAACAAACTTAGCATCTGCAACTTACCATAAATTCCAAATGCAATCAAAATTTGAATCTTTAGCGAGAATTAAGCTTTTACAATCATCTATAATTACAATATGACCAAAACTTAAAGGATCCAACGATTAAAACAATGCAAAATCATGAGGAGGGGCCCAAAATTTAATAAATTTGGGGAAAATTGTTGCAGCTGCAACAATTGGTGATTACCTGGTGAACCTAGATCTTTGGGCGATTAATCTTTGAGTGACAGACTGTTTAACAGCAAATGCATCTATTAAATTCTTCCAGCTATCCGGATTTCTCAAATGACAGGAGTGTGTACCCTTAATCATTGATGATAGTCCGATTTGGGGAAGTGGAAACCAAGCTTTTCAAGTCCATAGGATGAGTTTCATTATTACGTCTGCCTTTTGGTAGCTGATAGCTTGGACACCACAGGATTGTAGCATATGGTAAATAGAAATATTCATTTGTTCCTCATTTCCATGCCATTTTAGCACTTTTTTGTGCTTTTGGACTTTTGCCCCTTTTCTTATGAGTCCTCCTGGATGCCTTTTCTTACTAAATTTTATTTCAAGATCCTCTATCCCATAGTGTCCTTTTTTGTGAGTGGTATACTTCAAGTTTCAGCTCACAGACGAAGAGGATCTTTCGACAATTTAGTACTTATAATTCAGCATCTGCTTTGATGTATGATGCTTTTCATAGGAGTTCTTTGACTATTATTTGCCTTTTGGCATTCGTTTCTTGGCATGGGATCATTTATGTTTAATATATTGTTCACCTTGCTCCTTTCCGTAGGTCCTTTGCTGTCGCCCCTTAGGACATTTTAAATGTGACGTGGATGGAGCCCCAACATAGTATTCCAGACTCTCTGAATCCAGTTTATTTCACAGGGTTTAAGCAGGACTTCAATGCACACCGAACTTATTCGAGAAAACTGCTAAACCGGAAGAAGTTTTTTAGCAATGCATAGTCTGAAACCTAAGAATTTTCATCATTCCCAAACATTTTAATGTTCTCCACGCAACCGGGTTTATTCTCTTTATTGAAACCAAGAAAACTGAAACTTAAAACAAACTGGAAAACATGACTCAAAAGACAGCTAAAACAACTTATTTATATACAAGACAGAAGAACTCAAAAAAAACTCAAGAAAAATAAGGTTTGAGAACCAAACCATTCACTGGTAAGTTCTCTTCCCACCCCTGTAGATCCTGCAACTTGTAAGTAGAAGGGCCAAGCTTTGCTGCAATCTGAAAAGGGCCTACCCATAATTGCTGGAATTCGGTATGCTTTCCTTTCTCATCATGGGGGTGATCCCATTTGAGGACTAAGTCTCCTACTTCAAAGTCTTTTGTTCCAGCTTTATGTTTGTCAAACCATCTCTTTACTAGTTCCTGCTGTTGCTTAAAGCGTTCTCTGGCTTTAGATATAGCCTCTTCCGCTTTCAGAATATTGCATATCCTCATCTGTAAAACTTCATTTTCTGACCCACTAGACTCTTGAGCTAAAATGGAAGACGGTAACATGATGTTGGGGGGGAGAATGGCTTCTTTACCGTATACCAAGGTATATGGTGACACTCCTATCGCAGACTTGGGGGTGACTCTATCAGACCAAAGGGTGTTTGGTAGTGCTGAGTGCCAACTTATCTGGTTTTCTATTACAGTCTTCTTTAAAATTCTAATCAGATTTTTGTTAGAGGATTTAGCCAGACCATTTCCTTGTGGATAGTAATTAGCATAATAATGCAATTTTATTCCTTTATCATGAGCAAAAGCAGTTAATTTAATTGATGAGAAGTACTTAGCATTATCAAAGACTAATGAAACTGGAACTCCAAACCTGGTCATGATATGATCTTGCAGGAAGCTGATGACTTCGTCTTCATTTATCTTGCGCGGCGGGATAGCTTCGACCCAGCGAGTGAAATAATCAGTTGCGGTCAGAATGTACTTGTGCTACAGAGAGGAATTTGGCTTTATTTCTCCAATAATATCCAGCCCCCATTGCTCGAATGGTTCCGTGATCATCACAGGCTTTAGAGGTGCTGCTACTTTAGGATGTCTCCCTCCACACCTTTGGCAAATATCACATTTCCTGACATGTGCGTGTGCATATTTGAAAAGCGTAGGCCAATAGTAACCTGCCCTGAGGATTTTGTGGGCTGTAGTGTCTCTTGAATAATGGCCCCCAGCAGGCCTGTCATGCAACTCTGTCATTACTTTATTCGCATCTTCCTTTTCTAGGCATCTGAGAAGAACCCCGTCATAATTTTTTCTGAATAATATTCCTTCCACAATTTGATAAGATGTTGATTTAAGACGTAGCGCTCTTCTTTGCTTGGAATTCCAATCTTCTGGTAACAGCCCTGCCTGCAGGTAATGCACAAGGTCTCTATACCAAGACTCGGGAGCTGTAAACAAAGGACATACATCCATTACATGTAATTCGGCCTCATCCTCCTAGGCTTGTTCTTCATTGTTCCCACTTTTAGTCATCAATTTTCACAACCCTTGACCTTTAACTATAGAGGCTGGCTTGAATTCAAGGTCATACTCTTGAAGAGCTGTTACCCAGTTGCCCCTTCTTTCTCCCAACTCTTTCTGTATGAGAAGGGATCTTACAGCTGGGTAGGGGACTATTACCTTGGTTCGATTTTTTAATATATAAGGCTTGAATTGTTTCACTACCTTAAACACTGCGTAAGCTTGCTTATCAATGGCTGGGTAGTTTAATTCAGCCCCTTGCAGACCAGTGCTCATGAAGGATATTGGGAATTCATCCCCCTACCTTCCTTTTGCGTAAGCACAGCTGCTAGTGAATCATCGGATGCGAAGGTGTACAGAATAAATTCTTTATCGAAATCTGGGATTTTTCAGGGAAGGTGCATGTGTGACAGCAGTCTTGATTTTCCTGAAAGCATTCTTTTCAATCTCGGTCCATCTGAATTGCGCATTTTGCTTCACCATCTGCTGGAATGGCTTGATGATTTGAGCGAAATCAGGCACAAATCTTCGAACAAAATTTATAGTTCCCATAAATGATTGCATCCCCTTTTTATTATGGGGTAAGGGGATTTGTTCAATGGCCTTGATTCTTTCTGGATCTATAGAGATTCCTTTCTTTGAGACTATGTGACACAGCAACTTGCCCTCCATGACAGCGAACACACACTTCTTAGGATTGACTGAGATGCCATATTTTCGACAGCGTTCGAAAATTCACCTTAAGTGAAACGCGTGCTCTTCTCTTCTCTTCGAGAATATTGTAATATCATCAAGGTATACTATAGCACTTCGGCCAATCCATCTGCGGAAAGCTATATCCATATCCCTTTGAAATTACGCTCCAGTGTTTATAAGCCCAAACGACATCCTTCTGCAGGAAAAGGTTCCCCACTTGGTCCTGAACGTTGTCTTCAATCTGTCTTGTTCGGCTACTAGTACTTGATTGTAACCAAAGAAACCATCTAATAACGAAAACAATTCAGAACCAGAGACCATTTGCAGCAATTGCTCCATGGGTGGCACAGGGTAGTTATCTTTATCTGATGCATGGTTTAAGTTCCTGAAATCCACGCAGAGCCTGATTTCTCCAGACTTTTTCCTTACTGGTACCAGATTTGATACCCACTCAGAGTGTCTGACTTTGAAAATGATTCTAGCATCCAATACTTTCTTCACTTCACTTTGAATCAATGGTTCCAATTTTGGATTCATTTTTCTCAATGGTTGCTGATATGGCTTGACGCCTGCTTTAATGGGGATGACATGCTTGATGATGTTGGTGTCGTATGTTTTCAAATCTTCATACGTCCATGCGAAAACATCTTTATATTGTTTAAATAGACTGATGAATTTGTCTCTTTCTGCTAGTGAACAACACTTGCCAAGATTCACAAATTTGGGATTCGTCTCAGTCCCTACGTTTATCAGCTCAAACTGTAGAGATGAGCTGTGGGTCTTCACGTTGGCTGGTCTTCTGAACTTTTCATTTAAATCGAATATTTTTTCTAACGTTCTGACACCTTTAGGAATGAAATTGTCATATTTCATCTCGGCCTGATGCTCTTCATCATCTATGATCGCTCCTTTAAACACCTCGTCATTTGTCAAACATTCTATGATTTGTTGATCATCGTCGAACACTCGCAAGTTGGTGATCATATCCGGTACTGAGGGCCTGAAAAGCAGTTCGATAGAACACCGATTATTAGCGGGTATGAGTCTAGCGGCCGATGTGGCCAACAGATCAGCAGCTGCGTTTTTAATTCTTGGAATTGAAATAATGTTGAATGCATTAAAACATTTAAGCAAATCCCATACCTCATTCTGGTAAGCCTTTAAGTGAGGAGAAACACAATGTATTTGATTTCGGAGTTGTTTCACAATAATTTCAGAATCCCCAAAGGCTTTTAGATTACTTACCTTTAATTCAATCGCTTTCTTTAGTCCCTGCACCAGTGCTTCGTACTCAGCTTTATTATTAGTAAAATCAAACTCTAATCTACATGAAAGAAAATGTTTATTCTTCTGGGGGTCGATCAGGACACAGCCAACCCCTGACCCCTCTAATGTCTTAGATCATCAAAAAACAAAGTCCAAAAATCACTAACTACTGAATGTGAATCTATTCCTACTGCTAAGTCTACTATATTACAGTCAATCTCATCAGCCTATGAGAATCGAAGGAGATCAGGCTGGGTGTCAGATGGGTTGCTGGCTTCTTCCGCTTGATAATTCCCTGGTTCCAACTCAATAAAATAGTTTCCCAGTACAGAATCCACTGGTACATTCTTCTCCTCCAGCTGAGTAACATTGTACTTCATGTGAGGCTCTCTTAGAATCTTAATCTGGTTTGGACTCCCTTTGTATGGCAACCAAAGATGGGACCAATCTGAGGTGAAATATCCATTTAATTTGGCCGACCAATCTCTGCTCAGGAAAAGACCGTAAGCGTCTGGTATATCAGCCACCACGATGTTAATAACTTGGCAAACTTTGTCATTAGATGCCATATGGACTAGGACATCTCCCAGTTCACCAATCACCTTTACATCCATTCTATCCAATTGAACCACCCTCCACGTGGATGGCTTCGGCTGCCCATTGATCTTTTTACAAACTGATATGGGCATAACATTTACCGATGCCCCTGAGTCTACCAAGCAATTATGTACATTATGATTGAAAATTTCAAACGTGAGGAGGAAAGGTGGATGCTTGCTTTTAGGCTTACCTCCAGCGCTGGTTTCTCCAATTTCTTCTTCTTCCTGAGGTTGATTGTTCATGGGCAGCTTCTCATCTGATGCTTCAAGTGTGTTCAATAGTCTTTCCTTTTGCTGTGGCACTTTACACATTTCGAATAGTGGAACATTCACTTTTATCTTCTTTAAATCCTCCACGATGTCATAATCCATCTGCTGTTCAGTGGGGTGAGTTCTATCAGCATTCTTCTTATCTTCACTTGGCTTGGCCGTTGTATCATTCTGTCTAGGATTTTGGCTGGTGGTAGTAAATTCTGGAATTTTATCAGCTAAGGATTTATTTTGAAATTTCTTCTTAATATTTCTCTGCAGCCTCTTAATCTTTGGGAGTATAAGACTGTCTTCTCCAACTGTCCCTTGGCTCCTTGTGGCTACGTTGGTTTCCATAATGTCCTTGTACCCCTCAGTCTTTTCCTCTTCAACATCAAATAACGAGACATAATTCCATAAAGCCATGGTTTCTTCTTCCTGTTCTTTCATAGAAGTAGAGGCATAACTCTCTTTTCTTTCTTCATCTCCTTCTTTTGTTAATGTAGAGTCCAACATATGATTCATGACCAACGTCATTGAATTCATCCATTGCGGACAATTATTTTTAGAGTGGGGTTGTTGGTGGAAAGTGCAAAAATTTTCCATCCCTATCTCTATTAAATTCATGGATGTTGTATTGTGTGGAGGAGGTTGATACTAATTGTTGTCCTCTATTTTCTTATAATATGGCTTATAGAACTTTGGTGCTTCCTTCTCTTTCTCCAAGTCTATGATTTTGTTAGAAAGCTTCTGCATCATTTTGGCCATATTTTCCAGATCTGGCGATTTTTCTTCCTTAGGTTTAGTAAACAATAAGGCTTTTCTTCCTGCACCTTTTTCTCCTTACTGCTCTAGATAGTATTCAATACTCTCTCTTTCGGCTTCCACTACTTTAGCCTCTTCATAGGTTTTCGTCAAAGTAGGCTTGGCCCTGCCTTTGGCAAACATGGCCAGATGAGGGCCTAAAGCTGAAGTATAATATTCAATCAGAACTTTGTCTGAAGGTCTATCCGTTTCAGAGAAATTCTTGAGATAGGCTGCAAACCTTTGTGTGAAACTGTGCACCTTTTCCTTTCTTTCTTTCTTCAAGGCGCATAGCCCTTTCATGAGGGTTGTGTGAGTTTTCTGAGTTGCATACTTACGTCTGAAAATTCTTTCGAAGGTATCCCAATCGGGGATAGAGTTAGCAGGAAAACCAAAGTACCATGATGCTGCAGCTCCTTTAAGGGTATGTGGGAACAGTCTGCAGACTACATCTTCAATCTTCCAGCCCTTAATCCTTCGATTGCCAAGTAAAAACTTTGTAGGTGATCATCTACTAGTATTCTCTCATTGGTGTCAAACTTGGGCAACATCTTGTCAAAGGCTTGAGGTAGGTCATGTAATGGAGGTGTAAGGTTCAATGGTGATCTGGCTCTCCATGCAGGTGGTGGATTCGGTGGGTTAGGTGGTTGGTTTGCGTTTACGCCAGCCATGAGTCTGGGTGGAGAGTGAGGAGGTGAGCCAATAGGAGTGTGAGCAGGAGAAGTTTGAGGGGTATCCGGGCCTTCTTGGTTCAAAGGTAGTACAACTTCCTGTAAGGTTGTTTCTACAAGTTCTTCCCAGTCTCCAACCAACACTGAGTCTTCCGCTACAGGGCGATCTTTCCTTTTATACTCTCTTCTGGGAAATCCAGGGATGATTGGCAATCCTCCAATCTTTTGTACATATGCCCTGGTGTGTCTTCTCAGATCATTAACAATTTTGTTACCAACAGAATATAGTTGTTCTCTTTCTTCTGGAATTGGATTATGAAACCCACTGCTTTCAGAACTGTTACCGGTGGAATAATCTCGGCAAAAAGGGTTTCCTCGGCGAGCCATGCACTGGCGGCCCTCCTTCTAGCGCCAAAACTGTTGAGGCCCAGAAATTCGTAGGCAGCGATAGTGAGGGATTCTCCCCAGTCAATGTTCCCAATTAGCCCGTTGACTGTTTGGTTTGCGGTCCGGCTACCGTAGGTCAAGTAACAAAAACAAAGGTTTTTTACCAGTTGCGGCCCGGTCCACCGTTTGTATTTTTTGACTTAATGTATGAAATGCAAGTGCCTAATTAAATGCAGGGTGATAAGGATGCAGGGAGCAGTCACAATGTGATTTGCAGGTTCTTACCTCTCATCTTAGCCCTTACCAACATCTAAATCACATTAACAAGAAAATAAACTAACTACCTAATCCATCCCTAGGGAGCAAGGTTATCATTTATTGGTGAGAAATATAATTTGTGCATGCATTATGAAAAGCTACAGATAGCTGACACTTCTTTCAAGACACATGAACAATTACTGATGTTTGGGCAACTAGATAGCCAATTTCTTATGAACAGCTTCTATTACTCACATTGGAAAACATCATAAAATATACTGAAGAACATTCACCAAGAACATAGGTTCAAGAAATTAGAACAATCTCACAGTTAATGAGACACAACTGAAAACGAAATAGTTCCCCTTCAACATTGCTCATTTAATTACATTTGATGCATTCCATATCGCACTTTCTCCAATAGGAAAAATTGCAGTCTCTGATTGTAAAACGAAATAGTTGCTCTTACAAGCAAATCGTTTACAAGTTTTTCCAGGGAAAAAAGCCCCCTTAACCTCTGAATTTCCAGTATTTAAACAAAATAGTAAATCGTTTGGGTTTCCCCCCCAATGCATGACCTTTCGGTCTCCCCATCTTTCGTATCCCTTTCTCCATTTTTCTTCGCCTGTTCATGATTAATTGAGTAACTGCTGGACCTTTCAGATCTGCGTTTTTGTTGCTTTCGAATCTGTATCTTCTTTTGCTTTGTCTTCCTTTGGACCTTGCCAGTTTCGATTTGATCAAGCCATGCCTTGGCACCTGGTCGCTCCCATATTCCATTGAATTATACCTGCAATCAATTACCGTGTATCATTCGATGGAAGGGCGTTTTAAATATTAAAATAAAACGCATGAAATGGCCAGGTGCATTCCTTAGGCGGGGGAGTTATCAATCGGTAGTCGGAAGGCTTTGGCATCGGACGCTAAAAGGATTTCCTAGCCACAATAGCGGAAAAGACACGGTCCAAAGTCACATGAAACGTGGGCGGGAGAGGCTTAACCGGAAAACGAACGACTTTACACTTTGGGAGCTAAATGATTTTGAGAGCCGCAACAGTGGAAGAGACAAGAGCTAGAGACATCCAAAATGCGGGCGGGAAGAGCTGGATCGGAAGTCGGAAGACAATACATCAGAATCCAAAAGACTTTACCAACCACAACGGCGGAAAGGAAAACCAAAGTCAACACGCATCGCCAGTCGGAACGATTTGGACTTCGGACGCTAAACCGGTTTGGGAGCTGCAGCGAAGGACAGGAAAAGGACAAAAGCAGCCGAATTAACACAATTTCAACGCCTAATGTAAACAACGAATTAAGTGTTTTGGACAGCTCTTCAAATTTCAACAATGAATAAAAAACCGGCTTTACCTCCGCAACGGCGATCCAAAACAAAGAAACTTAATCTGATCGACCAGCAAGCCAACTCAAAACTGCGACCCACAATAGAGAACACTTGGTTTGATCAACAAGCGAAAACAAACTTAGCATCTGCGACTTACCATAAATTCCAAATGCAATCAAAATTTGAATCTTGAGCGAGAATTAAGCTTTTACAATCATCTAAAATTACAATATGACCAAAACTTAAAGGATCCAACGATTAAAACAATGCAAAATCATGAGGAGGGGCCCAAAATTTAAGAAATTTGGGGAAAATTGTTACAGCTGCAACAAAACCATAAAGGGGAAAACCCCCCAACTTCCTCAGAGATAGAATCAACACCAAAGGTAAAACTGGAAAACAGTAAGATGATCTCCCGACAGCAACAGTCTCTCTCTCTCACACTGAGAGAACTTCTCCTCTCTCACTCATGCGCCCCAATGAGTGAGTGTGTGTATGAGTATGATAAATAGAGAGGCTCTCACTCTCTATTTATATTCTTCCATTCACTTGGAACCCACTCCAACATGTCAGCCTCACTTAACAAGTACTTATTAGAGTCGACATCTCTAGGAGTGTCTAATAACCCTAGTGCCCCACCACTTGTGGGGATTTTTCCTCCTCTGACCAATAGGAGGATAAAAAAATGGTGGGGACTATTGCCCCAACTTACAATGACTCACATAGGGTCGAATTCACTAGGATAGTATAATAACCCAAGGGCCCCACAACTGTGGGGACTTTAACCCTTGGCCAATAGGAGGGTTACCCACAATGACTTGACATGAATTTCTCATTATAGAAACTTCCTGGAATAAACATCGGGGTATGAAATGACTCAAATACATTACAATACATCCCGGAATAAACATCGGGTTACAATACATAAGAAATACGGATGAACACATTTCAAAGTTACAATTACATCAACAACATCTAGTACAGAGATGGAGAGAATATTCTTCTTCAATCCTGGAACATATAGCACATCCTTCATCTTTAAGGATTAAATTCCTGGATTCAATATTTTATGAAGCTTCTCCACTCCCTTTTATGAGGTATTGGTAATCATCTCAAATTTTCACCTTGTGAGGTAACTCATGTTCAGGAATATTAGCGAATTATTCCTTGTATACCATCATGTGTTTATAATCTCCAATATCCACAATCCAATCATTTCTTCCATGTGAGATAGTGCCAGTAAGTGATGAGATTAGCACATATTCTTCATCTAAATCATCCTTCTCTCTTTTGAATCTTTTCTTTGTCGGTTCATCATCTTTGGAAACATGAGCACAGTGTCTCCTTTTCCTAATGGGACAATCTCTTCCAAAGTGTCCCTTTTCATCACAAGTATAACATCAAACATTTGAAGTATCTCTCTTGGTCTTATTTTGTTTCTTGGCCTTCTTCTTGTTGTGATGGAAGTTCTCCTTCTTCTTGATATTCTTCCTGGTGTGAACTATGAGAGCTTGATCTTCAGTTCATATCATCTTCTCATCTCTTTTCATGAGTCAAGTTTATTCTTGTGCACATTTTTCTTGGATTCTGCTGAAATATATCATCCTCCTTCTTGCACAAATTCCTTGAATGAATGAGTCCCATGATCTAGGGAGACCATTCAAGGTAGTTATTACAATTTATCCTTCTTTGAAATTATCTTCAACTGCTTCAAGTTGTTATTTGATTTGAGAAATCAATATGAACTAAGACTATATACTCTCAAAGCTCTGTATCTTCACATTCTTTAACTGGTTCCTAAAAGTCATCCTCTGGTTGATGTTCTTTCCTTCGAACATATTTTCAAAGCATCATATAATTCCTTCGGTTTATTAAATTAAGATACATGGGGGATGAGGTGATCCTTAATAGAATATGCAATGATTATATTTACCTTAGCCATGCTTCTCTTATGAGCATCCTTATCCTCATCTCCCTCTTCTTTTGGAACTTCCTTGGTGATGTACTGATCCAAATCATTTTCTTCAAGGATCAAGGATATTTTGTATCCATGCTTAGAAGTTATCAGCCCCTCCAAGCTTGTCCTCAAGATGAGTATGGTGAGTCATATTTTCAAATGAGAACCTCAAGTGAAAATAGAAAAGATCTATATCTTACCAATTTAAGGTGTCTGACCTGGTTCGGAGTTGGAGGACCTAGGGTTTGTTAGAGAAACCCTAATTTTCCAAACTTGGAGTTTGGGAATTATTTTTGGACAGAAATATGTGCCTCCTTGAGATGAGTTTCTTGGCAAGGTCACTGTCACGTCCCCATCCCTCAGACCGGCGAAGAGGATGCGACCAACACCAATCACTCAACCGGGAAAACAGCCCCATGAATCATTAACAAGGGTTAAATGCTGATATTAAGAGCTTAAACAACATGCATAACAGAGTGCATAAAACATCATACAAAATGCATAATTCCTCAATCATTCAGCGGAAGCAAACATATTCATAAACCATCATTCAGCATGTTCATCATAACTCATTATACATCAATATAATTACAGAGATGGAATAGCAATGGTACTTATCTTTTGATGAAGAATCCCGCAACCAGCTACATCGCTGCAATGTTCCACCCAACCATAGGCCAGCTTGCTCATCAATCTCTCAGCAACGCTGCCGCCCCTGAGCTGGGCATGATTCCTCCAAGGATAGGGGTCAAGGACGGCTTACACGTAGCCAAGGGACACAATCAGCCAAACCCAAACCACTGGGTTTACCAGGCCATCAACAGATCATCCAAGCCATCATAGTCCAAAGGACAACCACTGCATACCAGCAGCAAAACAACCCTTCACAGCCCTGTGAAGAAGGCAAGTCAATCGGTGACAGTCCCAAATGAAAGGCGAGTCACAGCTCAATCCCACAAGGAAACTCAGAGTTGTTCTTGGCCCTAACGTGGCCAAAACAACTCACTGCAACCCAAAACCAGGGGAATAATAGCAGCCAAAACACACAATGAATGATGGCAGCAATTCACAGCCCATAGTGAATAGTAAACAACACTCCCAACATAGACATGGGAGACTCAGCCACGACTGTGGCAATCAACAGCCACAACTCACAGTGCAAACGATGGCAGCTATACACAGTCCCAAACAGTAGGGAACCTTAGCCAACAAAACATGGGGAAGATAAAATCTCCCGCCCCACAATGAAATAGCGAAAAACTACATAGTCCGATAATGGAGAGAAATAGACTCTCGACATGGATAGGAGGATAACACAACCGCAGACCATAGTTGACAGCATACACAGCCACAATCGACATGGGGAACATATAATTACCACCGAACTGGTGTGAAACACACAGGCACACAGCCCAAAGCATGAACGACTCCTGCACCTGAAACCTTGAGTGATAGCCACGATTTTACTCGCTCCCTACGTGAGGAAAAATGACGCAAAAATCCTGTGTGTGAGGATAAAGGACGCGGCCAGCAAAATATGGGAACAATAGCCCACGAACAACAAAGAGAGGCCCCCTCCTGATTTGTGCGTGAGGAGAGCAAAACCAACCTCCGCGTGAGAGTGAACAGGCCAGGGAAGAATGGCATCGTGGAAGAGTGGGGTGAATGGAAAGTCATGGGTGGAGTGGGCGTGTAGGAAAAGGACTGACAGTCCTGCCACCCCACTCCCAAAACAATAACTACCCCAACTACCTCCATCAAGACATCAAAACGGTTGGGTGAGACAAGGGAAGGTGGCAAACAAGACAAGGTGGCAACACATGGGTTTTTCTGTCATAGACCACGGTTTGGCATCCCCCACCCCTTATCCTTTGGAACCATGCCCTTTTCATTCAATGTTGCACTGCCATAGCTGGTTGTGGTTTTAGTTTTAATTGATGTGTGTGTTTACATGATGCCGAATTATATTGTGCGAAATAGCACGATATTCCATCGACAACTATCCCTATTGCCAAAACATACACAACCAAATCGATGGTGGGGATTTTTCCTTGAGCTCCTCACCACGATTAATTACAATATATAATCATGCAAACAGGGTCAAAACCGGGGACATTACATTCCCCTCCCCCTTGGAATAACACCGTCCTCGGTGTTCCATTACATAGGAATACATATACAATACATATACAATTGCACATCAAAATTTCAAAATTTTGCAGATCTGTCCCACGTTCAATCATTTACTTTGAACGTTCAAGACCAAGCCCCTCGGCTTTCATGGAATTCTCCTGCTGATTCTCAGCTTCCAACTGATCCTGAATTCTAGGAACTTTGCGGCTATTGCCTTCCTCATGTTCCCTCATTGGGCAGTCCTGGCGTAAATGATGTCCTCCGCATCTCCAGCATCTCACTGGCTGCTTCATATTTACCTGCTCAATTTCCTTTGAGTCTTCATGCCTGGACCGTTTCTTATTGGGTTGCTTGGACGAATGTCCCATCGCTGATCCACTTTCCTTTCCTTTGCCGATTGCTCCCAGAAGGCTTTTCACCTCCCTTTGCAAACCAATAGAGTCTTGCAAAATCTGGTGGTTCATTTCACTCTACCTTCTTTGTATCTTGAGCATCTCCCCAAGATTCTCTTGGGTCTTGGCAATCATTTGAAGCAGACTTCCAGCTAAGTCCAACAACTTTTGATCTGCTGCCATGATCAATGTGCACCACCTGGTTTCACTTTTCTCACCTGTGAAATGCACCATTGAAATTTTATCAGACCAAGCATAATATAGTCATTAAAATTAGTCAGTTAATTACCCAATTGGCATGACAGTCCAAGTCTCATCAATGAGGCTTTCATATTTTCCATGCCTTCCCAACAGGCACATGAACTCATTCATGCCCATTCCTAGGCAGGGAATTAACTATTCCAGCATTCACAATTTACCTTCAGCAAAAATACACATTCCATTTTCAGTCATACATGCATTCAACAATCCTTTGTTTTCACCATGTATAAGCATATATATATAATCAAAAGGCAAGAGAGAGCAGCAAGAGTTTTTTCCCTCTTTGTTTTGTTCCATCCTGGAACCCACACCATCACTGTGGCTTTTCATGCTCTCAGCCTCTTTCACTTCACCGTGAATGCTGGACCAATCCTTCTTGGTCATGACACTTAGTGTCTTTGGTCTATTCCAGACCTCTAAACCATGGAGTCTCTCCACATGGTTTGTCTCGGCTGCTAGGACTCCCTCTTCTTACTAGCACCTTTTTCATTACCGCTCAACCCGAGCTTTCCAGGACAGTCACATGTCCACATGCATCTCTAGGATGCTATTGTGGTCCTCGCTCCCAGCGATACCTATATCCAAACATTGAATAAATTCACATGTTTAGTTTATTCACATCAGTTTTATCTTGCTCTAGAGATAAACATCATAACCAATCATATACACTTGTATATTCATAAGCAAAATAATCCAATACTTATCTGTATTGTGTGTTCCCTCGCTCGTCCACAGGATCCTGCTTCGCTTTGCAAGCCTTGGGATCGCCTATGGACTTAGATTTCATGTCAGCATGCCAGCTGCTCCACAACATCAAATAATTAACGTCCAGCCAGTACATTCCCATGTAAACTGGGCTTGGAACTTTATCATGACCATTTCCAAGTCTAGGATCTACTATGGATCCTCAAGCATATCACATCCCATCATACACTTATATCAACAATAACACATACACTTATACCAACCATACATTTATATCAACCATTTACCTTTACCTTTTACCTTTACCTTTAGCCTGTCAGCACAAGAAACACAAGCAATACAAGCGAACTCATTAGCGTTATTGCTCGAAAACTGTAATCACATTTCTCATCATTCACTATCAAGTATTGAGACACCAGGAGTGCGCCCACTCCCTAGGGTGTAATCAATATTGAAAACATTTTCATGACTCATCATCAGAAAAGTGTGCACACATTCCTGGTGTGTGCCATGCAGGCCCTATGCATACTCAAGCAATCGGTCTGTTGCTGCCGTAACTTTTCCTCCCTGATTTTATTTTTTCACTTAAACTCTGGGACCCCTCCTCATCATGATTGTGTGGATTTGATTGTTAAAGGCTTTGCACCCTCGAGCATATCTATTCATTTTGAAGATGAATGCCCGCTATTTTGTTTGCCTCGTTCAGTTTAGTTTGAGTCATGCGGTCCGTCTTAATCCCATAGAGCATGAATTTTTGCCTTAGCAAAGAAAAAAAAATTTGGCTGTAGTTGATCCTTAGTGCTGTTGGTTTTCTCTTTGGATCGGGCCTCTTTCGGAAGACGCTGAGCCTCATCTCACCCGCCGTTGCGGCTCCTTGATCAAACTTTCTGCCCGATTGGAGTTTCATCCGACGTCTGATTCATTTGTTTAGATCACCTGCTCCCAAGTTTCTACTCGCCCGCCGTTGCAGCTGGAGGGATAAAGTTAGCTCCCGATTAGAGTTTCATCCAACTTTCGACTTAAGATATTTTCTCCCGTCCGCCTATTTTCTGCCTTTACCCCCTCCGCCGTTGCGGGTGGTAGAGCAATCTAGCCTCCGATACACTCCTCTCTGGCGCCCGACTTCCTTTATTGCCCGTGTTGTCATTTACCTGGTTCTTATGCTCCTCCACTATTGCGGCTCCTGAAGCCTTTCCCCATCCGATGCAGAAGTCTGTTCCCACCCGATCCAAGTATCGCTCGACCGCCGATTTAGTGTTGCCGCTAGTTCTCGCCCGGATGAACCAGGCTAGCCCCTTGTGAATTTATTATTATGGTTAGAATTTTTCAATGCACAATGTCTCAGTTTAGTGGATAATACACCAATGTTGTCTGCAGGGGGAATTCCATAAATCGTTGAAGCAATTCAGAGCGAGGAAAAGGACAGAACAAACAAATGACAGAGACAACGAGGAGGCAGTTTCAGCAGTTACGGTCAGAAGGTAAACGCCTATGGAAAATGATTGGGAGAACGTAACGGCAAGAGAAGAAACTGAATCGTCAGGGACGTTGAAAGGTCACACGCTGAGGGCAACCCAGAAGGCAGGAGTTGTAGTTTAAATAAGAGGAAGCCTGACTGAACAAGGGATTTTTCCCCTGGAAAAAATTGTAATGTTTGCTTGTAAAAGGAACTACTTCGTTTTGCAAAAAAGGAACTGCAATTCTACCTGGTTGGAGAAAGTGAAATGGAATGTATCAATGCGTTTCGATGAATGATGTTGGAGAGGAACTATTTTGTTTTTCAGCTGCGTTTCATTTACTATGAGAATGTTTAATTTTCTGAACCTATGTTCTTATTAAATGTTCTTTGGTATTTTCATGATCTTCCCATGTGAGTAATAATGGTATTCATACAACAATTGGCTACCTCGTTGTTAAATATTTGTGATTGTTCATGTGTTTGAAAGGAGTCTCAACTAACTGTAACCCTTCATACTGCATGTGCGAAAAAATAAATTACTCACTTAAAATTTATGGCTCGCTCCCTAGGGATAGATTAGAGAATTAGTTTGTTTCTCACTGTATATGATTTGGTTGCCTGTGGGTCTAAGACGAGAGGTAAGAACCTGCGCATCACACCATGACCGCCCCTCGCAGTCTCATCACCTTGCACTTAGTTAGGCACGTGCATTTCATCTATTAAGTCAAAATACAATTTCCGGTGGACCGGGCCGCAACCGGTAAACCCTTGTTGTTACTTTGACCTATGGTAGACGGACCGTAAACCGGACGGATTCCCTATACCAAACAGACAGCGGGCTAGTTGGGAACACTGATTGGGGAGAATCCCTTACTATTGCCTCCTGCGATTTTACAGGCCTCAACAGTTTTTGGCGCTAGAAGGAGGGCCGCCAGTGCATGGCTGGCCGAGGAAGCCCGTTTTATAGAGAACATTCCACTGGTTACAGTTCTGAAAGTAGTGGACCGCGTAATCCATTTCCAGAAGAAGAAAACAGAGAACATCTATATCCTGTTCGCAACGAGATCGTAAATGATCTAAGAAGACATACCCGTGCGTATGTAAAGAAGATTGGAGGGTTGCCAATTATCCCCGAACTGACTAGAAGAGAGTACAAGAAGAAGGACCGTCCTTTAAGTGAAGATTCGGTGTTGGTAGGAGACTGGGAAGAACTTGTGGAAACCGCCTTACAGGAGGTTGAATTGCCTTTGAACCAAGTAGGTCCAGACACTCCTTACAGTTCTCCTGTTCGCACCCCTGTTGGTTCACGTCCCCACACCCCTGTTGGTTCACCTCCGCATTCTCCACCCCAACTCATGGTTGGTGTTAACGCCAATAAACCCCCACCTAATCCTCCACCACCTGCATGGAAAGCCAGGTCACCTCTGAATCTGACCCCACCTTTGCACGACCTACCCCAAGCCTTTGAAAAGTTATTACCTAAGTTCGACCCAAATGAGAAGATATTAGTGGATGATCACTTACAGAGTTTTTATTTGGCTATAGAAGGACTGAAGGCAGGGGAGCATGAAGATGTGGTTTGTAGATTGTTCCCACATACCCTCAAAGGAGCTGCAGCCTCTTGGTATTTTGGACTGCCCGCCAATTCTATCCCAGATTTGGATACTTTCGAGAGAATATTCAGAAGTAAGTATGCCGTCCAAAAGACTCATGCTGCCCTCATGAAAGGTCTGTGTGCATTGAAGAAAGAGAAAAAAGAAAAGGTGCACAGCTTTACACAAAGGTTTGCAACATATCTAAAAAAATTCTCTGAAATCGATAAGCCTTCAGACAAAGTACTGATCGAATACTATACTTCAGCTTTGGGTCCTGATTTAGCCATGTTCACAAAAGGTAGGACCAAGCCTACTCTGACGGAGACTTATGAAGAGGCAGAAGTGGTGGAGGCTGAAAGGGAGAGCGTCGAAGATTATCCTCAACAGTCAAGGGAGAAAAGGAAAACCTTACTGTTTACTAAGCCCAAAGAGGAGAAAGCACCAGACTATGAAGGTATGGCCAAAATGGTGCAAAATCTCTCTAACAAGATCATAGATTTAGAGAAAGAAAAAGAAGCACAAAAGTTCTACAGGCCATACTATAAGAAAAGAGAAGACAGCAATTAGGCCCAAACTCCTCCTCAAAGGAATGCATCCATGAATTTGACAGACATAGGTATGGAAAATTTTTGTACTTTTCATCAGCAGCCTCACTCCAAAAAAAACTGTCCGCAATGGATAAATTCAATGACATTGGTCATGAATCAGATGTTGGATTCCATACTGACAGAAGAAGATGATGAGGAGAGGAAAGAAAATGCTGCTTCCTCTTCTACAAAAGAACAGGAGGAAGAGACTATGGCATTATGGAGTTCTGTTTCTGTGCTCGACGCTGAAGAGGAAAATACTCAAGGACACAAAGGGGTCAGAGAGGCTAACGTGACAACTAGAAGTAAAGGGACGGTTAGTGATGGCAGTCTTTTACTCCCAAAGATCAAGAGGCTGCAAAGGAATGTCAGGAAAAAGTTTCAAGACAAGGCCTTAGCTGATCAGATACTGGAATTCACTATTACCAGCCAAGACCCTAGACAGAACAGAACATCGCCGGAGTCAAATCAAGAGAATGTGAGTGCTGGTAAATCTCAGCCTACTAGATCACAAATTGAATATGACATTGTTGAAGATTTGAAGAAGGTGAAAGAAAACGTCCCATTGTTCGAAATGTGCAAAGTACCTCAACAGAAAGAAAAACTGTTGAAAGCACTTGAAACGTCTGAAGAGAAACTACCCACGGAAAATCAGCCCCGGGATGAAGAAGAGATCGGAGAAGCTAGCACCGGAGGTATGTATAAAACTAAACATCCACCTTTCCTCCTGACATTTGAAGTTTTCAATCATAACGTGCACAATTGTCTAGTAGACTCAGGCGCGTCAATCAACGTCACGCCCGTATCGGTATGCAAGAAAATAAATGGGCAGCCTAAGCCATCCACGTGGAGGGTGGTGCCATTGGATAGGACAGACGTTAAGGTGATTGGTGAAATGGAGGACGTCCTAATCCGCCTAGCATCTGATAGTAGGGTATGCCAAGTTATTAACATCGTAGTGGCTGACATACCAGATGCTTACGGCCTGGTCCTGAGCAGGGATTGGTCAGCTAAATTAAATGGGTATTTCGCTTCAGATTGGTCACATCTTTGGTTACCGTACAAGGGAAGTCCCAATCAAATCAAAGTTCTGGGAGAACCTTACATGAAGTATAACATCACTCAATTGGATGAGAAGAATGTACCAGTTGAATCTGTATTGGGAAACTACTTTCTCAAACTAGAACTAGGGAATTATCAAGCGGAAGAGGCCAGCAGCACATCTTACACTCAGCCTGATCTCCTTCGTTTTTCTCAGGCGGATGAGCTTGACTGTAAAATAGTAGATTTAGCCATAGGAGTAAATTCACTTTCAGTAGATAATGTTTTCTGGACTTTATACTTTGATGGCTCGAAGACGTTAGAGGGGTCAGGGGCTGGCTGCGTCCTTATTGATCCACATGAAAATAGACACTTCTTTCTTGTAGATTAGAGTTTGAGTGTACTAACAATACAGCCGAATATGAAGCATTATTGCAGGGACTCAAGAAAGCGATCGAGCTAGAGGTTAGTAATTTAAAAGTTTTTGGGGACTCAGAAATAGTTGTGAAACAAATAAGAAATCAAATACATTGTGTCTCCCCTCACTTGAAAGCTTACCAAAACGAGGTATGGGATTTGCTTAGACAATTTCATGCATTTAACATTATTTCAATCCCAAGGATAAAAAACGCAGCTGCTGATCTTTTAGTTACATCAGCTGCCAGGCTGGTTCCCACTAATAACAAATGCTCTATTGAATTACTTTTCAGGCCTTCAGTACCGGATATGATCACCAACCTGCGAGTATTTGATGATGATAAGCAGATAATTGAATGCTTGACAAACGATGAAGTCTTTAAAGGGGCTATCATAGACGATGAGGAACATCAGGCTGAAATGAAATATAACAATTTCATTCCAAAAGGAGTCAGGACGTTGGAAAAAATGTTTGACTTGAATGAGAAATTTAGAAGATCTGCTAATGTGAAGACACACAGCTCAACTCTACAGTTCGAGCTAATTAACTTAGGGACTGAAACGGATCCTAAGTTCGTGAACCTCGGCAAAAGTTGTTCACCCACGGAAAGGGACAAGTTTCTCGGTCTGTTTAAGCAGTACAAGGATTTCTTCTCCTGGACGTATGCATATTTGAAAAATTACGACGTTAGTATCATTAAGCATATCATTCCTATTAAAGCTGGCATCAAGCCATATCAACAGCCGTTAAGAAAAATGCACCCCAAGCTGGAGCCGCTAATTCAAAGCGAGGTGAAGAAATTGCTGGACGCTAGGATCATCTTTAAAGTCAGGCATTTTGAATGGGTGTCAAACCTGGTGTCTGTCAGGAAAAAGTCGGGAGAAATCAGACTATGCGTGGATTTCAGAAATTTAAACCGTGCCTCGGATAAAGACAACTACCCGGTACCTCCCATGGAGCAATTGCTTCAGATGGTTTCCAGTTCTGAAATGTTTTCATTGTTAGATGGTTTCTCTGGCTACAACCAAGTATTGGTATCTGAAGAAGATTGATTGAAGACGACATTCAGAACTAAATGGGGAACTTTTGCATATAGAAGAATGCCCTTTGGACTGATTAATGCTGGCGCAACATTTCAGAGAGCGATGGACATATCTTTTCACGGACTGATTGGGCGAAGTGTGGTGGTCTACCTAGACAACATCATGATTTTTTCGAAGAAAAGAGGGGAGCACACGTTCCACTTAAAGCAAATCTTTGAATGCTGCAGGAAATATGGTATTTCCCTCAATCCTAAGAAGTGCGTGTTCGCGGTTACCGAAGGCAAGTTACTGGGGCATATAGTTTCAAAGAGGGGTATATCCATAGATCCAGAAAGAATTAAGGCTATTGAGCAAATCCCTATGCCTCATAACAAAAAAGGGATGCAATCCTTCATGGGAACGATAAATTTTGTGCGTAGGTTTGTGCCTGATTTTGCCCAGACTGTTAAACCATTACAGCAGATGGTTAAGCAAAATACACAATTTAAGTGGACTGAAGCAGAAAAGAGTGCTTTCAGTAAAATCAATACTACTGTTGCACATGCGCCCTCTCTGAAAAGTCCAGATTTTGACAAGGATTTTATTATATATACATTTGCGTCCGATGATTCATTGGCTGCTGTACTTACACAAAAGGAAGATGGGGGTGATGAATTCCCAATTTCTTTTATGAGTACTGGGCTGCAGGGAGCTGAATTAAACTACCCAGCCATTGATAAGCAGGCATACGCAGTATTTAAGGAAGTAAAGCAATTCAGGCCCTACATACTCAAGAATCGAACTAAGGTAATAGTCCCTTATCCAGCTGTAAGGTCCCTACTCATCCAAAAAGAATTAGGGGAAAGAAGGGGAAACTGGGTGACAGCTCTTCAAGAATATGACCTTGAGTTCAAGCCGGCCACTATAGTGAAAGGGCAAGGCTTATGCAAGTTTATGACTGGAAGCAGGGACAGCGAAGAGCAAGCATGGGAAAATGAAGTTGAGTTGCATGTAATGGATGTTTGTCCGCTATTCACAGCCCCCGAGTCTTGGTACAGAGATCTTGTGCACTACTTGCAGTCAGGAGTATTGCCAGAACATTGGAGCTCTAAGCAAAGGAGAGCTCTGCGTCTGAAATCAGTTTCCTACCAAATTGTGGAAGGCGTATTATTCAGAAAAAACTACGATGGAGTTCTCTTAAGATGCTTGGAAAGAGAAGACGCTGAGAAAGCAATGTCTAAATTGCACGATGGTCCGGCCGGTGGACATTATTCAGGGGACACTACAGCCCACAAAATCCTTAGGGCCGGTTACTATTGGCCAACGCTCTTCAGGGATGTACATGCGCACGTCAGAAAATGTGATACTTGCCAAAGATGTGGTGGGAGACAACCTAAAGCAGCAGCACCTCTGAAGCCTGTAATGATCATGGAGCCTTTTGAACAATGGGGAATAGACATCATTGGAGAAATAAAGCCAAATTCCTCCCTGCTACACAAGTATATTCTTACTGCAACTGATTATTTCACCCACTGGGTCGAAGCCATTCCATTGCACAAGATAAATGAAGATGAAGTCATCAGTTTTCTACAAAACCATATCATGACCAGGTTTGGGGTTCCAAGTTCGTTAGTTTTTGATAATGCTAAATAATTTTCATCCATTAAGATTACTGCATTTTCTCATGAGAAAGGGATAAAATTACACTATTCTGCTAACTATTATCCGCAAGGGAATGGCCTGGCTGAATCCTCCAACAAAATACTCATTAGAATCCTGAAGAAGACCGTCATAGAAAACCAGCGAAGTTGGCACTCAGCCTTACCCAATGCCCTGTGGGCTGACAGAGTTACTCCCAAGTCCGCTATAGGAGTGTCACCCTTTACCCTTGTATATGGTAAGGAAGCCATCTTACCCCCCAACATCATGCTCCCATCTTCCATACTAGCTCAGGAATCTAGGGGGTCGGATGATGAGGTTCTCCAAATAAGAATATACAATCTGCTGAAGGCAGAAGAGGCCAGATCCAAGGCTAGAGAACGTTTCCAACATCAGCAGGAGGTAGTGAAAAGATGGTTTGACAAAGATAAAGCTGGGAAAAAGGACTTGGAAGTAGGAGACCTTGTTCTCAAATGGGATCATCCCCACGATGAGAAAGGGAAGCATACTAAGTTCCAACAGTTATGGGTAGGTCCGTTTCAAATCACTGCCAAACTTGGTCCTGCTACTTATATGTTACGAGATTTACAGGGATGGGAGGAGAACCTGCCAGTTAATGGTCTGGTTCTCAAACCTTATTTTTCTTAAGTTGTTTTTGAAGCCTTCTAACTTGTACATAAATAAGCTGTGTTGAGTTATGCTTTCATTTGCTTTAATTTGAGTCTTTGTTTTCAATAAAGGTGGTTACTCGTGGTTATGTGGAAATGCCAAATTTCTGGAATTGGTAAACATTTTTTTGAATAGTCAGACTCTGGGTTACCAAGTGAATTCCTTCCACCTAATAGTTTCTCGAAATCTTTGTGTGCATTGATGTCCTGCTTAAACCCCTGTAAGTTCAATTAGATGCAAAAGTCTAGACTACTATGCTGAGGCTCCGTACACTTTACACTTAAAAGTCTAAGGGGCGATGACAGGGGACCCACGGAGAAGAGCAAGATGAACAGAGAGTTAAATATAAATGATCCCATGCCAGGAAATAAATGCCAGAAGGCAGATAGGGGTCGGAATTCCTCTGAAAACATCAAGCTTCAAAGCTAAATCCAGATTATAAAGTACTAATTTGCCAATGATCCTCTCCGTCCGTGAGTTGAAACCTTAAGCACATCACTCACACAAAAGGACACTATGGGATAGAGGATCCTAAATTAAAATTCAGTAAGAAAGGCACGCATAAAGACTCGCATTAAAAGGGGACAAAACCCAAAAAAAAACACAAAAGTTGCTAAAATGGCATGGGAGTGAGGAACAAATGAACGTTTCTGTTCATCACCTGCTACAATCATGTGGTATCCAATGTCGTCAGCTACCTGAAAGCAAAATTAATAATGAACTCATATTTTGGCCTCAGCAGAGTTATCCGGACTCTAAAATCTTGACTTTCATCGCCCAAACTGGACTGATATCAATGATTAAGGTACACACTTCTGTTATGGAGAAATCTGTATAGCTGAAAGAGTTCAATGGACACATTTGTTATGGAACAGTCTGCCATTCAAAAAAGAAATCACCCAGAGATCTAGGTTCACCAGGAAATCGCCAGTTGTTGCTGCCGTAACTTTTCCTCCCCGATTTTATTTTTTCACTTAAACTCTGGGACCCCTCCTCATCATGATTGTGTGGATTTGATTGTTAAAGGCTTTGCACCCTCGAGCATATCTATTCGTTTTGAAGATGAATGCCCTCTATTTTGTTTGCCTCGTTCAGTTTAGTTTGAGTCATGCGGTCCGTCTTAATCCCATAGAGCATGAATTTTTGCCTTAGCAAAGAAAAAATGTTTTGGCTGTAGTTGATCCTTAGCGATGTTGGTTTTATCTTTGGATCGGGCCTCTTTCGGAAGACGCTGAGCCTCATCTCACCCGCCGTTGCGGCTCCTTGATCAAACTTTCCGCCCCATTGGAGTTTCATCCGACGTCCGATTCATTTGTTTAGATCGCCTGCTCCCAAGTTTCTACTCGCCCGCCGTTGCGGCTAGAGGGATAAAGTCAGCTCCCGATTAGAGTTTCATCTGACGTCTGACTTAAGCTCTTTTCTCCTGCCCTCCTGTTTTCTGCCTTTACCCCCTTCGCCGTTGCGGGTGGTAGAGCAATCTAGCCTCCGATACACTCCTCTCTGGCGCCCGACTGCCTTTATCGCCCGTGTTGTCATTTACCTAGTTCTTATGCTCCTCCGCCATTGCGGCTCTTGAATCCTTTCCCCATCCGATGCAGAATTCTGTTCCCGCCCGATCCAAGTATCGCCCGACCGCCGATTTAGTGTTGCTGCTAGTTCTCGCCCGGATGAAACAGGCTAGCCCCTTGTGAATTTATTATTATGGTTAGAATTTTTCAATGCACAATGTCTCAGTTTAGTGGATAATACACCAATGTTGTCTGCAGGGAGAATTCCATAAATCGCTGAAGCAATTCAGAGTGAGGAAAAGGACAGAACAAACAAATGACAGAGACAACGAGGAGGCAGTTTCAGCAGTTACGGTCAGAAGGTAAACACCTATGGAAAATGATTGGGAGAACGTAACGACCAGAGAAGAAATTGAATCGTCAGGGACGTTGAAAGGTCACACGCTGAGGGCAACCCAGAAGGCAGGAGTTGTAGTTTAAATAAGAGGAAGCCTGACTGAACAAGGGCTTTTTCCCCTGGAAAAAATTGTAATGTTTGCTTGTAAAAGGAACTACTTCGTTTTTCAAAAAAGGAACTGCAATTCTACCTGGTTGGAGAAAGTGAAATGGAATGTATCAATGCGTTTCGATGAATAATGTTGGAGAGGAACTATTTCATTTTTTAGCTGCGTTTCATTTACTATGAGAATGTTTAATTTTCTGAACCTATGTTCTTATTAAATGTTCTTTGGTATTTTCATGATCTTTCCATGTGAGTAATAATGGTATTCATACAGCAATTGGCTACCTGGTTGTTAAATATTTGTGATTGTTCGTGTGTTTGAAAGGAGTCTCAGCTAACTGTAACCCTTCATACTGCATGTGCGAAAAAATAAATTACTCACTTAAAATTGATGGCTCACTCCCTATGGATAGATAAGAGAATTAGTTTGTTTCTCACTGTATATGATTTGGTTTCCTGCGGGTCTAAGACGAGAGGTAAGAACCTGCGCATCACACCGTGACCGCCCCTCGTAGTCTCATCACCTTGCACTTAGTTAGGCACGTGCATTTCATCTATTAAGTCAAAATACAATTTCCGGTGGACCGGGCCGCAACCGGTAAACCCTTGTTATTACTTTGACCTACGGTAGCCGGACCGTAAACCGGACGGATTCCCTATACCAAACAGTCAGCGGGCTATTTGGGAACATTGATTGGGGAGAATCCCTTACTGTTGCCGCCTGTGATTTTACAGGCCTCAACACGGTCATAATGGATATTATATCAAAACATGTTCTGCATATGGAATTTAATAACTAAACATGCATATTCTTAGCAAGGGTCACAGAACACTTATCCATTTGCCGCCGCAGTATGCCTTTGTTAAGGAGGAATGGAGGCTCCTTTCCTGAGTTAACAGTCCCTTAGTTAGCCACCCCAATCTCTTTTTTTTATATTTCATATTCACACATGTCTTACCGACATACTTTATACCATCTCACGCATGTTACTACTGAACATGCAGTGCAGATGAGACATTTCCAAAATGTCCAATGGCGTTTCACCCGAAACCCATTTCCAAGGGAAAACCTTCCCATGAAGTTTGGCTTCTGTAAGCAATCACACATGGTCTTCCTACAGTGTGTACCCCTGACACATTCATCAAATAGCTAAACAGTCAATCATTACCTGATATTACAATCCAAATTGATCGTTCCATAACCAAGCAATGACATTAGCAATCAAATTCAATAAGAATTTGCAATTTTATTTTCTACAGAAATTGACTTGCTCAATTGTGGGTCTCTTGTAATAAGCACTACTATGCCCATTACAATTTCATGCTTACTAACATAACATGCATACCCACTTACCATGCGTCCCTCCTGACACAATCTCATACAAGCCAACAATGATTAGTAGTCGTCAGCAATTCTCAAATCCGAAATCCACAATTCAAATTTAACAACCCATTATGCATACCAGCTATTTTCACAACCATGAGACTCTTCTCATAAGGTTTGGCTCTTTTATATGGTACATTCTGGCATTGGTCAGGGGCTTACCTCACCCTGCCATGCTCGAAATAATCTACCTAGAACCTGAGTTTCAATCAACCAAACACAATCTTGTGCAAGCCAATAGTGATTAGTAGTCGTCAGTAATTCCTTAAATTTGAAATTCATAATTCAAATTTAACAAGCTCTTCCACATGGTAGATTCTGGCATTGGTCAAGGTCTTACCTCTCAATTCCATGCTCGAAATAATTTACTTCACAGGCATATCATTCATACCACCTTGCTCTTCCACAGAGCATTTTCGGCGGCCAATTGATCATGACTATCCTGCATCCATAACAACCTTTGAAACAGTTCCAGAATTATCATTAATTCATCATTTCAGTCATTAGTTAGTCCGCATATCGCATGCACTCATCTCAATGCACCACAACATTTGCACCAATGCTTATGCAATTAGTCACTCACACCCTTCATATGCATACATCCAATGCCTAACTACAAGATTCATAAAATCTTCTTAATGCATTTCCATTCAACGCTACCTTGCATTGATTATGCATTCAACCATACCATGGCCTAACCATGACTACCTCATATAGGATGCATTATTATAATCAATATCATCAGTACTTCTTTCCTTGGGCTACTAAGCTCAATCAACATATATAGGCATGACATTTTTCTATATTCCAACATCCACATGGTATGAGGTCTCTTTCCTGTACCAATCCATGGAATTTGTCATAAGCAACTCTTACCTGCATGGGTCGTACTTACACCCTTAACATGACCAATTTGGTTGGTCCTTGTAGGAGATTGCAGAATTTTGCTCACCAACTTTTGCTATGGACTTGTTGCTTTACCCCTTTCTCCAGAGGGTTGCTAGTCACATTCATCAGCTTCAGCAACATATTCATCCGGGTCCATGTCATCATTGGTTTTCCCACTAATGCCAACATCAAAGCAATGATTATCATTAGTGGTTCATTATAAATATATGATTTCCAATATTCTTACCAACATGCAATATCCTATGCATGCAATACATATCCTCATGCATTTCAAGCATAAACTTAGGAAATGTAACACATTCAATAGGACAGAGTTTTAAGGAAAACTTCCCTTTTCAAGTCTTTCATCCTGGCATGGAACTCCTTTTCCACACAACAGTTGGTTAGCCTTCATAGTCCTTGCTACCTCTGGCATGCAACTTTCTAGATTTGTCCATTTGACAGCAGCGACCATTATTAGCACTTTGCTGCTCCATACTCAGATTCTGGTGACTTACCCTTGTTCCTTGCTGGATAATATTTCCAACGCCTATCCACATGCTTCATCCCGACATCGGGTGTAAAAACCACACCACTTCTAAGAATGAAGACTTTCACCAAATCTTTGCATTTTCACATAGCTGCATTTTTACGCACAACTATATTTTGGTCTGGGTGCCAACTTCAGCCACTTTGAAGATCTCACTTTTAATGCACCATTCATCTCTTATGAATCCTAGGTTTGATTAATTTTCCCAAAACACAGAATTTTCCTTTCTCAAGAACAACTGTCTCAGGGGACGACGGGGGATCAAGGGGGCTTAAGATCGCTGCCACTTTCTCCTTTTCAACCTCAAAATTTCACCGAAAAATAGCTAAAAATTCCCCACTTAAACAGTCGAAATCTGCTAAGAAATCCCACTTGGAAATCTCAAAATTTCCTTTGTCAAAATCGGGTCTTATTCCAATCATCCATCCGCAGAATCGGCTCTCAAACCATTTTCTCTTCCGCAGAGTCGGCTCTCAGAACTCTTTCTCCTTCCGCAGAATCGGCTCTCGGAACGCTTTCTCCTTCCGATCGGCGTCGGTAGCCTTTCTGATTGGAAGCCTTAACGCTTTCGCTTCCGCAACGGCGGCACATAGAACACTTTCTTCTTCTGACTGGTGAACTGATTCTTGACTGGCATCGGTGGCCTTTTCTAATCGGAAGACTTAGTGCTTTCTCTTCCGCAACGGCGAAACACGAACCACTTTCTCTTCCAATCAGTGGCACAACCTGATTGGCATTGGAAGACTTTTCACATCGGAAGCCTAATTCCTTTTTCTTCCGCAACGGCAGCACACCAAAGACAAACTCCTTCCGATGGCCGCCCCTTACTTAGAAAATTTTTTAACTTCGAGCGTCGACGGCCTTTACACTTCGGAAGACTTAGCGCTTTGTCTTCCGCAACGGCGGACGCTCGAAAACTTCCTTCTTCCGACCGACTCGAACACTTAGCCAAATTTTCAACTTCCTTTTATCGGCGGAGCAACTTCATCCACAGCCACAACGGTGGAACAGCAATTTCATCCGTAACCGCAACGGAGAAACATGAAATGCTATCTCCTTCCGCCGGTGGGCTTTGCACATCGGAAGACTTAGTGTTTTGTCTTCCACAATGGAGGATGCACCAAGACTTTCTTCTTTCGATGGCCGACGATCTTCCATACTTAGAAAAAAAAATTAAACTTAACTTTCTCGCGGCGTCGGCAGTCAGGGAACTTACCCATCGGACGTCTAACTGTTTCCCCATCCACAATGGCGGAACGCAAAACCTTATCTTATTCCGGCGGCAGTCTTTCTTACCAGAAGACTGGTTCTTTTGGCTTCCTCAACGGCAGAACATGATCTTTTTATTTTTCTTCCGATCAGCAGCCCAAAATGATCGGCGTCAGAAGTCCTTTCACGTCGGACGCTTAGTTGCTTCTTCATCCGTAACGGCGGACGCGCAAACCATTTCCTCTTCCGATCGGTAGTTGTTTACATCGAAAGCCAAATGGCTTTGGCTTCCACAACGGTGGATGCACAAGCACTTTCTTCCTCCGACATTCAACGACTTCGATCCTTTTTCCTCCTCAATGACATCGGTGATCGGAGGACTTTTCCGTTAGGCGCCTAGTCGTTTCTCCTTCCGCAACGGTGGAAGTTCACTTCCTCTAGTGGCCCACCGACTGTTCAACACTTATGAAAAATTTTTGAAGTTTGTTGCTGTTCTGCTAGACAGAGGAGGTAATCTTGCCTTCTGTCAGTACATCCTTCATGGCCCATAGAGGCCCATTGCTGCAACCTTTGCTCTGATACCACTCTATCACGTCCCCATCCCTCAGACCGGCGAAGAGGACGCGACCAACACCAATCACTCAACCGGGAAAACAGCCCCATGAATCATGAACAGGGTTTAAATGCTGATATTAAGAGCTTAAACAACATGCATAACAGAGTGCATAAAACATCATACAAGATGCATAATTCCTCAATCATTCAGCGGAAGCAAAGATATTCATAAACCAGCATTCAACATGTTCATCATAACTCATTAAACATCAATATAACTGCAGAGATGGAATAGCAATGGTACTTATCTTTTGATGAAGAATCCCGCAACCAGCTATGTCGCTGCAACGTTCCACCCAACCATAGGCCAGCTTTCTCATCAATCTCTCAGCAACGCTGCCACCCCCAAGCTGGGCATGATTCCTCCAAGGATAGGGGTCAAGGAAGGCTTACATGTAGCCAGGGGACACAATCAGCCAAACCCAAACCACTAGGTTTACCAGGCCATCAACAGATCAGCCAAGCCAGCACAGTCCAAAGGATAACCACTGCATACCAGCAGCAAAACAACCCTTCACAGCCCTGTGAAGAAGGCAAGTCAACCGGTGACAGTCCCAAACGAAAGGTGAGTCATAGCTCAAGCCCACAACGCAACTCAAAGTTGTTCTTGGCCCTAACGTGGCCAAAACAACTCACTGCAACCCAAAACCAGGGGAATAACAACATCCCAAACACACAATGGATGATGGCAGCAATTCACAACCCACAGTGAATAGTAAACAACACTCCCAGCATATCCATGGGAGACTCAGCCATGACTATGGCGATCAACAGCCACAAATCATAGTGCAAACGATGGCAGCTATACACAGTCCCAGATAGTAAGGAACCTCAACCAACAAAACGTGGGGAAGATGACAGCTCCTTCCCCACAATGAAATAGCAGAAAACTACACCGTCTGATAATGGAGAGAAATAGACTCTCGGCATGGACAGGAGGAGAACACGACCGCAGACCACAGTTGACATCATACACAGCCACAATTGGCATGGGGAACATATACTTACCACCGAACTGGTGTGAAACACACAGGCACACATCCCAGAGCGTGAACAGCTCCTGCACTCGAAAACTTGAGTGACAGCCACGATTTTACTCGCTCCCTACGTGAGGAAAACTGACGCAAAACTCCTGTGCATGAGGATAAAGGACGCGGCCAGCAAAATATGGGAAGAACAGCCCACGAACAACAAAGAGAGCCCCCCTCCCGACTGGTGCATGAGGAGAACAGAACCGACCTTCGCGTGAGAGTGAACAGGCCAGGGAAGAATGGCGTCGTGGAAGAGTGGGGTGAATGGAAAGTCGTGGGTGGAGTGGGCGTGTAGGAAAAGTACTGACAGTCCTGCCACCCCACTCCCAAAACAATAACTTCCCCAACTACCTCCATCAAGACATCAAAACAGTTGGGTGAGACAAGGGAAGGTGGAAAACAAGACAAGGTGGCAACACATGGGTTTTTCCCTCATAGACCACGGTTTGGCATCCCCCACCCCTTATCCTTTGGAACCATGCCCTTTTCATTCAACGTTGCACTATCGTAGCTGGTTGTGGTTTTAGTTTTAATTGATGTGCGTGTTTACATGATGCCAAATTATAATGTGCCAAATAGCACGACATTCCTTCGGCAACTATCCCTATTGCCGAAACATACACAACCAAATCGATGGTGGGGATTTTGCCTTGAGCTCCTCACCACGATTAATTACAATATATAATCATGCAAACGGGGTCAAAACTGGGGACATTACAGTCACTTTCTTAAAACTAAGGTGGGAAGCCTCCAAAACTTGATTCCCTAGTTTCTCTCGGCACCAGTGACAAGGTCAAATCTAAAACTGCTATGTTCCCTACTGAGGTGAGTTATCCTAGCCATATTTTCTTGATGATCTGTGGAGAGAACACCTTGAACTAGGAATCCTATAAAATTATAGATGGGATGAACAACTTGAACATTGCATTTTTTAAGAAGCAGTTTTCATCATTGATACAGCCTCTGATGTGTTTTCATATCTTTGGTAACACTATTGTTATCCTTATAAGAGATGAGGGGGACGTTCCTTCTGGCGGACATGGTTGTAGTCTTCCTTTAGCTCAATTCATTCTTTAGCAACCTAGGATTGATTGCACACATGTTTACGATGGTCATCTCCCCAATTTTCCATCATGTCGATAATCATTTTGGCCTCCCTACTAACATGGTGGGGAATGATTGCTTAGGATTTGTCAATATTAAAAGCTAAATATTTCATCTTAGATTCCAATTTCCAACATGGATTATTAGTTTTAGTAATGTTGGATCCCTTAAGGATTTTTTATAGGATATGAATCACTAATTTTGATTTTCCTCCTGTAATCAAACTATTGTAGTTTTCCTCTCTGGATATGGTGATTCCTTTCAGCATGGCGAATAGCCCCACCACATTATGTTTTTCCAGATTCCCTATCAACCCTATAAAAATTCTAGAATAATCTTACATGTCTGATCTATGAAGGCCCCTCCAAATCCACCTAGTATTAGGTTTACTCTACTATCTCCATCAAATTTTAATTTGATGAACCCAAAGTATGGGGGGTACAAGCATTTGAGATATATATTTCAAGATGTCTAATTGAAGAACTGTTTGATTCAAAGTTATGAACAAGGTTCTAGTCCCTTAGGATATCTGTGTCTAAAGGAGAGCCACTCCATCACTAGCATCCCTTTTGGATGAGAGGATTATTTCTTGAATATCCACTTGAATCTTATTTCTGATTTGCTGGGTGGACATTCTTGTATTATTGAATATATTTCCATTTATTTCTTTCAAGGTCTCCCAAAGCAAGAAGCCAAGGAAAATATGTCAAGCCCTATTTACTATGATATTACTAGATATTTGATTTCTCTAGTTAGGAAGAGTTTCTTTTATGTTGGAAGCATTGCGATCGATTTATCTAAAGGATGTTTCTCCATGATCCCAAAGTTGTTGAATTTGTGTGCATGAATTTAAAATCTTCTCAGAGTCCTCTACTGCAAACCTACACAGGTAACACATTCAAGAACCTTCGAAACGCCATTTGATGATTTGATCCAGGTTAGAATTTTCATCAATGCTACTATCCAAAGTAACATTGATACTTTTTCCCATAGGTTTTGCTTCTAGGCATTGAACCATATGGTGTCATGTTAATCCCATCTATAACTTTATAGGATAGAATAATCCTCATTTATGTTGAATTTTCCCTTGCTCATATGCCCCCAACATAAAATATCCTTCCAACCCTCGAAGGTGATTTTTTGTGATTACAGTTCTTCCTAGAATAGGTTCCATGTTCCCTCATCAATGTTGTTGCTCCTTGTTAATATTGCCTTCAATCTACACCAATGTGGATCATTTTTCATCATGTCCCAGAAGTATGAGACCAAAAATATATTTGAGGGAGTGGCTTGTAAGAGAGGATGAATAGAATATAGCATGCTAAGTTTTCCTCTTTGCTTCCATGAATCATACTAGGAAAGGGTTGTTTGGCCATCGTAGATATTCCAAAAGGCATGTTGCTAGATGATTTTGTGATTTTTTAGAGGAATCCCTCCAAATCACAAATCCTCCAAATCTTTCCTGCATTCATATGAGGTTTTAACTTTCGATTCTTGTGGCATATTTCTTCTTTCATATTTTTCCCAAAGAGATTCTACTAAAGTTAACTAGTTATGCCACATCTTGATGGACAAATCCTTATTTCAGTTTTTCGGGTCCCTTAGGCCCAAACCTCCCAAAATGTTTGGTTTACATAATTTTTCCTAAGTAACTATGTACCATTTTCATTCTTTCCCTTTTTTTATTCACTAGAGAAATGTCCTTTTGTAGATATCTGATTTCATTCAAGAATTTTTTTGAAGCAGCAAATATGGAAAATAGTTATACCCCCATGCTTCTAAGGACAAAATTGAGAAAAACTAATTGTCCTTCAATGTTAATAGAATGGAAAGACCATATGGAAATATGCTTCTCTATTTTTATTATGAGTTGTCATTATGCATTATTCCCTGTGGATACTTCCATAAGGGGGGAACCCAGGTATGAAAATAGAAGGGACCCTCTTCATAAAGAAATAATTCTTGCTATGCAAACTTACATTTTGATTGTCATGTTAAAGAATAAGATTTTGGATTTTTTATTATTGAAGGAAAGGCTGGAAGCTTTAAGGAAAGTGGAAAGTAGAGCCTTCAAGCCTTTATATCCCCGTATTGAAGAGGCTACAAGAAACATGGTGTCATCTACAAATTGGAGGTGAGAGGCCCTTGTTTCATCATTTGCAGGAATTATACTAGAGAGGATATTGTTATTAAAAACCTATTCTAAATTTTTTCCAAGGAATTCCACCATGAGGATGAAAATGAAAGGTGATAGGGGGTCACCCTTATGCACCCTGTAGAAGAGGAAAAGGTCTAGGAGGGTGAACCATTCCCTAGAATGGAGAAGAAAGAAGAGGATGACAACACTAGGAACCATTGAACCCATACAGGGGAAAAACCAAAGGCTAGGAGAGTTGTTTCTATGTTTCCCTATAACATTCTATCAAAATCCTTAGAGAGTTCAAGGTTTATCAGCATACCCAATTTTTCTACAACACTGGGCATGTGGATTGTCTCATCGTTTGTCACAATACCATATAGGATTTGTTGACCCTCAATGTATCTAGAATGCATCTCAAAAATGAGGTGGGGCAAGATCGGATTTAGGAAGTTAGCAATCACCTTTGTGATAATTTTATAAATGGCATTGTAGAGCAAGATGGGTCTAAACTTACTTGGATGGATTGGATTGTATTCCTTTGGAATGAGGGAAAGGAAGGTGGCACTCAAGGATTGAAGACACTAAACCTGATTTGAGATTATTCAACCGCCTCCCAAACATATTTCTACATGATCTCCCAAAAGTTATGATAGAATTCATTACTGAAACCTTTGAGACCTGGAGCCTTTCCTTCTAGCGTATCCCACACCAACATATATACTTTATCTAAGGAAATGGGTCATAGAATACTATCATTTTTCTTTGATGTGACCACATAGAATACTATCTCCCTCGCACTTGTTAATGGTTCACATCATTGGCCAGTAATCAAGTGGTTTCTACCATTTTCGACTTCAGATCATTGTAATCACATGGATAGAATCGTACTTTGTGGAAGACGAGACGAAGACCTTGGGCATTTGTTTAAAAGCGCTCATTTCTTTTTTCCCAGGTTGTAATGGAGTTTTGTATATCTAGCATGGATCCACATTTGTATGTTCGTGGCTATGCTCAAATTTGCATCTGTATGACATAGATCTACGTTGTATGTCTGGTAGCTATATCCAAGTTTGAGTCCTCTATCACATGGATCTACGTTGTATTCTAGTAGCCATGCTTGTTTATTCCACTCATGGATCTACCTTGTATTGGTCTGCAGCTATGAGTTTGGTTACTTGTGTCTATGAGTCAATATACTAATGTACTACATATGCCTACTTGACTGCATACTCTGATTGAGCCAACATTTTCATCTCTTGGCGACGACTTGTTCTCAAAGCTCTCGTTTATTGTATCACTCTAAGACTCATGCTTTGGGGGGCATCCTGTTATACCAAAATCCTGTCACCATCATGTGATAAGACCTTTGACATACCTACTTGCCCTAAATCCTAGCTTCTGGAGTGAAGACTAAATGGTTTCTTATCAGTCTGTCATACAAATTCCCAGCATCATGCATGCCCCTTTATCCAGGAGTGGTACCTTGCTCACACCGCCTTTCATCGGTTGTCCACAAGCAGTGCCACCGCCCATTACCCTTGGTCCATAAGCGGTTATTACCAGAATCACTCTATCATAGAAGGAGAAGCGTGGTACCCTGGGTAAAAAGGGAAAAAGAGAAGTTTCTCGAGGCTTCTAGATGATAAGCCTCATGTACTGCCTTATCCCTACTGTTGTGGGTTGGTTGAGCTCGATATCCCTCATCCTAGGATCTTAGAGGCCACCTCACCCACTAATTTCTCAACCATATCTATCCATTAAAGCCCTATAAATATGAGCTCATAGCCATGGTTAAGAGGAGAACATTGAAGGTATTGTTATGCTGTTGGACTGATTATTGGCCCAAGATCATTTGGAGAGAGCATAGAGAGCTAGAGTCACAACTTTTGGGGATGAAGAGCTGGTTTCATGGAGATGCATGTCAACACTAAGGCTTGGTTGTAAACTTATTCATATTTCTAATGCAAGTTTATTTTCTATCCCATATATATTGTTGATGTTTGATTTCATATATATATTGCTAGATTCCTTAGTCACTAGCATAGATTAGTAGATCATATTCTGGTTGCTTTGATATGTTTTGTGTTGAACTCTTTTGCAGGTACATAGGTGAACTATCAAGGCCTTGTATTTCATATATCTACAGAGTCTAGGGATAGTTATCAGCCTCTATGATCTAATTGTTCTGGATCTGAACCATTCAAACCAGCGGAACACCTTACTATCCGCAAGAGGTGAAATATTCCGATCAACAAATATGGTGACTCTACTGCCTTGACCAGATATTCTGGGTTCGATCCCCAGTGAATTCTCCATATTTGTTGATCAGAATATTTCACCTCTTGCAGACAGTAAGGTGTTCTGCTGGTCTGAATGGTTCAGATCCAGAACAAATAGATCATAGAGGCTGATAACTCTCCCTAGACTCTGTAAATATCTGGAATACAAGGCCTTGATAGTTCACCTATGTACCTGCAAAAGAGTTCAACACAAAACATATCAAAGCAACCAGAATATGATCTACTAATATATGCTAGTGACTAAGGAATCTAGCAATATATATCTGAAATCAAACATCAACAATATATACAAGACAAAAAATCAAATTGCATTAGAAATATGAAGAATTTTACAACCAAGCCTTAGTGTTGACATGCATCTCTATGAAACCAGGTCTTCATCCCCAAAAGCTCCGACTCTAGCTCTATATGCTCTCTCCAAATGATCTTGGGGAAAGAATCAGTCCAACAGCATAACAATACCTTCAATGTTCCCCCCTCAACCATCGCTATGAGCTCATATTTATAGGGATTTAATGGATAGAGATGGTTGATAAATTAGTGAGTGAGGTGGCCTCTACGATCCTAGGATGAGGGATCTCAAGCTCAACCAACCCACAATAGTAGGGATAATGGATATCTCGAGGCTTATAAGCTTTTTAGATCATTACGAAAGTAGTGGGAAAGAAAGTCTTTCGAACGGTAATAGATGAAGGAGCTTCGACCTCGGTGTTATCTCTGACTTGTTGGAAAGCTCTTGGCTCTCCCGAGCTTGTTACATCACCTATGACCCTTAAAGCCTTTGATGGACGGGGTTTCCAACCCCATGGCCTCATATCAGCCCTCGCAATCGAGCTGGGGGGAAAAACCATTTCCATCCAAGTAGAAGTGGTAGATTCCCCTTTAGATTATAACCTCCTTTTAGGAAGGAATTGGTTCTATGCCATGAATGTTGTTGCTTCAATGGTATTTCGAACGGTCCAATTCCCGCATCTCGGGAGAATTGTTACCATTGAACAGATTGATTTTTGTATGCCGGATGTTACTACCTCCATGGATAATAACATCCCCATGTTAGGTCAGTCCCCTCCTCCTTACCAGTTGATTGGGGTAGGTATGTTGAAGGATTCATCCCTTATGGGTATTTTTCCCTCTGCTCCTCCTAGCATGGATACCGCGATAGTACATATGATCGCCGCATTTGATATTGAGCCCCGGGGCACAAATGTTGTTGAGTCCACCTCGTTGAGCCCGCACGAAGCTATGTATGACACCATTCAAATGTGTTCCGATGATCACACTGATGACATTAATTTAGTGGCTTCAGATCCTTACGATTTACCATACTGGTTAGAACCTTCTCTTCCGGTTCTAGATTATCTCTCTGAGACTTTTCCTTCCAATGAGTCCATTATAGAGATCATGAATATGGATGAGCCCATTTGGGAGGATCACCATCATAGATCCATGTTCCTCCCCAATACCAGTCCGGGCAGCCATGATTTTGCATCCTTGTTTCTTACTGATATTGTCAACGTTCCGCAAAGTCCTATATTGTTGCAAGATACAGATTTTGAAGGAAACCTTTGCAACATTACTTAGATGAACCCAATTGACATATCAACCAAGCTTGATGTTATTGAGCATGTTCATGTTGGGTAGAACTGCTCCACAGATGAATCTGAATCATATAAGGCACTTTTTAAGGAATTTCGTGATATTTTTGCCTGGTCCTATGAAGAGATGTCGGGGATCGACCCTTCCATTGTGGTCCACAAGATTAAAACTTATCCCACAGCTAAACCTGTCAGGAAGAAACTTAGGCAAGTCCATCCTAAGAAGGCCATAGCTATTAAAGCTGAGATTGAGAAACTTCTAAAAGCTGGTTTTATTTATCTTGTACCTCTGACAGAATGGGTATTGAACGTTGTCTCTGTCAATAAAAAGCAGGGCACCATTAGAGTCGGCATCGACTTCAGGGATTTAAATAAATCTTGTCCCAAGGACAACTTTCCTACCCCACACATCGATCAAATTATCGACAACTGTGCTGCAAGTGTCATCTTTTCATTCATGGATGGCTTCTTCGGCTACAATCAGATTGACATATTTCTCGTCGATCAGCATAAGATGGAATTCATTTTCCCATGGGGAACCTTTGCATATAAGAAGTTACCTTTCGGCTTGAAAAACGTTGGAGCCACATTCTAGCATGCAACGTTCTATGCCTCTCATGACATTAAACATATTGTTGAACTATACCTTGATGACCTCCCTGCTCATTCACAGCGACGGGAGGACCATCCTGGTCATCTTAGAGACATATTCCTGAGATGCCGTCATTATAATATATGGCTCAATCCATATAAATGTGTTTTTTGCATTGAGATGGGACGTCTGCTTGGTTTTGTGGTATCCAAAGATGGCATCCGGATCTATCCTTTGAAGATTGCCGCCATCATTAATCTACCAGCCCCAACCAACATCCTTGAACTCCAAAGTTTGTAGGGGAAGGAAAAATTTCTCCATTTTTTCATGTGCAATTTCACTGAGAAAATGCACGGTTATATGTGTCTCCTCAAGAAGAACACTCCATTCTTTTAGGATGACCAAGCCCAATGTTCCTTTGATAGTCTTAAGCACACTCTGACTCATTCACCCGTGATACACCCCCCAGGTTATTCAAAGGATTTTCTCTTGTATATTGTTGCCTCCGTTACTTCCATCGCCATGGTTTTAGTGCAGGACAATCTCCACAGTCAGGAGCATGTGATTTATTATGCCAGTAATAATCTTATTGATTCTGAAACCCATTATTCACATGTGGACAAGCTATCTTTGGCCATGGTCATTGCTGTGCAAAAATTTCATCACTACATTCTGCTTTGCACTACCACCATATTGGCAGACCAGAACCCGATGTACTACATTCTGACTCATCAGGTACTCGAGGGAAAGTACTCCCATTGGATCGTCATCCTTCAAGAGTTTGATCTCGAGTTTTCCAAGGCTACATCAAAGAAATCCTTGGTTTTTGTTGAGCTTATATGTGACCTTCCCTGTGCTACCACAGAATCTGAGCCCAATGATTCATTTCCAGATGAATTCCTGTTCCTAATTAGCACTATTGATCCTTGGTATGGATATTTGTTGATTTATCTCCAAACCCAGCGTTTTTAGCCACATTTATCTTGCAATGATCATCGCCGCATCCGTCACCACGTGAAGTACTACCTTATCTTGAATGATACCTTGTATAGACATGCGATTGACTCCATTCTCTGGCAATGCCTCACTGATGAGGAGGTTGAACACGTGCTCAATGATTGCCACTCTAGAGCATGTGGTGGTCATTTATATGGGATGGCTACAGCCCAGAAAATCCTTTGCACTGGCTATTTCTAGCCTTCTGTCTTCAAAGACTGTCATGAGGCTATTAAGAAATTCCCTCTGTGCCAACATTTTTATCCCAAAAATCACACCCATCCTGCTCCGCTTCACCCCGTCATTGCTGTTGGCCCTTTTTCCAAATGGGGGATTGACTTCATGCATTGTAAACCTACCTCAGCCAGAGGGAATGGTTACATCATCGTAGCCATGGATTATTTTAAAAAATGGGCTGAGGCCATGCCTACATATGCAGAAGATGGTAAGACTACCGCTCTCTTCTTGTTCAACCACATCATAGCTAGATTTGGATTTCTGCAGTCCATCGTCACTGATCATGGATCTCATTTCCGTAATCAAATGATGGAGGAATTAAGTGCCAAGCTAGGTTTTCTCCATGAAAACTCTACACCGTATTATCCACAAGATAATGGTCAGGTAGAGGCCATTAACAAGGTTTTGAAAACTATACTTCATCAGATGGTTGGAGATCATAAATCCAATTGGAATCTCTTTCTTTTTTTCGCTCTTTGGGCTTATCGGACTTCCGTGAAAATAGCTACTAGTTTCATGCCATTCCAGCTGTCTATGGACTTGAAGCTGTCTTGTCAATCCAATGTCAGATTCCATCTTTACAACTTGCCATCGAACTTCTCCCAGACACTTCCGCAGAGGAAGCAAGATTTTTGTACTTAAATAACCTTGATGAGACTCATAGAGATGCTGCCTTGGCTAATGAGGCACATAAGAAATGCATCAAGGCACAGTACGATAAATCCATCCAGCCTTGTGTTTTCAAAGAGGGTGACCTAGTTTTGACTTATGACCAAAGATATGACAAGCTAGGAAAGGGTAAGTTCGAGTCTATGTGGTATGGACCTTTCGTTATTTCCAAGGTGTTAGAGAAAGGAGCCTATGAGTTGGTAGATTATGATGGAATCCCTTTAGGACAACCTTGAAATGGGTTGTACCTGAAAAGGTACTATGCCTAGGTCTTCTTGGATGGTATCTTGTATATATGTATATTGATTGACTTTCAGTGTGTTTTCATTATTTTCAAGATGGTTTTGAGTTTTGGTGTCCGCATCTGTTTATACCATGTTTTGGTCATGCAGATGGCTTTCTACGGCTTCGCTGATGGTGCTTTCTGCCACACCTTGAATCTAGCCTCAGCTGCTTGGGTTCTCTATTCCCCAGATGAATATTTGGTCAGTTCAGGAGCGATTTTCTTAGCTCCCACTACTAATAACATCATCGAGTATGAAGCAGTCATCGGTCTTCTGACTGAAGCTGCCTCCCAGGATGTCCGTGATCTAGTATTTTTGATGGACTCTCAGCATGTGGTTTGTCATTTAAACCATGTATACACCATTAGGAACCCAGTTCTCCTCCGCCTCTTCCAGAGGGTACGTTTGTTAGAAAGGTCATTTGGAACCATTACATATAGGCATATCCCTAGGGAACATAATGTAGTTGTCGATTCATTGGCTAATTACATCCTAGATTGGCATATTTCCCATTCATGACGTTAATCAAACATGGTACATTGTAAATAAACATTTAAAGACACACAGAACTCATAGAACATGCATTTATCCATTTGAAACGTATAAACATCATGTAAAAGTCTGTATATATATATATATATATATATATATATGCGAAAATTTTACAAAAATAGGTCCCGAGACCTCATCTGAAGCACATAGGATTTCAAGAAAAATCATCATACAAAAATCCTAAAGCTATCAAGTTTCAATATACATGTCTCATCCACTAGTGGTGCTAATGATAGCACATCACTGCTCGAGCCACCCTGCGTAGTATCTTGCTGAATCGACCTGGTACTCCCACCGTAGATCTCTGATATCTATTCAGGAGGTCATCTATGTCAGTATCTGGGATGTCCAAAGTCAACCTCTCAAGGTTATCCTCCAGCTCCCCGTTGATATCATCACCCTGTGGCACGAAGCGAGCTCCAGCTCGCGTGTCTAACGGATATGCTCCTCCAGGCCTTGCTGCTCCAACATCTGCATGAAGACAAACAGGTCTTGTCACTTATCATAAAAAATATAAAACATAAAAAACATAAAAACATTTTCCATCTTTAGGGTTTCTTGTTTCTTACCAATTTCACCCCACTTCCCTCCAGGCGGGAGTGGTAGGTCAGGATCACCTGTAAAATCTGTGCCCGCATAGGCATAGTCCTCGACCATGAGCATCTGATCTTGTAGCCATCTGAAGAAAGCATCATCGAACTTCACTCTGCCCCTACCCGATCCTATGCAATCCATGACCTAGACCCACCTCAGCATGCGGGGGTCCCGTGCTCTCAAACTTCGATAAGTCACCCGGGGCCTCATCTGGGGGAACCACTCGAAGAAGAAACAAGCTAAGATGGAACCAAAGCTGAACTGCTTCAGCTCTCCCTGCTGACATTTAGTTAGTTGATCCTTGAATATTGGAAGCAATGCTTCCACCCAGTTGAACACCGTAGGTGCCATAGCCTCTAGGGAATACAACATATGTGCCCTGGAAGCCTGATGTACACCCTGGCTCCCTACCAGCCTCTGCATGGTGAACAAAACAATCTATAGAGCCCTGTTTGTAATTTCCCTGATGGGGATTTTCTTCCCCGATGTGCCTGTACCTGGTGCATAGTGTCGATCTATGAGCTCTCTAGTTGTAATGTCCCTGCCACAGGAACCCATCAGTGAGATGGGGGCACCCCATCTCGATAGGCTAGTAAGGAAGTAGATGTCCTCTACCTCCACTATAATGTGCCCCCACCTCGAAAATACTGTTGGTCTGGATTCCACATTCTCAATATGTGTTCCAGTAGCCTCTCGTGGGACACCATACTTGGTGTTCGTAAGAACTTTAGAAGCCCACAGTTTCAAAGTGCAGAAATACAAACCGGATTCCTTTCACCAGTGGCATCCTCGTCATCATGTGTTCTTTCCTTCCATATCACCATATTTTGGAAGCCTAGGCCTGCCAAAAACAACAATGGTATGTATCAATATCATCCTTGAGTCATTGCAAATCAAAAGAATGAGTAAATTTTGTCTATATCATTGGTTTAATTTCTCCACGGTCGGCACTGCCTATGTCCCGTTGGAGACAGGCGGTGGCACCACCTGTCCACCATATTCTTGGCACGGTTCTCAGGTGGTACCACCTATCCCACAAGGGGTAGCCACGGTGCCAACAAATTGGAATTTAGGGGTTGCCAAATAGGCCTAAACCCCCACCAAATCCCAAAATAGAAGCTATGAAATGAAAGAGGAAGGTCTTAGCTATTACCCGCAACTAACGACACTGAAAACGAACGGTGGAAACTCCCGGTACTGGCTGTGGAAGATCTGGCTAAAAAATGCTCCAAGTACTCTCTGCTAGAGGTAAATAGTGAAATGTTTGAATTTTTACTATTTACTTGCCTTATATAGACATTTTTTGGGTCTGACTTAGTATAGTTTTGATATTACATCATGTTCTGGTCAAAATCTATTTGTCGTAATCCCTTAATTTTAATTGTGGATGCATTTAACACTTGTTTATGAGTCGTCTGCAGGTTTAATTTAGTAAAATCTTTGGAAAGTTTGTTTATGGATTTTTCATACTTTCACAAAACGAAAAAGGTCATTGAGCGTTTATTATGACACTTTGTCACGCTCGTTAAAATCTAGTATCAAAGTTCCGAGTCTAGTTCAAGTTTCTTTCCAGGCTCGTAAAATACGATATTGTGTAAAGAAACGTTATGGAGTCTTCTTTTCACATCTTTTTCTAGACTCCTTATACATGAAAAGATAGTCGAGTCCATTTTTGAATCTTTCCAGGCTTGTAAAAAGTGACATTGTGTAAAGAAACCTCATGGATTTCTCTTTAAACCCTTTTCAGGCTCCCTAAATACGAAAAGATTGTCGAGCGATCTTGTCTTATTCACACTCGTTAAAGTATTTGAAGAGTCATCCATTCGACGGTAGGTTATCTCTTTCTCAGTTCAGATAGGACTGTTTACGAGAAAGGAAAACTCCAGCCAATCATGACTGGAAGAGTTCTCTAAGGTGTGATTTTATACTTTTTCGGGAATTAGAGACTAAATCATATGAAAAAGGACCCCCATGGAGTCTTCTTCCGTATTTGTTCAGACTCACTAAACATGAACGATACCGAGTTTTCTTTCAGTGGAATCGTTAAATTAAACATTGAGAGACCCGTTTTGGGAATGAACCCATCCTCTCTCAGGTTCATAAAACATATGGGACTGGACTTGTCTTTTGAAAAACTGTATTGAGTGTTTGTTACCCTCTTTGACCTCGTAAAACCAAAAAGAGGCACTCATCGATCATGATGGGGAAAATGGGAAAGGGAATCATTTTGCAAATAATGGCAGTTGTTTGTCATTACCTTTGAACATGGCACTTATCTACACAATCATTTCAATCAATTGGGTATTCAGCTAATCTCCGTGACATTTCACTTTCATGAGTCATGCCAATCCTTTGAGTCTTTCAAAAGAATGCATTGTCCACTGTCGCATTGTGTATCTGTCCTCTCTAGTCATGCTGCCAAATCATTTTGTCATGTCACCTGATGTTCAAAGGGAATCTGAAGAAGTATCACCTCTATAGTATACATATCCTTTGTGTCAGTATCTTTGAGTCAGTCATATGGTTACTATGTTCACATCATTCCAGAACTATGTTTCGAGTTTCACGTCGTCGATGTGGGACTCATCATGGCCCTCCTTCAACAAGACTATTCCCGTCAACATCAGCTCATCATCCAGGAAATGGTCTTAGAAACAATATTTAGTACCTTGAGATCTGTATGTCTTAATGATAGATTCTCTCGCTCTCGACATAGGTTCACATCATTGACCTTTGATCGATAGAATCAACTTGGTGTTCGACATCAAGAAATATATTCGCAATCAGTAGATTGTACTAGAGTCCCTTGGGAATCATTGACATTAATGGTGATCTCCCTCGCACTTGTTAATGGTTCACATCATTGGCCAGTAATCAAGTGGTTTCTACCATGTTCGACTTCAGATCATTGTAATCACATGGATAGAATCGTACTTTGTGGAAGATGAGATGAAGACCCTGGGTATTTGTTTAAAAGCGCTCATTGCTTTTTCCCTAGGTTGCAATGGAGTTTTGTATATCTAGCATGGATCCACATTTGTATGGTCGTGGCTATGCTCAAATTTGCATCTATATGACATATATATACGTTGTATGTCTAGTAGCTATGTCCAATTTTGAGTCCTATATCACATGGATCTACATTGTATTCTAGTAGCCATGCTTGTTTATTCCACTCGTGGATCTTCCTTGTATTGGTTTGCAGCTATGAGTTTGGTTACTTGTGTCTATGAGTCAACATACTTATGTACTACAGATGCCTACTTGACTACATGCTCCGATCAAGCCAACATTTTCATCTCCTGGCAATGACTTGTTCTCAAAGCTCTCGTTTATCGTATCACTCTAAGACTCATTCCTTGAGGGGCATCCTGTTATACCAAAATCCTGTCACCATCATGTGATAAGACCTTTGACATACCTACTTGCCCTAAAATCCCAGCTTCTAGAGTGAAGACTATATGGTTTCTTATCAGTCTGTCATACAAATTCCCAACACCGCTCATGCCCCTTTGTCCAAGAGCGGTACCCCTACTCGCACCGCTTTTCATCGGTTGTCCACAGGCGGTGCCACCACCTGTTACCCTTGGTCCATAGGTGGTTATTACCAAAACCGCTCTGTCATAGAAGGAGAAGCATGGTACCCTGGGTAAAAAGGGAAAAAGAGAAGCTTCTCGAGTCTTCTAGATGATAAGGCTCGAGATATCCCTTATCCCTACTTTTGTGGGTTGGTTGAGCTCGAGATCCCTCATCCTAGGATCTTAGAGGCCACCTCACCCACTAATTTCTCAACCATATCTATCCATTAAAGCCCTATAAATATGAGCTCATAGCCATGGTTGAGGGGGGAACATTGAAGGTATTGTTATGCTGTTGGATTGATTCTTGGCCCAAGATCATTTGGAGAGAGCATAGAGAGCTAGAGTCAGAGCTTTTGGGGATGAAGAGCTGGTTTCATGGAGATGCATGTCAACACTAAGGATTGGTTGTAAACTTCTTCATATTTCTAGTGCAAGTTGATTTTTTGTCCCATATATATTGTTGATGTTTGATTTTAGATATATATTGCTAGATTCCTTAGTCACTAGCATATATTAGTAGATCATATTCTAGTTGCTTTGATCTGTTTCGTGTTGAACTCTTTTGCAGGTATACAGGTGAACTATCAAGGCCTTGTATTCTAGATATCTACAACGTCTAGGGAGAGTCATCAGCCTCTATGATCTCTTTGTTCTGGATCTGTGTACAAGAAGAGTGGTCTAAAAGGTTGAAATCGTCTATGTCATCAAACTTTGATCACCATGTTGACGATACTCCCTCAACTAGTGACCCATTGGTAAAAGGTCATAAGGGTAAATTCTTGTATCCTTGTTTGATATGCAAGGCTATGCATCGTACTTTTATTTGTACAAGCATGGATGAAGCTTCGTGTTGGTTGGAAAATATTACTGATCATTAACAGGTGATTCCAACATGTGATAGTAAGTTATACCTCAATCCCCCATTGGTTGATAAAGTGGTCGATCCAGTTCTAACCTCGGTCGATCCCACTCTTCCGTTGAAGAGTGAAATTGAAGTGGTCAATCTACGTCCATCCTTAGTTGATCCCACTCTTCTTTTGAAGAGTGAAGTTGAAGTGGTCGAGTCGACATCATCTCCACCTAATCCCACTCTTTCATCAGAGAGTGTTAGGACTGAAGTAGTCTCTTTGACCAAATCTTCGTCTTGTTCTTCTCTTCCAGTAGAGAATGAACCAAAACCTGCTGAAGTTTTCATGCTTCATTCTGAATGTTCTCGACAAGAGGAAATTTTGTTTGTTTCAATAGAACCCTCTCCGAGTAGTGAGGTTATTTCCTTTGACTGGAGGAACCTAACAAAGTCTTTTCTTCATTCGAGTGTTCCTTTCTAGATAGTTGTGAATGTTACTACTAGGCGGATACTTCACACTATTGTTGATGAAGGGGCTTCTGTTAGTATTCTATCCTCAACTGCTTGGCAGGATTTAGGCTCTCCTCAGCTTGTGCCATCCACCGATCAGATACTAGCTTTTAATCGAAGACCTACTACACCTTTAGGGACCCTTCCTTACTTGCCTATTACAGTAGGAGGGAAAACTATCTGCATTGATGTTATGGTGGTCCAAGGTCCTTTAGATTTCAATCTGCTCCTTGGACGTGATTATGTTTATGCCATAAAGGCTGTTATGTCCACACTCTTTAGAGTTATGCATTTTCTCCATGATGGGAAGATGGTGACCATTGATCAGCTTTCATTTGTTACACCTGACCATTGCATTACTCCTAGTAACCAGAATTCCCTGAATGTGCCACATGTTCTTGTGGTTCCTTCCCCTTCTTCTAGTTAGCTTCTTCCCATCGTAGGTAAAATGGGGGGCATGGCTCCAGCCTTTGGACTTCATACTCAAGTTAAGTTACTAGCTTCTTATGTAAGGGGGAAACCTACCAACCTCTGGATATCATGTTGGGTAGGAGTAGGTTTTAGAGCATAGTTTACGCTTTTAGTTTCAAGCTTGCATAAAAATGAAACCATGTCTAGAGCATAGTTTACGCTTTTGGTTTCAAGCTCGTTAAAAAATAAAAAAATTCCTTAAGCATAGTTTATGTTTTTGGTTTCAAGCTTGCATAAAAATGAAACCATGTCTAAAGCATAGTTTACGCTTTTGGTTTCAAGCTTGTTAAAAAATAAAACCACTCCTTAAGCATAGTTTACACTTTTGGTTTCAAGCTTGCATAAAAATGAAACCATGTCTAGAGCATATTTTACGCTTTTGGTTTCAAGCTCGTTAAAAAATAAAACCACTCCTTAAGCATAGTTTACGCTTTTGGTTTCAAGCTTTCATAAAAATGAAACCATGTCTATAGCATAGTTTACTTTTGGTTTCAATCTCGTTAAAAAATAAAACCACTCCCTAAGCATAGTTTACCCTTTTGGTTTCAAGCTTGCATAAAAATGAAACCATGTTCTGAGCATAGTTCCCATTCTATGTCAAGCTCGTTAAAAAATGAAATGTATCTCCTCAAGCATAGTTTACCTTTTGGTTTCAAGCTTGCATAAAAATGAAATCATTCTTGAGCATAGTTCATTTTCTATTTCAAGCTCGTTAAAAAATGAAGTAGGTTTCCTTAAGCATAGTTTACCTTTTGGTTTCAAGCTTGCATAAAAATGAAACCATGTTCCAAGCATAGTTACCTTCTGTTTCAAGCTCGTCTAAAAATGAAACAGATCCCCTTCCCTTGAGTTGAGTCTTCACTTTAGTGTTAGAACTTGAACCTTCTTTTCACCTTCCCGATTCTCGTTCTTCCTACCCCTCTGGTGAACATTTTCTCATTAGTATCCAGGTTTTTAGGTTGGGTATGGAAGAAGAATCGTTAAATGAAATGAATATTGGGGGCATGTCGAGCCGCTAGCAACCATGCTAGGGGTAATCTTCGCTAGCAATCATGCTGGGGGCAATATTTCGACCTCTGTATATCATGTTAATGGGATTTTTCAAGCATGGTTTACCCATTGGTTTCAAGCTTGCATAAAAATGAAACCAATCCCTGAGCATTCTCTCAACTGATCTTTGAGCTCGTTAAAAACAGTAAGATGGTGTTGAGCTTATTTTTCATTTTTTGTCTCTGGTTAAAACATGAGAAGTGGTTTGAGCTTAGTTTATTACTTTTTCGTGCTCTAGATTCAAACATGAAAAATTCTAATGGAGTCTTTAAACTCTTTTTAGGCTCCCTAAATACGAAAATATTGTCGAGCGATCTTGTCTTCTTCATGCTAGTTAAAGAATTTGAAGAGTCGTCCATTTGATGGTAAGTTATCTCTTTCTCGGTTCGGATAGGACTATTTACAAGAAAGGAACACTCTAGCCAATCATGACTGGAAGAGTTCTCTAAGATATGATTTTACACTTTTTCAGGCCTTAGAGACTAAATCATATGAAAAAGGACCCCCTTGGAGTCTTATTCCGTATTCATTCAGACTCTCTAAACATGAACGATACCGAGTTTTCTTTTAGTGGACTCATTAAATTAAACATTGAGAGACCCGTTTTGGGAATGAAACCCTCCTCTCTCAGGTTTGTAAAACATATGAGACTGGACTTGTCTTTTGACAAGCTATATCGAGTGTTTTTTACCCTCTTTGAACTTGTCAAACTGAAAAGAGGCACTCATCAATCACGATGGGGGAGATGGGAAGGGAATCATCTTGCAAATAATGGCAGTTTTTTGTCGTTTCCTTTGAACATGGCACTTGCCTACACAATCATGTCAATCAATTGGGTATTCAGCTAATCTCCATGACGATCCACTTTCATGAGTCATGTCAATATTTTGAGTCTTTCAAAAGAATGCATTGTCCACTGTCGCATTGTGTATATGTCCTGTCTAGTCATGTTGCCAACTCATTTTGTCGTGTCGCCCGATGTTCAAAGGGGATCTGAAGAAGTTTTACCTCTGCATTTTACACAGTATTTGTGTCAGTATCTTTGAGTCAGTCATATGGTTACTACATTCATGTCATTCCAAAACTATGTTTCGAGTTTCGTGTCGTCGATGTGGGACTCATCATGGCCCTCCTTCGATGAGACTATTCCCGTCGACATCAGCTCATCATCCAGGAAGTAGTCTTAGAAAAAATATTTCGTACCTTGAGATCTGTATGCCTTAATGACATATTCTCTCGCTCTCGACATAGGTTCACATCATTGACCTTTGATCGATAGAATCGACTGGGTGTTCGACATTAGGACATCTATTTTCACTCAGTAGATTGTACTAGAGTACCTTGGGAATCATTGACATTAATGGTGATCTCCCTCACACTTGTTAACGGTTCACATCATTGGCTGGTAATCAAGTGGTTTCTACCATATTTGACTTCAGATCATTGTAATCACATGGATAGAATCGTACTTTGTGGAAGATGAGACGAAGACCCTGGGCATTTGTTTAAAAGCGCTCATTGCTTTTTTCCCAGGTTGCAATGGAGTTTTGTATATCTAGCATGGATCCGCATTTGTATGGTCGTGGCTATGCTCAAATTTGTGCCTGTATGACATAGATATACGTTGTATATCTAGTAGCTATGTCCAAGTTTGAGTCCTCTATCACATGGATCTATGTTGTATTCTAGTAGCCATGCTTGTTTATTCCACTCATGAATCTACCATGTATTGGTTTGTAGCTATGATTTTGGTTACTTGTGTCTATGAGTCAATATACTGATGTACTATAGATGCCTACTTGACTGCATACTCCGATCGAGAAAACATTTTCATCTCCTAGCAATGACTTGTTCTCAAAGCTCTCGTTAATCGTATCACTCTAAGACTCATGCTTTGGGGGCCAAAATCCTATCAACATCATGTGATAAGACCTTTGACATACCTGCTTGCCCTGAATCCCAGCTTTCGGATTGAAGACTAAATGGTTTTTTATCAGTCTGTCATACAAATTCCCAGCACCGCACATGCCCCTTTATCCAGGAGCGGTACCCTACTCTCACTGCCTTTCATCAGTTGTCCACAAGCGGTGCCACCACCCATTACCCTTGGTCCATAGGCGGTTATTACCAAAATCACTCTGTCATAGAAGGAGAAGCGCGGTACCCTGGGTAAAAAGGGAAAAAGAGAAGTTTCTCGAGGCTTATAGATGATAAGCCTCGTGTACTTCCTTATCCCTACTATTGTGTGTTGGTTGAGCTCAAGATCCCTCATCCTAGGATCTTAGAGGCCACCTCACCCACTAATTTCTCAACCATCTCTATCCATTAAAGCCCTATAAATATGAGCTCATAGCCATGGTTGAGAGGAGAACATTGAAGGTATTGTTATGCTGTTGGACTGATTGTTGGCCCAAGATCATTTGGAGAGAGCATAAAGAGCTAGAGTCGGATATTTTGGGGATGAAGAGCTGGTTACATGGAGATGCATGTCAACACTAAAGCTTGGTTGTAAACTTCTTCATATTTCTAATGCAAGTTGATTTTATGTCCCATATATATTGTTGATGTTTGATTTCAGATATATATTGCTAGATTCCTTAGTCACTAGCATATATTTGTAGATCATATTATGGTTGCTTTGATCTATTTCATTTTGAACTCTTTTGCAGGTAAACAGGTGAACTATCAAGGCCTTGTATTCCAGATATCTATAGCGTCTAGGGAGAGTTATCAGCCTCTGTGATCTATTTGCTCTGGATCTAAACCATTCAGACCAGCGGAACACCTTACTTTCCACAAGAGGTGAAATATTCCGATCAACATGGTGATCGTGTTTAAATACCCCCCATAATACAAGTGTGATCTTGGATAATATTTTTTTACAAGAAGGTAAGGGAGGACATAAAAGTTGAATTGGTAGCAAGAATTGACCGCCCATACACATTGGTGAGAAATCCTGATAGATTCAATATCAAAATACTGAATGAGGTAGACATGGAAAAAGGAGTCGAAAAAATACCCAAAGGTGGATTAGGGAAGGATCCAAAATAATTAATATCCTCCCCCACCCCGAGTAGATCCTATAGCATCTAGGTCTATTGATTGACCGCCCCTCCAACAGAAATTGGAGCTGCTAGAGAGGGTTTTTGAAGAGCAATTGGTTTCTTACAGAAAACCAATTGTTGGCATTTCCTGGTGGATTTTAGAATGGACGGTTTTCTTTTTTTTCCATCATCCTTTAATATTCCACGACATTATCTTCATAAGGAAATATTATTGAGAATCAGTTACCAACTATAACTAGTCGGCAATGAACCTGTTATTACCTAATATGATCAATGTTTCATCAAGTTATGCAAGATGCTAGTGATTGTTTTCCATCCTCTCTTGGAGTCTTTATTTCCATGCTTAGGTTTTTTTGGAATCGTGAGTTGCTTGAATTGCCATCAAATTCCCTTTCCTTCTTATCCCGTCTATCGATTGGATGGATTGAGTGGAATCCTCTTGTATAGATTTCCTTATGACTTGAATGTGGGAGGTGGGAATCTCCTTTACATTTCTGGATTTACATGACTCCACAATTTTTTTCAATTCATGATCTATGATATTTAGCTCCCCTTTGTCATCTTTATTTCCTGGCTCTTTGATGTCTTCCATTGTACGATCCTCTGTTGGGTATAAATTTCTCCTCTTTATTTGATTTGGGTCCTTTCTTGTTGTTTTTGGGATAACAAAGGGTTTCTCTAGGATCTTGTTAATTGGTTAATATATTTCCATTTATTAATTTGTCACATTGATCTAGGGACTAAAAACATAGTCACTCAAAGAATTCAGACAATTAAGCATAAAATTGGCATAATGGTGCTACAATGGAAGTAGCAGCTCTGTATAATCAATAAATAATGAATAATACAATACAATGATCATGCAAGATTCATTAATTCCAAGACAATTTGAATTCCCAAGGAGGTCATTCGAATTGAATCAATGGGTGTATCTTAACTAACTGTAAGCCACAGTAAACACACTAGTTAACCAATTGATCAAGTCCTGATTGACTCAACTGAGTCCTAACTGAATTCAGAGTGCAATGGATTACTGAGCCTAACTGAAAGTATCTCAAACACATGTCACTGCATGCTAACCAACAAGTGGTAGTGCATCATTAACTCCAGTGAACCCCGATGAGGTTAACTGAAGTCAAACTGGCCATCAGAGGTGGTTGGAGGCGCCCCTGTTGAATCCAGTAATTAAATATTAATAAAATAATCAATATAATGAATGGAGGAACCTTCACCACCTAGCTTAACTGATTGTAACCATCAATTAGCAATTAGGTGCATTTATGACACTCATATCACCCCTAGAGTGCTCCAGTTATCCTCCCCAAATGAAGGAGAAGGCTTAGTTGGCCTCCTTGGCTGAAGGTAGGTGTGGGTGTGCTCATGATGATGTCATAGTGTGCTCATATGATTCCAATTAAGTCAATAAAGCTTAGGATAGTGGTTTAACAAGGACAAATTAACCAAATTAAGTGTGCATGGTGGGTAAATGCCTCCAACACCACCCCTTAAGCTATACTCAAAAGAGGTAGAAAACATAAAGTGCATGAAATGCTAGGACCCCAGAAACAAGGCCATAGGTCACCCTGTACAATAATGAAACTCAAACAATGCTAAAAAATAAATCTAAGTGAGGAAAAGAGGGAAAACCTAGTGGGAAAAAACCCCCCTCATGTTGAACACTGAAAGTAGTCTGATCACCCTGATGAACTCACCCCCAACAGTGAACGGAGGTTAGTGAACTTCTTTTCTTAAAATATCTTGGTGAATATGTCTACAATCTACTCATCAGTAATGCAGTATTGCAAAATGATGGTCCTGTCATGCACTAATTCCCTGATATAGTGCATGTGTACCTCTACATGCTTGGTCCTCTGCCTGGTAACTGGATTTGTGGATATATTAATATCACTTTGATTGTCACAAAAGAGGATAGTGGACAAAGTACTACCAAGATCAAACTCTGAAATAATGCCTTGCAACCAAACAGCTTGGATGCAAGCATTCACTGCTCCTTGGTACTCAAACTCTACTGAAGACAATGCTATGGCAGCCTGATTTTTGCTAGACCAGAAAATGGGGCCACCAACAAACATGAAGACATATCCAGAAGTAGACTTTTGATCAATAGAATCACACGCCCAATCAAAATCTATTTAACCAACCAGTTCTAGCTCGGAGTCTGCAGCATAGTGAATGTCGTAGGTCCTAGTTCCCTGAATATACTGGAGGATCCTCTTGGAGTACTTCCAATGAATATCATGAGGCTGATACATGTATCTTGACATATCATTCATGGAATAATATATATCAGTCTGATAATGAGTCAAGTAGAGCAGGATACCTATCAGCTATCAATAAATAGTGTAGTCCATGGGAGGTGTGCTTTTTCCTTCTTCAAGGTTGATCCCTGAAAGGAAAGGGAATGGAGAATCATTACATTCAGCCATGTTAAACTTGACCAATAGGTATCATATGTATATGTATTGAGTGACCATTATCCCATCAAAATTTTGCTCAATTTCAAGCCCCAGAAATTGCTTCAAGAGCCCCAAATCGCTCATTTCAAATGCATTGTGGAGAGCAGTTTTGATGACTAAAATAGAAGTAATTGTGCTACCTATAATCAGTAATTCATCAAAATATAAAAAAATAATAATAAAATGACCATTATAATTATTTATATACACATTTGGATCTGATTTACACCTTTGCAAGTTTTGCGAGAGAAGGAAGGCATCCATCTTGGAATACCACTCTCTTGGGGCTTGTTTTAACCTGTATAGTGACTTCTTTAACTTGCAAACCAAATATGGATCAGAAATGTATCCCTAAAGCTGCTTCATGTATATCTCCCCAGGAATATCTCTATGTATAAAGGTAGACTTAACATCCATATGATGCACTTCCCAGTGCTTAGATGCAGAAATTGCCAAAACTAGGCGGATGGAGTCCATTTTTGCAACCGGTGCAAAAGTATCATGGTAGTCCACACCTTGGACCTGGGAGAAACATTTTTCTACTAGAATTGCCTTATATTTTAAGGTTCTTCCATCAGTGGAAACATTAGTTTGAAACACCCACTTGCATTGAACCAATTTCCTCCCCGAAGGAAGAGAAACTAGCTCCCAAGTAGTGTTTTTCTGAAGAGAATTCATCTCTTCATCCGTGGAAAGTTGCCATCTCGGATCCTTTCGAGCATGGTAGTAAGACTTAGGGTATGAATTTATCATCAAATAACAATATTTGGAGAGCAAATAATCAGGACAAGAGAGCGCAATACCTGCTTTTTGGAAATCAAACCGGGTTCTCCTTGGATCATCCAGATTTCCAATGTTATCACCTGCGGAGGAGAGTGTTTGTCGGGCCCAAGTTGGGAGATGATTTTGTGCTTCAGGTTCTAATTAAATATATGATTTTTTATTTTCACTAATATCATAAATCAAAGGATCCAAATCAAGGTCATCACCCCCAATTACATCATCCAAATATTCAGTAGAATAGGAAGCAAATTCAGCAGTTTTCTCCTTCATTAGTTCTACCTCCTGAAGAGGCTCATCGAACATGACACTCCTTTCAATGATGATCTATTTTGTTTTCATATACAGATTGAAACCTTTATATTCATCAGTATATTTGATAAAAAAATATTCTATGTTTTGCAGTTGCAAATCCCTCCTTTTACCAAGCAGAATTTGGGCCCATGCAGTGGACCCAAACACCCTTAGATTCGACACATCCGGCTTGTGTCTGAAATATGATTTGAAAGGGGTCTTCCCTTTCACGGATGAGTGTGGAAATCTATTCTGAATATATTCTGCAGCATGCATGGCTTCATCCCACAAATTTGCAGCCAACTTCTTTTATTCCAACATACATGTGGCCATCTCCTTGAGAGACTAATTCTTCCTCTCTGCTACACCATTCTGTTGGGGATTGTAGGGGACTAAATGCTGGATCTAAATAACACTTTGTGAACATATATGAAGTAACTCATTGCTGACATACTCCCCACCATTATCAGATCTCAAAATCTTTATCTTTTTCCATATGCATTCTCAATCAAGGCCTTCAATTCAGTCCCAAGATGCATGATGCTCGGCTTTCCTTCCCTCGATCGAACTTATGCTCAAGGTGATTTCCAACAACACAACCCTTGCAAATTATAGTGGTATAATTGATTATCAGGAGGCCTTCAACCATATAATTCTTCTGTAATTGCTAAAAGTATTTGAAGTTTAGGTCCTCGAACCTCTCATGCCACAGTCTACTAACTTCATTTCCATGAGTCAGCAATGCGGTGCGCTTTGCATCCGCCACAAAATAGGAGAACTCATAGGCTTTTGCAAGATCATTTGCAAGGCCTTTTGCTACAATTTTTCCAAATGCAAGTTCTATGATCTCTACATCATCTAGGCTAAAGGAGACTCTCTTGGGCACTCCCGTATGTGTCATTTGATAAACACTTAGGAGGTTTGATGCAAGAGATGGTGCATACAAAAAATTGGAAAAATAACCATGCTCAAGATCTACAGTACCTTGTCCTTCAGATATGATTGTCGAGTCATCTCCCATGTGGATAGGGATGGATTTTTCAGTCTTCAAAGATGAGAAAGAGTCTCTTTCAGCCATCATGTGATTCGAAGCTCTAGAATCTATCAAGAGAGCTTTGGACTTTGAAGTACTTTCCATGAGAGCATGACCTCTTTCATGCTGTGGTTCCCGATCTTGTTGATCTCTCCTCCGAAATATTTTCAGAAGATTGATGTGATTTTTCTCAAGAAGAAAAGTCGCTTCATCAAGTTTATTTTTCATGCAGGCATGTTCAAGGTGGAAGCCCTTCCCGCAATATGAGCACTTGAATTTTTCCTTCCTATGATACCCTTTGCTTTTGTTCTTCTTTGAGTCGGAAGGCTCTTCATGTTGTTGGTTTTCAACTTTAGGATTAGGAGCTTCAAAATTTTTTTTTGGGTTCTTCTGCTACTTTCCTTTACCCTTCATATCTTTGGGCCCTGAGACATGGAGGGCTTGATCATGGGAGGATCTGATGATCCCCATCTGGACAAGTTTATCATGTTCACTTGTTAGGGACTTAATGAAGGCATTGAGTGAAGGCATCTTCCATCCAAGGGTTGTGAGCTTCCCCACATAGAATGTAGAGACAAACACCGAATAATTAGCTCAAGGTTTGGAGAGTATGGCGAGGATGAGCTGATCATCCTCCTTCTCCACCTTACACTGCTACAACAGTAAGACAATGTGCTTGAAATTTGTGAAAAAATAATTTAAGGTCTCTAAATTGGAAGGTTGGAGAGACATCAACTCGTTTTCAAGATGGTATACTCTGAAATCATCCTTTTTTCCATACTGGGTTTCCAATTTTTCCCAAGTTTCCTTTGGAGTCTTCAATCCCGAGAGATGGAAAAGAAGATCCCAGGAAACAGAGAGGTACAAGAATCCGAATGCTTCATCTTTCTTGTTCAAGAATCTAGCTTTTTCTGTCACAGAAGTAGGCTCTTCTTCAATGTCCATAGTGACCCGATAGATTCCTCTGGCACGTAGGTGGATCTCCATATCTCCTTTCCATGAATGGAAATTGAACAGAATCAAGAGTTATATGGAAGAAGTCGTTTCAAATTGCTGGAGTGAATGCTTTCACCTATTAAAACCTGCAAATCACAACAAAAGGGGCACCATAAGGTCAAATAGCCTGCACATTTTATGCTTTCATCACATCCAACATAGTTGATCAAGAAAGATTGACCAACAATTCCTTATCTTGGGGTATTAAGTGGTAAGACTTGGCTTCTAGTGCAGTGCTGGATTTTTGAGCTTTTGCTCAATTTTCATTCAAGATCTGTCAAAAACCTTGCTTTTGAGAGATCTGAGCTTCATCCCTTCGTGACCTATGATACCATATTAATTTGTCATAGTGATATAGGGACTAAAAACACAGTCACTCAAAGAATTCAGAAAATAAAGCATAAAATTGGCATAATGGTGCTGCAATGGAAGTAGCAGCTCTATATAATCAATAAAGAACGAATAATACAATAAAATGATCATGCAAGATGCATGAATTCCAAGACAATTCTAATTTCCAAGGAGGTCATTTGAATTGAATGAATGGGTGTAGCTTAATTGACTGTAATCCACAGTAAACACACTAGTTAACCAGCTGATAAAGTCCTGATTGACTCAACTGAGTCCTAACGGAAGTTAGAGTGCAATGGATGACTGAGTCTAACTGAAAGTAGCTCAGACACATGTCACGACATTCCAACCAACAAGTGGTAGCACATCATTAACTCCAATGAACCCTGATGAGGTTAACTGAGGTCAAATTAGCCATCAAAGGTGGTTGGAGGCGCCCCTTTTGACTCTAGTTCATTAAATATTAATAAAATAATCAATATAATGAATGAAGGCCCCTTCACCACTCATCTTAACAGATTGTAGCCATCAGTTAGTAATTAGGTGCATTTATGACACTCAGATCACCCTCAGAGTGCTCTAGTTAGCCTCCCCGAATGAAGGAGAAGGCTTAGTTGGCCTCCTTGACTAAAGGTAGGCGTGGGTGTTCTCATGATGATGTCATAGTGTGCTCTTCAAATGTCGATTAATTCAATAAAACTTAGGATAGTGGTTTAACAAGGCCAAAATTACCAAATTAAGTGTGCATGGTGGGTAAATGTCTCCAACACCATTTCCTCAAGAACCACAAACATGTTTGAGGTAATTGTATGGTTGTGTGTGGCCTCCACTTGGACTTTGTTTCTCCCTTTTGATTTTCTTCTTACTAAGGTAAATCTACTATGGGTTTGTTGCTTCTGGGATGGTTGGACCATGAATATTTGTGCTTCAGGGTAGTCCTTTTGCAGGTGCCTATATTCCTAATAGTGTTGAAATTTGAATGGGATATGCTCACCTCTAGTAGGGGTTTTGACACATTCATGTTAACAAAAATGCAAGTGTATGAAGTATATCTCCTTCTCTTTGTTATCTTTGAGCTCTTGAAAATTTTCCTAAGGTGTTTCCAATCCCCATATGGGTTTCTTCTTCCCAGTATTCCAGGGGAAAGGACTGCAATCTCACATAGACCAGAACCTCTGTGAAGTCTTCTTTTTTAAGGAAGTAGTTTTCCTTCCTATAATAGCCCCAGTTTTGACATGGATGTATTTAATAAAAATTATGTAAATAATGTAAATATGCTAGTATAGATTCCTAGGGAAGATATCAAGTCCAAGTCCCGACTAGAGAATGGCATGTCAAAACCCCAAATTTTCACAAAAATTTAAAATTTTGAGATAACATAAAATGTTGAATATGCAGTTTACTAACAGCTAATGGTTAGTGGAAAATGAAACAGTCCAACGATTAGTATTACACATTTTCAAATTACGTTTAACTAAAGCAGCTTCTTTTTCGTAACGTAAATAAGATTTACTTGCATACTGTTTTCTCTCAGTTTACTAATGAGTCTAATTTATGGCAAGTAGGTGGAATCTAACTTTGAATCCTGGGATTACTTAGCATTTATGCTAATGCAGATAGATTGTTGGTTCTTACAGGTTCATAGGTACGATCGAACAAGTAGACGTTTTAAATTCATAAAGTATCAAGAAGTGTTTCTGTTTGCAAAATAATATGCTAGTAAATAAGCTGATAATTTTCAAGCAACTTCAATAAGGTAAAGTAGTTTATCTTTTTCTATTTTTTCTTGTAACCAGAGTTTAGATAATAGGTTCCTTTCTTTATCAAGCTTAGTGACACCAAAGATACTTACTGTGAACTCTAAGCTCGTAATCTTTGTCGTATATTCATTTCTATTTTAACATGCTTAACTTGCAAATGTTATACTTATTCTTATTTATTTTTATTCATGGAAGAGCTTCTATCAATACTGATAGTAAATATTCTCAATAGAATATATGTTTCGACTTTATATATATATATATATATATATATATATATAACTTAATAGTTATGGAAGTTATTAACCTGATTACTGGTATGTAAAAACTAGTTGTACACTGATAAGCTATCAACTTTCTTACTTACGTTAACATCATACTGCATGTACTATTGTGACCACATACATTATCGTATTATTTACTAAAGTACCAAACTAATCGTTATTTACATTCTATAGGGAAAACTTACTGCCTGTAAATCTCCTTGATATTATAGGCTTGATTAATGTAAAAATAACCACATCGTTTCACATGGAATACTATTTTCCCTTACTTCCTAAATCTAAGTCAATCAGTATTGTTCCAATGATTATAAAGTTGAGTAAGGTTATTCCATTGTAATTTTATTATTACCATAATTCCTCTCTTACATTAAGTTAATGTCTATAGTAACTATTATGGTAGATCTTTCTACTATGATCAAAATGCTACCCTATGCTAAGTACAGGTTATCTTCAACAATCACAAACTATCTTATCCAATAGAAAACAATTATGGTAAATTACTAGCATTGACAAGTCGAGAAGCAATTAATGTCTATGAAAGTTTAAACCAACATCAAACTTTGTAAAAGTTATGTTTATACTCTTTTATTATTCTATGCAACTCCATACATTATAACCACCCAAGTTGTTGGTTTAAAAAAAGATAAGTTCGGATTATAATACATGCATATTTACAATGTTTTGCAAGTATTTAAATCTATAGTAGTTAGAAAGGTTCTAAGCAAGCTCAACTTTGGACTTTTCCATAATATCAAATGACTACCACCT
>LPNX010287509.1:0-40383 GCA_001517045.1 Pseudotsuga menziesii | reverse complement strand
ATATATATAAAATCATTTTAAATATTGAAAAACCTTATCATCTAAGAAACATATTAGGAAGGAACATGTTCCTTCATGATCAACCAATCATTTTTATCAGCAACCAGTCTTTCTTAGTAGACATGTTTATAGTGTATGCACAAAACTATTTTAGTATTTAATTATATTAGATATAGATATAGATATATAATCATTTTAAATATTGAAAAACCTTATCATCTAAGAAACATATTAGGAAGGAACACGTTCCTTCATGATCAACCAATCATTTTTATTAGCAACAAGTCTTTCTTAGTAGACAGGTTTATAGTGTATGCACAGAACTATTTTAGTATTTTATTATAAATATGTTGCAAGCTTGTTGCTGCCTCTGCTAGGGTTTCCATCGCAAGATGTGTTTTAGGGTTAGGGTTTGGATTTTCCTTCTAAGACCTCTAGTTCATGTATTTTCCCTAATAGCTAGTTGATTCTCTGGAACCTAGGTTTGATCTTTGAACTCTTCAACATATGCAGAAAATCTTCATGCACTAGTAAATGAGGTCAAAAATGCCACATGGAGGACTGACAAGTCATCTTTTGCCCTAAAACATTGGCCAAACTACTGAAAACTGGGGCTCAGAGATGGATTTGGTCCTTCAAATATGTGACACCTATGTATAAAATGAAAGATTTTTTGTATATTAGTTTGTTTTGAGAAAAAACCTCTCTCAGTTTTCTCGAAATCATTTTAATTTGCCCGGGATCTGGATTTCAAAAACATGTGTCAAACAAGAAATTCTAAGATCCGAAAATTAGGTCTCACATGTGGATTCGATTATCCCAATATGAAACACCTATAGGAAAAATGAGAGAGGTTATTGTTCTCTGAACTATTAGGAACAAAAACCTCTGAGCGTTTTACAAAATGATTCTCCAGTCGCCCAAATTCACCATTTAAAAAAAAATCCTTTTCACAGTAAAAAGCCACTTTCGGTGGCTTGGAGCACCCTGAAATTTTGGTCTTAGCTGTCGAAAGTAGGGATTTTGGTGGTTAATGAACCATTGGTACGTTCTCCTAAGACATTGAAAGTCCCTTTTCAAAAAACGTGATCAACAGGCTTTCGGTGGTTAACGTGGTCCTGAGCCGAATCTGTTAGCTACCAAAAGCTGGCTTTTCAGTGGCTAATGAACTATCAAAAAGTCCTCGTAAGCCACTGAAAGATAAACTTTCAAATTTTCTTGAAAAATAGAGAACCAGCTATTCAAACTTTGTTAATCACATATAAAATCTCATAATGCATCTTGAAATCCTCATCATTGAGCAAAACTAAATTTTCTGAGTTTGACTGAGTGAAAACTAATTTATTTAGGAGATAACATCTAGCTCCTACTCGGGGATGGGAACCTCCCTGTGAGGTTCCAAGAACCCCAAACCAAAATTCCTTTCTTGAAAAAATAATAATTGAACCTGTCTTATGTTGTACCATTTGGCATGGAGTCATTTGTCCTTTATAACTAATACCCTACAATCTTCCTATAGCCCGCTTTGCTTATTCATGAAAACAACTGAAAATGACCTAGATGCTCATGTTAAGAGCTTATTTTCCTACCTATTCCTACTCCTAATTCTAATCAATAGAGGCTTCTTATCACATGACATCATGCTTCCAATGAAGCCATGTCAGAAGTTGCTCTACTGAATTTATCCTTGATCTTGACCCCAAAAATAAATGAAACCCTAGTATGCAGCAATGTAGTTTCAAAGGGTGACAGAACCAACTATCATCTGACAAAAATATTTTGATATCTATGATGCTTATAAGTTCTAGATAGTCAGCAACAGGGTCATAAAAACCATAAAGGAATACCTCTTTGTGTTGTTGTTCCAACTGAATGAAATGCTGTTGTTGGCTGCTTTCAGTGATCTCCACGTTAACTGTAGATTGCTCAACCTCTGACTGGGAAGGATGAGTTATGCCCTGTTTTTCTGGACTTTTCAGATCATCATCTTCCTCTTCATATCTGTTGCATTCTTCCTTTGTTTGCAAATCAGAAAACTGAGGGCTGCCTTTATTATTTGCTACAGATCCAAATTTGTTACATGTTGTTCCTTCAATCTACTCATTATCTTTCAGGTTTCCAAAGGGGACAAACTAATCTTCTTGACACCCTAAGTCAATAGATGCATTTGGTACAAAGTCAAAAGCATCTATATTATTGTTAACATTCTGAATATCATTAATGTATCGATCACAATGAGAGGTGTCCCCTATTGCAGCATACTCTTCACAGCTATCATTAACCACAACATGCATATGTCTCTGATCATCTCTTTGCTGAAAAGTAGAACTAAAATAAATTCCAAAAGTGGACAAATCCTCACAAAACTTAAAATATTCTTCTTCATCATCAACAGCCTTTCCATCAAAATTTAAAATGAAAGTTACATAAGGTGAAAAACAATTTTCATGTTGTTCTTCCTTATTACTTGATTACCTCTGTAAATTTATCTCCTCATGTCTGCTATTGTTTCCCCTAGTCTGTAAAACTGAAAACTGTGGATAACTCTTACTAATTTCTATTAGCTTTTAACCAACAGAAAACTGATCCTCATGGTTCATAATTAAAGAGATTAACTCTTCAGATTTATGGAAATCAGAAATAATAGTATTAATGGAACCTTCAACTTCTTCATTATTCCTTTCTAATTTATGTTTATGGGAAAGTTCCTCATTGTGAAGATCATAAGAGAGATGAGGTAGCTCTTGAGGGAGATATTCTTCTCTATTTACCTTTTCATCCTGAGAATGCAACTTATATTCTTCACAACAATTATCAAATGCAAACTCATCTGAATAGATCCTTTTACAGTGCTCAGTGAATGCTCGGTGAAAATATTTCAAAGATGAAATGCTGGAAGGAGGTAAAGAAAAATACCACTGACGTGCATCACCATATAATGAATACATGAACATCTTCATACGAACATCTTCATGCTGTTGATCTAATATATCCATTCATTCGTGAAACTTGAGGAGGTTTTCTGCAGGATTGTCTTCTTTCTCCTCCTTGAAGATACGTAAAAAATCTCCCCATTCAGACATATCAGGTACTGGATGTGGGAAACCAGGAATGGAAGAGAATTCAAGAGGTGCAAACTTTCGAGCCAAAAGAGTAGCAAATGCTTTTGCATCTTAATATTGTGGAGTCGCCATTGAATTCTTCCATCATGGAGTCTCCAAGGATGAGATCTTCACAAGCAATGGTGCTTGAAGATTCCTTAACCCTAAAATTTTCTGATTTACTTATAAACTTCTAAGAACTAGATGCTTCAGCAGAAGAAGGTTGAAATGGATGTCTATTTTATATAACAGCATAAATACCTCTAGAAATACCAAATGTAGCTCCCCTTGTAGTTCTGGAGGTCTATCTTAGTGAAGCCCTAGCTCTTCTTAGAATCTCTTTTGGATCTGAAACAGGTGTTACTAGTGGCCCTTTAGGGTTTGCTCTGATACTTGGTCTTCTTAAAGCCACCTTATTCCAATGGAGTCACCAGATAGATGATTACAACCAGAATAGTTTCCAAACTTTGCCTATCATCAAAGCGGGATCTATGTCATCTCCCAGGGAAGCTGAGCTTCAGTCTCCTCTCCCTGGCAATGGTGCCAATTTGTTATCACTCCAGGAAACTCCTCTAGGTTGTAGCTGGAGGATGCTTGGCAACTCAAATGTTTTTTATGGTTTTATAAGTGGATCAAGTCGGGTGACCTACAGGACCTCACACTCTCAAGACATGCATGAAACTCAATCAAGGATTAGGCTTCTAACTACCACTATTTAGAGGTTTGATAATATGGTGCAAAGATGGAGAACTTATCATGCTGGTAGATTCATACATAAAATAGTTATATATAAATGACTAATCATAACAAGGAAAGTGCTTGTAATTCAAATCATCACTATGCAGATAGGATGACAGCTATCAGACATCAAATAACATGAATAAACCTAAACAACATATTCAAGCATAAGCATAGAACAAAAAAGAAATGGAAGCTGAACATATGATAGCAAAAGAGCTTATTTTAGGTCATGAGCAATATGAGAAGCTTGATAATAGTAATGTTATATAGGTCCCCAAAGTTGAACCTTTTCTTCAAAATAATTCTTAGGATTTATAGCCTTTACAAAAATATTCAGATCCTGAGAAATTAGATCTGTTTTTTACTAAAAATAGATAAAATTAATGTTTTTTGCAAAATTAGGTCAGAAACCCTAATTTAACTACTAGTCTATCTGATGCTAACTCTTGTTTACTCATTGAACTTTTTGATGACTGTAGTGAGCACTGAAGTATAGCTTTAACCTGTCATATGATAGGTAATCCACTATTGGTAAAAAATAGGTAGGGTTTGTGACCCTTTTCTCCATGGTTGTATCCTCAAAACTAGAACAGACCTCTCCCAATGGTGTTTTCCAACAAATTTTAGCTTTATATTTCATCCTTGAGGTAGTTGTACTCACCGAAATTAGTTCTAAATGCCAAAACATATTTTTGCACCCTTTTATACTTTTGGTGGTTAAGGAGGCAGAATCCTGGGTATGTTAGCTACAGAAAGCTCCACTTTCAGTGGCTAATGAATAGCTGTTGTGTTTGTCTAAGCCACTGAAAGCTCTATTTTTTGCAAAATTTTATTTAGCCTTTAAATTATACTTTTACACTTTACTCCTGTCCTTCTGGTACTTTCTCAACCTGCATAAGATTTGGAATATCAACAATATCATGGGCTACCTCCGGATTCTAAAGGCTAATAGCTGCCTCTGCTACAGTTTCTAACACAAGGTGTGTTCTAGGGTTTGAATCTTTCTTCTGTAGCCTTAAACTTCTTATCATCCTGTAGAGCCTACAGTTATCCTTCATCAATCTCAAATTTCTTCAACTAGTATAACCGTAGCATCATGGGTTGCCTCTAAATCCTGCAATCTTGTTGCTGCCTCTGCTAGGGTTTCCAATGCAAGATGTGTTTTATAGTTAGGGTTTGGATTTTCCTTCTAAGACCTCTAGTTCATGTATTTTCCCTAATGGCTGGTTGATTATCTATGACCTAGGTTTGATCTTTGAACTCTTCAACATCTGCAACAAATCTTCATGGACTAATAGATGAGGTCGAAATGCCACATGGAGGACTGACAGGTCATCTTTTGCCCTAAAACTTTGGCCAAGCTACTAAAACATGGGGCTCAGAGATGGATTTGTTCCTTCAACTCTATGACACCTGTATATAAAAAGAAAGAAGTTTTTGTATATTGGTTTGTTTTAAGAAAAAACCTCTCTCGGTTTTTTGGAATCCGTTTTAATTTGCTTGGGATCTGGATTTCAAAAACATGTGTCAAACAGGAAATTCTGACATCTGAAAATTAGGTCTCAGAGATGGATTCTATTCTCCCAATATGCAACACCTGTAAGAAAAAAGAGAGAGGTTATTGTTCTTTGACCTGTTAGGAAAACAAACCTCTGAGTGTTTTGCAAAATGATTCTCCAGTCGCCCAGAATCTCCTTTGAAAAAAAATTCATTTTCATAGTAAAACGCCACTTTCAGTGGCTTGGAGTGCCCTGAAATTTCATTCTTAGCTGCCGAAAGCAGAGATTTCGGTGGCTAATGAACCATTGGTACGTTCGCGTAAGCCACTGAAAGTCCCTTTTCAAAAAACGTGATCAACATGCTTTCGGTGGTTAACGTGGTCTTGAGCCGAAGCTGTTATCTGCCGAAAGCTAGCTTTTCGGTGGCTAATGAACTATCGAAAAGTCTGCCTAACCCACCAAAAGATAAACTTTCAAATTTTCTTGAAAAACAGAGCACTAGCTATTCAAACTTTGTTAATCACATATAAAATCTCATAATGCATCTTGAAATCCTCATCATTGAGCAAAAATAAATTCTCTGAGTTTGACTGAGTGAAAACTAATTTATTTAGGAAATAACACATTCAGAATCCATGTGGTGTTAATTTTTTTAATCCATGTGTTTCTCTATTTTCTCTTTTGTTTTGTTTGGTTGTTAGACTCCCCTTATTCGACCTAGTCTTATGGCACACCATGCTAGAAAGTCTCGCCCTTAAATGACTGCTTCGAATCATGCAACCATTGTTTCTATGGAAGAAACCAAGTCCCTCTCTTCAATGACTAGTGTAATTCGTGTAGCCATGGATGCTATGGAAGTAGCAAAGTCTCGCCCTACAAAGACTCGTTCAAATATCAATTTTTGGATAATATTTTAGAATGTTTTCTTATGTATTAATATATTTACTATAAATTAAACAAAATTATTTGGAATATATGAAGTGTTATGTGTGGATTAAGTGATTCAATTGTTATGTGTTGAATAGATAATAATAAAATTACTGGATTAATATAAGTGTTATGGAATATATGAAGTGTCGAGCTTTACTGTATACATTGCATATTCCTCTTCAAAATGCATATTCTATCATTTTTCTATATAAAATAATATTAATGTAGGGTTTGGTAATAGACATTCATTTTACCAACTGTGACATGCTACCAAGGAATTCTTAAAAAATGTCTCTAGGAGGCACGTGCTATTATAGACACCGATAAGTATAATATGGATATTGATTATTATAAAAATTGGACCAATCATATTCAAAATAGCAACTTCAGAAAAAAAATGCACTTTTTGAATTCAAATTCACACATTTAGAATTGAAATTCGCACTTTTGAAATGAGATTTAGACTTTCTAAATTGAAATTTACACTTTCTGAATAAAAAAAAGTGCATTGTTAGGGTTCGGAAGTAGTAAAAAAACACACTATTAGAATAGAAAAACACACTTTTCAAACCCAAGAATGATACTTTTAAAACCTAATTTTGCACTTTAGAATGGTTGATATTGACACTTTGAGAGGCTAAATTCACACTTGTTAAGTCTAGATTTTGCGTAAAAAGTCAAAGTTTAATAAAATAGGTGTTTTTTATGTGAAATGATATTTGTTTATATGCCTGTGATAATTATGCATGAAATTTGCATGTTCTCTCTATGTGGGTTGAGTTATTTCGGCTGTGTATTTTTATTATGTATCTACACATGCATCTACATGTTATAAATTCATTATTATAACTATAGTAAAACATTTTAAGAGCCTGAATTAGTTAATGTCCTCTCCTGTGGGTAGGATTGAGCAATGGAGATGTTGCACAACCCATTAACTATATTTGTTGGATTGTTGCAAAGATTTTTAGACTATCCACTGTAGTCAAACTATCAAGAAGAAATTTTTACTTGGTTGCATGCAAATGAATGTGAAGCCACCGTCCAAAGGAATCCCTTGGTCGACCGGACTGGTTACTTTTACTTGATAGATGTCTCCTTACCTCGGTAACTCTCTGTAATCTATTCTACTTGATTTCAGTAGTGTGGACTTATTCAGTAGACTGGAGAGAGATAAGATATCTTATTTTTTTGGTCGATACCAACTGTGGTCGAGTTAACACAAATATTGTTGATCAATTAAAAGCAATCGATATTAAATTTTGGTCCACAAGTATATTTTGTAAATTTGGTCGAATTCTTATTGTGCTTTAGTTGATGTTAAATGTTTTCAATAATCATTAAGTAAAATGGTTGACATTATTTAAATGTGGTCGAAGGTCAATATTATTTTTAGATGACGAAGCTGTAGTGTGGTCGAGTCTTTATATGGTCAAAACTTATATAGTCCATACATAAACTAACATATGGTCAACCTCTCATTTGGTCAATATGTCAATGTAAATATGGGTGATATAATTGGTTGTTGATGTCATTTGTAAAGCATATCATAATCCAATTTAATTAAATGTCTTTACATTGATTGAGTCATTAACTATAGAAGTGACTCTACTTTATATTTTTGAAGTCAAGAGGGGATGAAATGTGAGTCTTGTCAAGGTAGGTGATCTCCTTCACTTTGTAATTTAGTCTCTTTCTAGCTAACTCTTGTAAGTTGATTCGAGTCAAGTCAGACAGTCAAAACTGATCAAGATTGCACACATGAGAAGGAAACACAAAACATTGCAGGAATTATTAATCCTCATGACATATGAAGACAACATTCAAACAAAAAAAATCATACAAACACGTAGAAAAAGAGCTTAAATACAAGATGATGACGCAAGAACTCTTGAATTGATTGAGCCTCCAGTGCCCAGTGCAAAATTGTAGAAGCTATTCCCAAGTTATGACCTCAAAAGCTAAGAGGTAGAGAGATGGTACATAAAGCAAAAGAGGCAAAAGACCCAAGCCTGAGTTGAGGGAAGCCAACTAGATGAAAATGGGTGAGGCTTTACCTCCTTGTAGCGAGGGTCGTCGAACACCTTTTTAGAGAGAGGATGAGACTTCGACGGATTACTACCATCTTCAAATCATAGATGTTCTTACCTACTTCGGCACGAAAAAGAGTTTTGGGATGGAAAAGATGTCAAGGGCCATCCACCGCATCTAATAGCCATGGTGACTCACCATCGTTGATATGCTACCCAATGCCTTAAAGGCGATGTACGTGAAATATAACATTTAAACCTTCAGGCAGAATTAGGCAACGAGAAATGATGTTGATCAAGCCAAGCTGTTGGGATTTTGCAATGACAACACAACACTTCACTTCAAATCACAATTAGAACATGACACAACAACCTCCAACTTACCATTGTCACATGCCACGTCGAGGGCCATGCATCCATCCCATAGAAATTGGCTCACTCAAAGTTCAAATATAGAACGATGCCACCACGGCAAATTATCTCCATCTTTGCAATGTTTTATAAAACACTTCATACCACACGCATTATGCAAACAAATCAATTATTATTTAATAGAAATATTATATTATGCTGTTTTAGGAAGATTATATTAGAAGTCAAATTTATTTTTAGAAAGATTATATTATGCTGTTTTATTTTATACAAAAAAGATTATATTAGAAGTCAAATTTATTTTTAGAAAGATTATATTATGCTGTTTTATTTTATAGAAAAAAGATTATATTAGAAGTCAAATTTATTTTTAGAAAGATTATATTATGCTGTTTTATTTTATAGAAAATAAAATGATAGCGAGATCTAGATTTCCCTATTTATTAAAGATATGGTAGTTGATTTCCCTATTTAGTAAAATCAATTATTTATTCAAAAGGCGCATACAAAAGTATGTCATGAAGGCGTCATGAATGCATTGTAAGGCATCCTTTGAAAGTAATGTTTATCTAAAAAGAAAAACATAAATCCTGTAGTTTGATGTTGTTGACTGGATTTATAATTTTTTTTAAATATAAAAATTTTGAGTACATGTTCAGCTTGGTAAAGTAGAAAAATATAATTATATAATTTGGACTAATTAATTTAGAACAAAAATACAAATTGATGAATATCTTTTTGGAAAAAAAAATCAAAAATGAAAAAATTACAAATTACAAATTGATGAATATTTTCTTGGAAAAAAAATTCAAAAATAAAAAATAACAAATCGATGATTATTTTCTTGGAAAAAAATTCAAAAATAAAAGAATTACAAATTGATGAAACCATGGCTATATTTAGTCCCTAAAATTTTACATTCAAACTTGAGAACACAACACTTATCTTGAAATAATAAAAAAACTAAACCTTGTAAAGAGCATTCTTGAATAACCTAAGTTAATTCATAAATAATAAATTATTATATTCACTATCTATTTACAAATTAAGATAAATTTGGAAAAAAGATCACTCCCACTTTTATTTTATGTTTTGGATTTTCTAGTGGTTTTTAGTCTAAAACTGTTAAAAACAAATTGTTAAATCTAAATTTTGAAGAATTTAAATTGTGTTTGTGAATGCATAAATGGATTCAGCATCCCCAAATACCTTTATGATACTCATATTATGCAATTTTTATACATATTGGTTTTTGGTTTAAATGACTTAAAAACAAATTGTTAAATCTAAATTTGGAATCATTTAAATTGCGTTTTTGAATGCATAAATGAATTCATCATCCTCAAATACCTTTATGACACTCAACTTCGATAAATATTGGTTTTTGGTCCAAATGAGTTAAAAACACATTGTTAAATCTAAATTTGGAAGCATTTAAATTGTGTTTTTGAACACATAAACATCCTCAAATAACTTTATGATGTTCATATTAAACAACTTTTACAAATATGATGTGAACCTAAGATTTTTTTTAAAATTTCCAACCAAAATCAAAACAAACCAAACTAAAATATAAACAAATAAAAAATTGAGAACATAAAATATTTAAACCACTCATTTTTAAAATATTAATAAAAAACCCATAAACAAGGCAAATATAGTAATTATATTAATGTAAATGTACACTTCCTTTTTAAAATATTAATAAAAAAACCATAACAAAGGTCAATGTATTAATGTCATTGCTCTGACATTGCGTATACCTTCAATTCACGTAATTCGTTGTACCGGATTGTTCCTGCGCAATTCCATGGAAATCACGAGTTGCGTATTGCTTCATTTCACGTAATTCATTATAGCTGATTGAATAATCTCATTTCATTCCCTGAGTTTTGGGAGTGAGCTAGGGCAAGAGCTATTTATTGAATTGGAGAGCATTTAATGGAGCTCCAACAAGCTTGATGACCATTGTATTTGAAGCAACTCAAGATCCAACGATTATGAAACTTGCTACAGCTGCTCTGCAGCTCAATGGATAGCTCTTGCGGTAATCTATCTACCGGACCATTTGCATTGGGGCCCACTTGACTCCGTCCATTATCTTTGGTTGACAGGGAGACCAAAAACAGCAAATTCTGTTTCTTTTCTTGCATTTTCATTGCAGATCAATTCTACAACAAACTATTATTACACTCTGGTATAATGCAATAATGAAGAATACTAATTTACCAAATACATACTGAACCCATCTAAACCTAATCTGAAATTGTGTTCTAAAAACTTGTAATTTGAAATTCAATTGTTATGGATTTGATAAAGCCAATGTTCTATGTGTATGCTAGTTTAAAACTTTAAACTCAGTAATCATGAAGGATAAAGAATCCAAGGTTTAAACCTGGATCCGGTTCCATAAAACAAACAAAGGAGTTGATTAATTGTTACAAGGAAGTTGGTAAAACATTCCAAGTTTTAGATCTTTCCAGATATTTTTATGGAGTTGACTAAAATTATACAGTTTTAATTTGCAATTTTCATAAAAATTCCAATCAAAACTTACAATTTTAAAATTGCACTTAAAAAACAAGAATTTTCATGGCTAAATTTAAGGATGGATGAATTCCAGAAGGCAGTTGATGTAAAAATAGGTGTTGGAATTGGTGGTTCTTGGTCTCACAGAAAGGTGGTTCTTAGTCTCATAAAAATGTAACAGAGTAAGCTATCAGCAAACGGGTAACTGAATAAGCAGACTGGTAAAAAAGTAAGCTATCAACAGAAGGGCGTCAAGTGGGCCCCGGTGGGCCCCGGTGCAAATGGTGGGGTAGATAGCTTACTCCCCGTTTTGTGATACTTATATACAGCCTCTTTCGGTGGATGTACTATAGATTTCTCCTCTGTCGCATTATTTTGATTCGTTCATTTTTGAGAAGGCTTGTTCTTATTCTCAGCATTGTATTCAGACCAAAAAAGCCTCGCAACGAAGTGCAATATGGAGAACCCTTCGGAAGATTCGATGCAAACAGTTGCTGCAAGGGCACCGGTCACTGCACAGCGAAGATTGAACATCAATCTGCAAGAGCAAATGCCAAAGCCATGTATGCACCATAATTAGTCTAATATAAGATTTCATAGATCCACAATCCTAGATTTATTAATGAATTCTTATCTCAGGTTTGCAGCTTTAGTATTTTTCTCAGTAAATAGATGTATAGTTACATAAATATTACAGCAACTTAACTTGTAGCTGGTTAATACTGATAAACAGTAAGTTAAATGCCACAAAATAAGTTAGTGTTACTTGTTTTCTATAGTTAGTTGTTGTAATCACTTTGTCTATACCTATGCATCGGCTACCATTAATCCATACTTTTTATATGTTTTTTTTGGAATTGTTTATTTTTAATTTGGAGGTTATACCTTATTGAATAATCTCATCTCATTCCTCATATATATATAGACAGACTTTGGGTGATTGTACTGACTATATCTTTCGCCTCTCGCATTGTTGTCATTCCTTCTTCGGAGTGAAATATGGAGAACCCTTCCGAAGACTCCATGCAAACAGTTGCTGCAGGGGCACCCATCACTGCACAGCGAAGATTGAACATCAATCTGCAAGAGCAAATGCCAAAGCCATGTATGCACCATAATTATTAGTCTAATACATGCTTTCATAGATCCACAATCCCACAATTATAAATGAATTCTTATCTCAGGTTTTCATTTACACTGTTTTAATTCATTACTAAATACATCTGGATATGTTTAAAAATTCAACTAGATGGTTCACATAATTTGTGGCTGGATCAAGTCCATAGGGATCAAATGGTTAAGAGATAGTTCTGGAATGGAAGAGAGTGTTCAAGTGTTCTTTGAGTTAAACTGTTTCAACTGTGATTTATCCATGCCTAGCCACATTTATCTCAGACATTCTTCTTGTTATGCATTTATCAACTATCATGTATTTTTTATATTCTTTTTCCTTTTATCTCTCATTCTTGTAGTTATCTGCCATAAATTGTTGGTTATCCATTCATCAGCTATGAGTGATCCATCCATTGATACAAGTGATCCATTCATGAGCTACCTACCAGTTATTTTTTTATATATTTTTTCTAATTATTTATTTCGAATTTTGAACGATCTGAAATCTCCATTGTACACTTGTCTCATCCTCCTTAGATGAAAAAGCATAGACCTTAGTACACCCCAAATCTCAAATAAAAACTTCTATGGACATCACTATTTAGATCAGATGCCATTTGTTCATCTAATCCAGTATTTTCTATTTTGCAATACCAAAATTTAACTCAATTTCCAAAACTTAACAATTATAATCTGGATTTTGAAAATTTCCATTTTCACTTTTTTTTTCTTTCAAAATCCTAAATTTTCACAGTTTTTTTTTCAAAATCCTACCTAAAAATCCTCATATTCTAGCTAAATCGTCTAATTTTTAGACTTTGGGTTAAATCCTAAATGCTTAATAACGCTGATGTTTGCACTTCGAGCGTTTCAATCTGTTATGAAAAATTTATAATTAAGATGGAACTTTGAGGAGGATACCTAGTGTCACCATTGTTTGAATCTAAATAGCCTGTATTCATTTTGTTGTGCTGGGTTCTTCATGTAGATTTAGCAAGAGCTCTGGAAGCAGTGGATCCAGAGCATGTCAATGGGTCCACGGATCACCATCACAACGACATGAGCGTTCTTCAACAACATGTGGCATTCTTCGATCAAAATAAGGATGGAATTATTTATCCCTCTGATACTTACAAAGGTTGTTCATTCTTTATCTGATTTGTTTAACTATTTGTCACTTTCCAGTAAAGCTCACCTCTGTTATCATGTGCTCTACTTAACCAGCGTGCCTGCTCTTTCTAAGTTTCTAGAGGGTATTAACTTGTTTTATTACGTTACTGAATAGCGATACTTGAGAAATTGAGGGCTTCACTGTATATGTTCATCTGGTTATTGCTTGCTTTTGTAGTAGAGTTAAGATACGAAAGCTTAGTTTTTCAATTCGAAGTAAGATGTATCAAGCGACTGAATGAGATAGAAATTTGGACTTGATGAGTTTGTAATTAAGTTTGCTGAGATTTGAGATTTTACAGTAAAGATTTATGGCATTTAATGCAGAGTGTGTGGTCACTGAAGAGTTAATGTCTTTGGCTCATCTTCTAGCAAAATCATCTAGAGCCTTAGCATCATTAGATTTAAATGTAGCTTTTTAGGAGCAGCAGGTTTTGATGTTGAGTCTCAAACAAACTCCCAAGTAAACTAAACGCTCAAGCAAACGAAACCCTATAGACCATTCCAATTTTGAGATGTGTCTATTGAATTCATTTGGTTTTTAGGGTTTTTTAATTTTATTTCATTACAATTAATATGTTTTAGATTTTTAATTCTCAATTATCATCCTTAATAATCCATTATATAGATTATTTTAATTATTTAAGTTAAATATTATTATTATTAATTTTTATTGTTCATTAATTTAAAATTCAATAAGTTAATAAGATAGTTTATGAACTTTATTTAGTAATTAATTTTAGTTTAATTTATAAATGATTTATAAGTAAATGTATAGGTTTAAAATTAATTAGTTATTTTTGATTTGAGTTTGAATTATTAGTTAGTAAAGTTAGTAATTGATTAATTTAGATATTAATGAAGTTGACTTTAATTTAGTGAATTACTCAACATTTTCAGTTAAACTTTCAGTTAGTTTAGTGAATAAATTTTTAATTTAATTTAATTTAATTTGATATTCAATTTAAATTTAATTTGATTTGATTTAATTTGATTTGATCTTTTCTTTAAAATAAACTTTTGATCTATTCTCATGGGTTTTTGTTATTTCTAAATGTTTATTGATTTTTTTGTTATTTCTAGATGTTTATTGATTTAGTTTATTTCGAGATGTTTATTGATTTGAACTAAATTATAACCATTAGTTAAGAAAAAGTTGTATAAATGTTTTTTAATCGGAATCTATGTGGTCTTTATCAAAAACTTAAGGCTTAGTGTTTGTGGTCTTTATCAAAAACTTAAGGCTTAGTGTTGCCCTCCAATGGAACCTCGTCAAGGGCTAAATAAAATCTGAATTTTAATGGATTATAGTTAAATAGATTGTGTTGTTTATATATAACTACTCAAACTATTTCATGATATTTTTGGACATGTGCAAACATTAATATAATATTTGTTTCTTTCTATCCGATCCAACTGTGAAAACAAGAGCCGAAACCAGAATAATCCAATTGAACTTGCAGGGTTTCGTGCAATAGGTTTTAATGTCCTATTCTCCCTTTTCTCAGCAGTGATTATCAACGTTGCTTTCAGCTACTATACTCTTCCTGTAAGTATATTGTTGACAGTAATTTTAACCTTCAAAGCTCAATGTATCACATATTTGACGTATGACATCTAATTTTCTAGGGTTTTTTTTAATCTGGTATTGATGTTTATTCATGTTCGTACGCAGGGATGGATTCCATCACTTTTATTTCCTATATACGTTAATAACATCCATAAAGCAAAGCATGGAAGCGACACAGAGGTGTACGACACTGAAGGGAGGTTCGATCCTTCCAAGTTTGATGCCATCTTCAGCAAATACGCCACAAAACAGAAAGACAAACTCACGTTCTCGGAGATCCAATCCATGCTTAAAGGCAATAGGAACGCAAATGACTTTCTTGGATGGTAATTAGCCTTTCTTTTTTGTTTCAACAGAGCCACTAAGTGTGAAATAATCTGACTATCAGTTTTGAATTTTTGGGTACCTAGGTTCGCGGCTGAGCTTGAATGGATCGCCTTGTACCTGATTGCCAAGAACAAGAATGGTTTTGTGGAGAAAGAAACCATCAGAAGACTGTTTGATGGTAGCTTGTTTGAAGCATTGGCAAAACAGCATTCATCTCTCAACAGACGCTAAACATCTACTGCTAAACGATTGCATTATATTGCAATGTAATGCAGTGACTAGAAAATAAAGCCATGCTACTCTGTCTACCTGATAGGATATCAACCAACCTCGTAGGAAGGCATAGAAATGCTTCTGCTTAGTTAATTTCTAAAACAATGATAATGCCATAAAATAACTTCAATTATCTGTGAGAATAAGTGGTTTTCCTTTACAGTCCAACTTTTATTAATAAGAATTGTTTGTGAACTTATATTTTGTGATCTTGATTCAATCTCTTAATTGAACTCAATATAATTAATAGGAATTATTTGTCAAATGTGATCCTTGATTAATTTTTTAATGAAGTCAATATATGATATCTTTAGTTTCAATATTTGTTTCACCCAGTATTATCATCTATTTTGATTTTCTTGGTTGCATTAATTTTTAATTCAAGTCAATATATGATATCTTTAGTTCAGTATTTGTTTCACTCGGTTTTATTATTCATTTTGATTTTCTTGGTTTCATTTTATTTTGGAGGATAACCATTCTATATAATGAACTTGGAAAAGCTTGTTAACTACACTAACAAGAATTTAAAATAAATGGTCAATTATTATACTTTTTAAGGTTTTATAAACCAAAATTGGTTTAAATGGAAGTTAATCATCATCATAAAAATTGTTCCTCTTCACTTTAATTGAATTTTTATTTTTTTTCATTATTTCTCATGTTGAAATGAGTAAATAATACAATATTATTTATCTATTTTCTTTTCTCCTTATAAAATGGTGAAAGATGAAACAAAAAAAATACAATCTAAAAATCTGAAAATTATATTAAAAGAGTAAATTAACAGAAATATTTCATTTCAAGAAGTAATTTTTCCTGATTTCTCTATTGAGTTTTTCCAAAAAGGATAAAAAGAGCTAAGATATTGGTATAGTTTTTTTTTTCTTATAAATTCAAAGCAATTTGTCATGGTTCTACCACTACCTCTCTGAGTATTCAAATTTATATATTGAATTTAGGTAATAACTTAAGATTAACATTTCTAACTTCTCTATCTCCTTAAACTTTCCTTACAAATATAGTGAAATCTTTGTAAAATTCATATAGATTGTAATTTAAGTGACCTTACTTATAAAGATATTGAGATTTATATTAGATTAAAAGTTCATACATCCGAGTTTGTTAGGATTAATTAATCCTTCTTTGTCCAATATAGTCTATTTAGTCATATTGTCTAACTTAGGGAGACATTATTATTGTACTAGAGTGTGGGGAACACATATAGAGGTTATGTGCCACTTAGTGCATGTGCATGCATGAGTTAATGGGCCTATGAGACCAATCCCTCCATTATAGGAGCCCACTCTCAGTACCAGCAACCTACATCAATTGGTCATGGTTGGTAAGCAGTTATGTTGAGTTAACCTCCAATTACAATCACTTAGATCACTTTCAGCTACCTCCAATTACAATCACTTAGATCACTTTCAGTTAGCCTAGCACTAGTTTTTGCATGATTTAAAGGAGAGTGGTGCATTTTTCCCACCTACCCCATCAATTAATTAATTGTAGACTAATTTAGACATCTGGACTTATACTAGTGAGTTACAATAGTGATTTAGACACACCGAGTTAGCTAATTAGTTAGGTTTTAGTTGGTAGATTCGAATCCTATCGAGTGATTCGAGTTCTACTTATTGTAACACCATTGTATTACTGATTAATGAAAAGAGATTAATGTTGTGATTAACTCATCAATACTTGTCTGTTTTATCTGAAATTTGTGTCATGAGTTTACTGATCAGTGTACATTTTCTTTGGTAATTCTGCTACATAATTTCCCTTCTCAATTTCTCTCATTTTCCTCTAGATCAATGGTTCACAAATTTACAATGGTATTAGAGCCTTATTCAAGATAACGTTAAGACTTGTCTGATCTCCAATGTACACCGAAAGCAATTGAGTTTCCACACAATTCTTCGAATCATAGCATTACTCCCTTTGGATTCTGTCCAGAGAAGTCTATCCATGTGTGACGAACTCTAAGAAATTGTACATGTCGAGGTGGAAAGGCTTGAACTGACATATGATTATGAATTGAATTGGTTTTTTAGTGTTCTTTGCGGGTAACTACATATCTTCTTGAGGAATTGACTGATCAGCATACAGAAAGATGGATTCTTCAGCTCCCATACCCCGAATCCTTATACCCTTCAACTACATTGATTGTAGGTCGGATGTGCAAGTAGCCTTGTGCAAGCTTGGTCTGTTTAGGATGAAAATGGGCAGAGAAACTGAGCCCCAACTGTATGTTGAGAAGAAAAAAAATTTGAATCAGTTTGATGAATTCTTTGGCTTCATGTGCACTCATATATTCTGGGATATTTTGCTCCACCTTGAGGGACTAAGGAATCTGAAAGAATCTTGCGATAAGCTTGAATCTTTGTTTGGAAAAAAAATGAGCTTCGAGGGAATATGTTGGAGAATGAGCTCATTTCTTTATAACCTAGCAGTTTCAAATATATTCAACAGTTCTTTTCAAAATACAAGTCATTAGTACTATAATGCAAACAACATGGATTAGAGAGGAAAGATGAGAAACTTGTGCTGTCAGTGTAGAGCAAGTTTGGATCAGAGTACTCAATCTTTGTCTTTACATTCCATTGCAAAAGAGATTCCATCCCTAATTGGAAGAAGTCTTCTCTAAATTCTTTTGTTGAGTCCTTAATATAAGAGCAAGATAAATTGGTTCAAATGGGAATGATTTAAACCTCCAAGAATCAAGCACTCTTAGTGACAAACTCAAAAAATGCGTATGCAAGAGAGAATCTTAAAGGGAAGGAGACCAAAAACAATTATTTGAAGCCAAAGGAGAATAAGAGATCTTCCGATGGAGCCTCAAGTTCCAAGAAAAAGAATAAATTTGAGAAGACCAAGTGTCCATACTGTATGAGAGGCTTTCATCCAAAGAATCAATGCATGAAGAAGAACATTGACCAGTTGACAATACTCCTTGAAAAACACAATATTTCCCTTCCAAAAGGTGTAGAGATGTTTGAAGGTGGAGAGAAGACTGAAGAATATGAGAGGTGTCATGCTTTGAAAGAAAGATTCACTCAATCAAAGGCTTACTTGATATATTTTGGAGCATCCAACCACATAGTTGCCTCCAAAGAATCCTTCACTAGTATGGATCTCTCAGGAGGACCTAGCATTCATATGGGGGATAATTCACATATCTTGGTTGTTGGGAGAGGTTCTATTAAAATATAGCATGGAGAGTTCAAGAGTGTACTCTATGTGCCCTCTCTTACAGAAAATATTTCATCTATTTATTAGATGACACATACTCGTTGGCCAAAGCAAGTTTTATTTAGTCCCGAATGAATGGAGATATTAGATATCTCAACTGGGAATATTATAGCGAAGGGTGTTGCAAACCATGCCTCCAAGGCATATGAATTCTCACACTTTTTTCCATACCCAACTCTAGTACAATCTCAGTAGCCATTCGAAAGAAAAGGTAAAAACTCGCTTTCATCTCCATTTGTAGATAATGATATGTTGTCCAAAATTTTAGTTTCAGAAGATGAGGAATAAGATCAACATGATCTTGATATTGAGATTATACCTCAAGATGATTTAGATCTAGATCCAAATCCTATTTTGAATCATAAGCCTAAATGGGCCCAAAATATTATTGAAGCAGTTGGGAATGGTGTTGGGATGATAGAAGAAGAACGAGGTCCCAGTATCAGAATGAACATGTTGCACTCTCTCACATAGCTTCACTACCTATAGAGCAGTGCAACAAACTTCCACAGAGATGTTACTTGATGACAGTGAATGATCCACAATTTGGCCCACTAATGAACAAAATGGATCATTCCATTCCTCCTCCAGAAAGAAGAGACAAAAGCAACATTCAGCAGATCTGAAGAATATGGAAAGGTTCACATGCACAGTATCAAGATGTTGATGCACAAAAGAACCAAAAATATTGCTTTGCTATTGCATAGTGCTACAAATTGCAGCAAAATTTTTTCAAGTTTTTACCCAAAGAGAAAATTTTAACAAAAAAAGATCGATCGATCCGTCCTCAAGGAGTTCGGTTTTGTTGGTGGGAAAGTGGATATATATCCATAAATTTCATAGGAAATATTTTCCAAACAGTTGTTGGCAGACATAAATTTATGAGATAAAGAGTGGTCGCTCATTTTTCAAGGGGTTATGTTTTGGTTGGAGTAGACTAGTAGATGGGAAGGAGAAAGTGCAACCACTCTTTCAGTAGAAAATATATGATTTTGGTGATTTTGGGTCTATCAAGGGGACCTGTATTGGGATTTGTAGGAAACATTTTACCTATATAATAAGAAATTAGTCACTCATGCAATCTATCCAAGTTTTTCAATAAAAGTCCTTATATCTATGGTGCTTTGAGAATATAATATTCTCAAAGAAAAGGAACGGTCGATCCTTCCTCAAGGGGTTCTATTTTGGGAATAAAAAAAGTAAATGGTGAGTAGAAAGAGTAGATGTTATTTCTTCAAATAGGTATATTTTGGGGTTTGGGGAATTCAGTAGGTCATTTATGATTTCCTAGAAATAGCGCATGTACTTTCTTGATATCTTTGAATAGAAAGAGGAATCATCCTTTCATAATTCACATACATAATCAATTTGAAATTAATATATATATATATATATAATCATTTTAAATATTGTAAAACCTTGTCGCCCAAGCGACATATTAGGAAGGAACATGTTCCTTCATGACCAACCATTTTTTTTTATCTCCAACAAGTCTTTCTCAGTAGACATGTTTATAGTGTATGCACATAACTATTTTATTATTTTATTATATTGTCCATATAAAACATTAAGTTTGGAAAGAATCAAACGATCCTTCTTCACTTATAGATTCGATGTTATAGTGGTGAAATAACGTCTAATTTATACCTTTCATACATTATCCAAGTCTATTTATATCAAGGATCATTGGAGACATAAGATAACATGTATAGTTGCATAAAAATAGTATTGTGTATACAATTGTTAATGTGAAGATGTCAAGTAATCTTTTAAACTTCCATGAGATATTTTGGAGTTTAAATTCTATCTTTTCAAAAAATTTGGGTTTGAGAAATTTACATATAGATATTTGACATAATTTTATGTGAGTAAGATATGTTCATCTTTCTATTTCTTTGCCACTAGGAAAAATGTACATATTGTTACTAAAATTGGGCCACATATACCCTGATGGTGTATCAAGCAGAGCCCCTTATCCTTCTCCATCTTGAAAGAAATATACACCATTTTATTTACAAAAAAAATTCGTCAAACAAAGAACTTTGGTTAAACCAAGCCTAAACCACTATCCCTGACCACCAAAGCATGCATTCTTTTTGGAAAAAAAAAATTCCCCATGCCCCTAACAAAATTCGAGTTAGGGATCTCGACAACCATTCCAATAAACCACAAGAAAAATAAAAAGCTAACAAAATTCTTCTAAAAAAGGTTCGTCAACCATTGCTTACTAAGAAGAACTAGCTGGAACGGCCTCGGGAAACTCTCCTCCACCATGATGGCCATGAACAGGAAGTTTTTCCTTGATATCGGTGACCCCCTCTGCATACCAATCTTCAGGTTGCTAAGCATCTGAAACACCATGTCTCGAAAGCTTTCACATTCCATTATAACTTTAGCCAACAATGTGCGAGGAATCCAAACGGGACTTTGTTTCACATCCAGTCCATGCTCCTACCTTTTTGCTCACATTTCCTCTTCCTCCATATCATAAATTACTTCTTTGACATTGAGAGGAGGATTCTCCATATAGTCCTAATCCCATTCAATTGGTTTGGACACCTTTCATTCCTTCCTCCTCCCAACGATAGCTCCTCATTCGCTCACAAGGAGCCATATCGTCTCTCCATCTTCTTTGTTCTTTATTTCTTGGAATGGAAGATGATATCTCTATTCTCGTATCTATCACCATGGTAGGTTTCCATTGTGACTAAACTCTCTCTTTATACCTTCCGAGCCACCGCGGATGTTCCAATAGGGGTACAAGGCTCAACATCACCCTTTCATCTTTCCCATTAATGCCTTAAATGAGCCTGGATTTATAATTTGCATCAAGAACTTGTCTTGGGACATCTCTTTTGCCTCCATTTTCCATCTTGTCTTCACATGGGAGATAATCATCATAGTGTAGGATGGTAAATTCTAGTCCTCCCTTCCATTGCTTGAAATTATTATCCCTCACCACTCTCCTATCCTTGCCTTGGAGTATTGAATGCTCGAATGTCCTCCCCTAAATCTTGATATACCATTCTCGTCCTTCACAAATCTTTGGCGTTCATACCTCCCCCCTAAGCTTGTATTCAATGTGTCGCTTCATGCATGCCTCTATACATTTCATACCACACCCTCTCTACCTTGTGGCAAACTGTTCACGAACTCACCCACATCTGGGAATGGCCACAACTTCACACAAATGATATAATTTATGGATTCTTGGAATCCATGTGTTTCCATCTTGATGTTTGATATATTTTGATTCGATGTGTATCTATAATTTTGGTTGTTTCTAATTTTTGGAATGCATGTGTTTTATTTTGATGTTTATAATTTCTTTATTCGGTGTGTTTTTTTTTTTATGTTTTAGTTTTTGAATCCATATGTTTTTAATTTTAGAAACCATGTGTTGCTAATTTTTATTTTGAGGTTTCTAATTTTTTGATTCAATGCTTTTATGTTTTATTTTTTGAATCCATGTGGTGTTAATTTTCTTAATCCCTGTGTTTATATATTTTCTCTTTTGTTTTGTTTGGGTGTTAGACTCCCTTTATTGGACCTATTCTTATGGAACACCATAGTAGAAAGTCTTTCCCTTCAATGACTGCTTCGAATCACACAGCCAATGTTTCTATGGAAGAAACCAAGTCCCTCTCTTCAATGGCTAGTGTGAGTCGTGTAGCCATGGTTGCTATGGAAGTAGCAAAGACTTTCCCTACAAAGACTAGTTTAAATATGAGTTTTTGGATAATAGTTTAGAATCTTTTCTTATATATTATTATATTTACTCTCAATTAAACAAAATTATGTGGAATATATGAAGTGTTATGTGTGGATTAAGTGATTCAATTGTTATGTGTTGAATAGATAATAAAAAAAATGACTGGATTAATGTAAGTGTTATGGAATATATGAAGTGTCGAGCTTTATTGTTTACATTGTATATTCCTCTTCAAACTGCATACTCTTTCTTTTTTTCTATATAAATTAATATTAATGTAGGGTTTGACAATACAAGTTCCGTTTACCAACAGTGACATGCTACCTAGGAATCCTTAACAAAATTTTCTAAGAGGAACACTATTATAGACACTGGTAAGTATAATATGGATATTGATTATTATAAACATTGGACCAATCATATTCAAAATAGCAACTTTGGAAAATAAAAATGCACTTTTGAATTGAAATTCACGCATTTAGAATTGAAATTATCACTTTTTGAATTGAAATTCACACTTTATGAATTGAAATTCACACTTTCTAAATTAAAGAAAAGTGCACTTTTAGGCTTCGAAAGAAGTAAAAAAATGCATTATTTGAATAGAAAAAAGCACTTTTGAAACCCAATAATTCTTCTTTTAGAACCTAATTCTTCATTTTAGACAGGTTGATATTGACACTTTGAAAGGATAAATTCACACTTTTTAAGTCCAGATTTTGCCTAAAATGTCCAAGTTTAATGAAATAGGCATTTTTTATGTGTAATGATGTTTTTTTATATGCCTATGATAATTATGCATGAAATTTACATGTTGTCTATGTGTGAATTGAGTTATTTCTGTTATGTATTTTTATTATGTACCTACACATACATTTACATGTTCTAAATTCATAATTATGGCTAGATGAAAAAAATTTGAGAGCTTGAATTAGTTAATGTCCCCTCCTATCAATCGGATTGAGGGATGGGGATGTTTCACACCCCATTAACTATATTTGTTGACTGATTGAAGATGGGGATGTTGCACAACCCATTAACTATATTTGTTGATTGTTGCAAAGATATTTAGATTTCCCATCATAGTCCAACTATCAAGAAGAAAGATTTAGTTGATTGCATGCGAATGAATGTGAAGGCGATGTCCAGAAGGATCCATCGGTCGACCTGATTAGTTACTTTTACTTGATAAATGTCTCCATACCTTAGTAACTCTCTGTAATCCATTCTACTTGATTTCAGTAGTGTTTCAAATTGATGTTTGAGCATTCAAGAGACTCTTAGTTCATGCTCTAGCAATGAATTAGTTATTGTACTTCTTGAAAGACTGGAGAGAGATAAGATATCTTTTATTTATAGATTGTTTGGAGTTATATGAAAAGGAATCATTATCTAAATAATGTTATACTACCATGACAACAACTGACATGTTGTTGGGGGAGGGTGAGTGCGAGCGCATGTTAATGCTATTGTTGCAGGGTTTCTGACAATGGTTTCAAACCCAACGCTTTGCGTGGATCTCCTCTGCATTGGGAAGTGGGAACTCATGTTCATTGGGGACAAGAGAGGGTAATGGAGGATCCCATAGAGGGGCTCACAACCCCTCCCAAAAGGATCCAATGCTCATCAATGACAAGAATGAACCTCTTACGATAGGCACATAAAATACAAGTGGCATGGGAAAGGATGGAAGAAAGCAAAAAAAAAGAAACGGGAGCTATAAAAAGAAAAGGAAAATGCATAGAAAAAACAAAAGAGGTTCCTACCCTGCAGATACAGGAAGAGGGCTTCAGAGCGCATAGTCAACACATGAGAAACCATCCTCTTATCGAAAAATCTATTGGTATTTGGCCCTTTGAAAAAGAATTACTATGGTCGATCAATTTCACATGGAAACCCTTAGGGAATTTTGATCTTCATCTGGGGGGAAAAGGCTTTTTTTATGGTAATCTTCCAGAATCTAGAGGATAGAAACCAGATCTTTGAAGGAGGCCCATACTTCTTCAACTCAGGCGGGATTTTCTTAAACCTTGGAAGGAAAAGTTTAATATAGACAAAGAGGATCTAACCTATGTTCCGATTTGGATCAGGCTCTATTCCCTTCCATCAGAATACTGGTATGAAAGAATTCTGGAAGCATTTAGAATACTATAGGAGAATTTGTCAAAATAATAGAACAAACAAAAATAATGAGATACACTTCATATGCTCGCATATGTGTCTACATGAATATCGTAAAGGACCTACTAGAAGGCATTACCATAAGCTGGGAAGATGAAGACTGGTTTCAAAATATGGACTATGAGCATATACCATTCAGATGCAGAAGATTCCATGAGCATGGTCGCCTGTACAGAGATTGCCCTGAAAAAAACCCACATTTCTACAGAAGGGTAAGGAAATGAAGGGTGTTGAGGGCTTCACCAAAGTTACGAGGAGAAAAAGAACAAGCAAGCGCAATAAAGGACCAGAGGTAAGAAAAAAAACCTCTTACTCTAACCCATTTGATGATTTACAACAGGAGGACATGCAAGTGATGCAGGAGCATTAGGGAAGACAATAAACTTTTATTATCATTGTGTTCTATATTAGATTGAGTTAGTTTGAGAGATGGTGAGGTATGTTGTAATAATGGCTAGTTTTCCAAATGGGTTCTCGAATCCCTGAAGAGCCAACGTTTGTTAGTTTTTTAGATTGTTTGTGATCTTTGAATGTTGTAGATCCTATTTGTCAGGATCCAAAAAAAGATTTTGGTGATTCTTTAAAAATGGGACTGTAATCGAATTTTTTTTGTGGTTGGAATAAGAAAAAAAAGAGTAGTTGTACTCTGTGGATTTCCACAAGGTCGTTTGATTCCAGATAACCCTATTTTTACTAAACCAAAATTTGTTGAATGCATGAATTTAATCTTAGCATTGATTTGATTGGAGATCCTCTCTATCAATTGTAATGTTGATCAATTAAACCGATGGTATCATATATCACTTGTTGAGATTGGACCTGCAGGAAGACTGAAGAACACACCATCGTAGCTTGGGAGATGTTGTGTTTAACTGGAAGAATCTTGGTGGCTACCTGTAAGAAAAAAAAACTCTGTGTTAGTTGTCCATCACCGAGTTCCTGAAAGAATCCCTAACTATGCCCAAGTTTAAAACTCCTGCACGCTCGACAACCAGTATAAAGCAGAGAGAAACATTGTCAAATTGATTTTTCTCCATCGGATTGAACAAGGGAGTGGTCACAATTGTTGTGGCAGGTAAAATTATCATGGAAAAGTCAAACAACTTCACACCATCGATCTGATTAAAATCAACAGTGGCTGAGTGAGCAATTTGAACCCCAAATTTCTTTTGTATATTTGTTTGTGCACAATTCATGTTTCATTTCATGGAGTTATTGCTTGCATGGTCGCCATCAATTGGTATCAGAGTAGAATTTTGATTGGGTGAGGTGTTAGTATTATATGTGGCAAAGAGTTTATATTTCTCCTATACCGTTGTTGGCAGAACACGATCATCAATTGAGATCTCAGAGTGATCTTTTGTCCCAAGTTATGGCTTATCAGGTTGGAAGAAGAGGTCGAGGAGGTAGAAGTCCTGTAGCAAATGATGAGGTAATGAGATTGATGCAGTGTTTGGTGGCAAGGTTGGATGTCATAGAAGGTGACAGACAAAGGGATCCTAATGATGTTAGTGAGGATGAAGAGTCTCAAGAAGAAGAGACTGCAGCTCAAGAAACAACTGAGTTGAGGATGTCGAAACAAGTTTTGGGATCCACCTCGAGACCAAGACCTGATGTGTCGAATTACAGTGGTAGTTTGAATCCTGAAGAGCTTGTTGACTGGATCAACGATATGGATAAGTTATTTGATTAGGAAGAAATGAATGATGAAAAGAAGGTAAATCTTGTTGTGACAAAACTCAAAGGCCATGCATCTTTATGGTGGGATAGTATACAGGAAGAACAGAGAAGGAAGAACAAGCAAAAAATCAAGAGTTGGAACCGGATGGTTACAAAACTTCGAGGTAAATTCCTACCCCAATATTATCAACTCACTTTATTTAGAAAGATGCAAAATATTAGGCAAAGGCTGATGTTGGTAAGAGAGTACACCGAAGAATTTTACAAAGTGAATATAAGAGCATTTTATGTGCAAGATATAGTAGAAAAAGTAGCCAGATATATGAATGGTTTGAGAATGGATATCCAAGATGAAATTAGCCTAATGACTCCAAGGACAGTAGTAGCAGCTTACCAGCTTGCTTTGAAAGTAGAGGACAATATTACAAGGAGGCAGTCAAATAGAGGAAGAGGTCCTAACAAAAGGAGAGGACAACAGTTTAATAAATTAAGATCTACAAACCAAAGAGACGGAACTAGGAGTTCAAGTCAAAGGAAGAGAATTCAAATGTTTTAAATGTGGCAAGATGGGACATCGATTTTTTGAGTGTCTAGAGAACAAAGGCACAGGCTCAATAAATGTTGTTGTTACTCCAATAGTGGAAGGAGAAGTAAAGAAACAAGAGGTTGAAAATGTACCAGAGACAAGTGAGTCTCTTTTGTTAAAGAAAGTGTTATTGAAGTCAGAGAAAAATCCTATCGAACCAACTCAGAGGAAAGCCTTATTCAAGACCATGTACAAAGTTAAAGAGAAGTGTTGCAAGGTAATAGTTGATAGCGGAAGTATGGACAATTTGGTGTCCACTAAATTGGTAGAAAAGTTAAATCTAAAGAAGACTAAGTATCCAACACCATACAAGGTGTCATGGCTTCAGAAAGGCCATCAACTGTTGGTAAACAAACAATGTGAGGTATATTTACAATTAGGCAGCTACAAGGACAGAATTCTTTGTGACGTGATGCCAATGGATGTGTGTCACATATTGTTAGGAAAACCTTGGCAGTATGACAGAAATTACATACATGAAGGTAAGAGGAATGTCTACAAGTTTCAAAAAGATGGGTTGAACCAAACTATGATGCCATTGCAAGAAGAAGAGACAGCTGGAAATAATGATCCAAAAGCTTTGTTGATGAGTGGCAAAGAATTTCTATAGCAAATGGAGGATAATGAGGTAAATTTTTCTTTGGTTTGTAAACCTAGGGTAGTGTTTACAACTACTAAAATTTCAGATCTTCTTGTTGAGATTCAAGATATGTAATGAATTTCATGATATAGTGGTGAATGATTTACCGAGTGAATTGCCACTTAAGAGGAGTATCGGTCACCATGTTGACTTGATACCTGGATCAAACTTACCAAAAAAGGCTGCATATAGAATGACACCTCAGGAAAATGAAGAAATTAGAAGCCAAGTGCAAGAGTTATTAGATAAAGGATTGATCAAAGAAAGCCTTAGCCCATGTGTTGTACCAACAGTTTTAATCCCAAAGAAGGATGGAACCTGGAGGATGTGCACTGATTCAAGAGCCATCAACAAAATAACAATCAGATACAGATTTCCATTTCCTAGAATAGATGATTTACTAGACAGTGTAGAGGGTGCAAGGTATTTTTCCAATATTGATTTTAAAAGTGGTTACAATCAAATCAATATCGGAGAGGGAGATGAGTGGAAAACAACGTTCAAGACAAATGATGGGTTGTATGAATGGCTTGTCATGCCATTTGGCCTATCAAATGCACCAAGCACTTTTATGAGATTAATGAATGAGGTGTTGAAATACTTTATTGGAAAAATTGTTATATTTTATTTAGATGATATATTAATTTACAGTCAGTCCAAAGAAGAACATTTGAGGCACTTGAGTCATGTCTTAAAGAAATTCCAACATGACAAATTGATAATAAATCTAAAAAAGTGTTCATCCCTGAAGTCTGAACTTATATATTTTGGCTTTCTCATTTCTGAGGAGGGATTAAAGATGAATCCTGAAAAAGTGAAAGCTATCCAAGAATGGCCTTCACCCAAGAATATTTCCAAGGTAAGGAGCTTACATGGGTTGTCTAGATTTTGCAGGAAATTTATAAGAAATTTTAGTAAGATTAGTGCACCAATAATTAAGGCCATAAAAAAAGATAGGCAGCCATTCAAGTGGACTACTGAAGCTAAAAGGAGCTTTCAGCTATTAAAAAAAAGGGTCACTGAGCAACCTATTCTAATTTTACCTGATTTCCAAAAACCATTTCAAGTGAAGTGTGACGCCAATGGAGAAGCCATAGGAGCTATGTTGAACCAAGAAGACAAACCCATAGCCTATTTCAATGAGAAGCTGAATGAAGCTAGGAGGAAATACTCATCATATGAAAAATATTTTTATGTTGTAGTTCAATCACTGAAGAAATGGAGGCATTACTTGTTTCCTAAATAATTTGTTTTGTATTCAGGCAATCATGCCTTGCAATACATAATGAAGTAGCCAAAACTGAACCAAAGACATGTAAAATGGGTTGAATATCTGCAAAATTTTACTTTTGTGATAAATCCTATCAGTGGACAATCCAATAAGATTGCAGATGACTTAAGCAGGAGGACGTTGATAATGCAAGAAAATCAAGTGCAGGTTACAGTGTTTGACTCCATGAAAGAGTTGTATGAAGATGATGTAGATTTCAAGGAAACGTTTGAAGCTTGTAAAAATATAGCAGTAAGGGACAGAACTCCATGGCTAGAATACATAATACAAGATGGTTTTTATTTAAAGGTAACCAACTTTGTATTTCTAAATGCTTAATGAGATAAAACTTAATCAAAGAGAAACACAGTGGAGGATTAAGTGGGAATTTTGGACATGATAAAACTCTGGAACAGCCGAAACATTTTTATTTTTGGCCAAGGATGAGAACAGATGTACAAAATTTCGTGGATAAATGTACAGTCTGTCAACATGCAAAAGGGAGAATCCAAAATACCGGGTTGTACACACCACTTCCAATTCCCAACAGACCTTGGGATTCAATTAGTATGGATTTCATTTTGGGTTGTACACACCACTGCCATGATTCAATTTTTTTTGTTGTTGATAGATTCTCCAAAATGACACATTTTATCCCTTGTTTTTAAACTAGTGATGCGAAAAATATAGCCAATCTGTTTTTAAAGTAAATTGTAAGATTATGAGGGCTTCCAAGAAACATTGTTTCTGATAAGGACTCTAAATTCCTTGGACATTTCTGGAAAACTCCATGGAGGAAACCATGAACAAATCTGAGTTTTAGCTCAGCATACCACCCTCATACTGATGGACAAACTAAAGTGGTTAATAGAATTTTGGGAAATATTTTAAGGAGCTCAGTTGGAGAGCATCCCAAAAAGTGGGATCAAGTACTCGCTCATACTGAATTTTCTTATAATGATTCCCCAAATAAGAGCACAAGCCAAAGTCCATTTCAGATTGTATATGGAATGCATCTAAGAGGCATTTATGAAATTAGAGATTTAGGAAGAGCTGAGAGAAAAAGTGCAGATGGAGAGGACTTTGCTACAACAATGCACGAGGTCCATGAACAGGTCAAATTCAAATTCCAGGACAACAACATCAAATACACAGGCAGAGCATATTTGAAGAGGAGAGGGCAGAGTTTTGAAGTTGGTGAATTAGTTTTGGCTCACCTGAGGAAGGAAATATTTCCAAAAGGTGAATATAACAAATTGAAATATAAGAAAATTGGACCCTGTAAAATTCTCAGGAAATTTTCAAACAACGCATATGAGCTAGAATTGCCATCGGGCATGGGAATATCTCTAATTTTTAATGTTGTAGATTTATTAAAATACCATGCAGATACATCAGAAGGAACAGTGGAGGAGGATGACTGTAGTAAAATCAAACAACAGGTCCAATGGCAGAGACAGATGCCAGTTGAAGCAAGACTACAAGCAAAGAAGATCTTAGACAAGAGAGTGAAGAAGAAAACTAGAGGAAAAGAGCACTTTGAGTACTTAGTGAAGTGGGTAGGTCATCCAATAGAAGATTCAACATGGTTCAAAACCACAATGTTACAGAAAAGTGGTAGCTATATAGGAGAACTCATAGGTAGGAGTCCATGAATCTTTTCAAGTCTGGAATCCTGATGAAGGAGCATTACGGAAGGGAATAAAATTTTATTAGCATTGTGTTCTAGATTAGATTGAGTTAGTTTGAGTGATGGTGAGGTGTGTTGTAATAATGGTTATTTTTCCAAATGGGCTCTCGAATCCCTAAAGAGACAACGTTTGTTAGTTGTTTAGATTATTTGTGATCTTTGAATGTTGTAGATCCTATTTGTCAAAATCCAAAAATAGATTCTGGTGATTCTTTAAAATTGGGATTGTAATCGAATTTTGTTGTTGTTGGAATAAGAAAAAAAAGTGTAGTTGTACTCTGTGGATTTCCACAAGGTCATTTGATTCCAAACAACCCTATTTTCATTAAACCAAACTTCATTGTATGCATGAATTTAATCTTAGCATTGATTCGATTGGAGATCATCTCTATCGATCATAATGTTGATCAATTAAACCACTAGTAGCATATATCACTTGTTGAGATTGGACCTACAGGAAGACCGAAGAACTCGCCAGCGTAGCTTGGGAGATGTTGTGTTTAACTGGAAGAATCCTGGTGGCTTCCTGTAAGAAAAAAAAACTCTGCATTAGTTGTCCATCATCGAGTTCCTGAAAGAAGCCCTAACTATTCCCAATTCTAAAACTCATGGACGCTCCACAACCAGCATAAAGCAGAGAGAAACGTTGTCAAATCTATTTTGTTGCATCAGACTGAACAAGGTAGTGGTCACGATTGTTGTGGCAGGTAAAATTATCATGGAAAATTCAAACACGTTTACACCATCGATCTGATTGAAATCAACGATGGCTGAGTGAGCGATTTGAACCCCAGTTTTCTTTTGTATATTTGTTTGTGCACAATTCTTGTTTGATTTCGTGGATTTATTGCTTGCCTGGTCGCCATCAGCAAGAGAATCAAATAATGAAAGAACCACCTCCCAAAGACTGCAAGTAGAAAGGGAAAGAGGAAGGCTTTGAAGCTCCCCAATTGATCAGTTCAGAAAAATAGATAGACATGGATATTGGGGAAGGATATGTAGAGGAAATGGATCTCAGATATCTAGATCTAGACGGGCTAGAAAAAGTGATCCAAGATCCTATCAAAGGGATCATCCCTTCACATCAGGTAGTGCTGCTAAAAGAAGCCACCATCAAAACCAGGAAAGCCAAAACACTAGGAATCAACACTGATATCTCGAGAGCCAAAATCCATGAAACTATTGAAAAAACAAGAAATGAGAAGCAAGGAAGAAGAAGTAATCAACAACGCGTCAAAGACATTGGGGAAAAATTGGTCACTTCAGGGAAATTTCCAACCATAGAGGCAACCTTCTCCATCTCCTACAAAACCCCCCAATGAAACTCATATAATGGAACATTAGAGGGTGTTTTGCATCTCAAAAGAAAATACTTCTTAGAAGGAAAATAATAGTAGAAAAACCCTCAGTAGTCTTTATTAAAGAAACCAAAGGCTCTAAAGAAAACTTCAAAAATATGGCCAAAAAGATTTGGAATACAATGATTCGATGGCCACAGAAGAAGTGGGTGTTGCGGGAGGTTTGGGCATATTATGGAATCCCCTAGACATAAGTCTCTCGAATTTCATGGCCACGAAATTCACCATATTGCAGAATTCCACATTTTGGAAACAAACACCAAAGGCATTCTAACTAATGTGTATGGTCCCTTAGGGATGGCCTACAAAAAATATTTCCTGAGCTCTGTACAAGTGATGAGCCACTTGGTGGGTCAGAAAAATTGGATTTTAGGAAGATATTTCAATCTTATCCGTAGCCTATAGGGAAAAAAGGTGGTATTCAAACCTTTAGCTCCTCCAACAATGACATTGACAAGTTAATCCATGACTTAGACTTGGTAGAAATCAACACAGACAATAGTGTGCATACTTGGACCAATAAGCAATTTGGGGATAGACACATTGCTTCCAGACTAAACCGCTTCCTTATATCAGAATCTATCCTCACAGGTGGAGCAGACATCGCAGCTCTTGTCCTCCCTAGGGCAGGTTCGAATCACTAGCCCATAAGTCTTAACTGGTGTAGACAAGGAGAACAACTGAGAAGGCCATTTCACTTTGAAAATTTTTGGCTTTCCCATCCATACTTCCAGCCCCTCATCTAGCAATGGTGGAATAAATTCCATCCCCCAGAAGGTGCCCTTATGTATCAATTCCAACAAAAATTAAAATACATTAAGGAGCAGGTTAAAGTATGGAATAGAGACCATTTTGGTTATAGTCATTTGGAGAAGGCACAAATCGAGAGACAACTAGCAACTCTCCAAAGGACCATCATGCAGGAGGGATACACTGACTCAACAAAACAAGAGGAGACAACATTGCTAGAAGCAATTAAAAGCAGATAAAAACAAGAGGAAATTATTTGGAAATCCAAATCTAGGAATAAATGGCTTAGAGAGCGAGAAATGAATTATTCCTTCTTCCATAAAGCCACTACTGAGCATAGGCAAGCTAACATAATTGTTTGCATAAAATTTGAAAATGGCATGATGGTGGAAAATCATGAATACATCAAAAAGGCTCTCATTACTCACTTCAAAGGAATAATGAAAGAACCTCAAGTGGAAAGAAATATTGAATGGGAAAAATCATCGAGAACATACCTACCCTGGTAACCTCGGAGCAAAACCAACTCCTTTTGTGACCCATTGAGATGGATGAATTGGAGGAGGCAGTCAAGTAATTAAAATATGACAAAGCACCAGGCCCGGATGGCTTCACCACCAATTTCTTTCATGCCTGTCGAAGCACTATCAAAGAAGAAGTCTTGGATATTATGGAGACCTCGAGGAGAACTAGGAAAATCCTCAAAGCTTTCAATTCTACTTTTATCACCCTCATTCCCAAAGAAAATGGAGTCTAATCCCCAGGTAAATTTTGACCTATCGCACTTTGCAATGTCATTTTCAAAATCATTACAAAAACTATTGCTAATAAATTCAAGCCACTTTTGACTGGACTAGTTTCTAAGGAACAATTCGGTTACGTAGAGGGTCATCAAATTCTTGATGGTATAATTCTCTCCCATGAAATTATACATTGCATCAAGACCTACAAAAAGTCAGGAATGCTAATCAAGCTCGACCTTTCCAAATATTTTGACAAACTCAATTGGAAATTCATGGAAAAAATGCTCTTAGCTTTTGGTTTCTATCAACAATGGGTGAACTACATTCTTACACTAACCTCCACCTTTTTCTTTTCTATTATGGTCAATGGCTCGCCCTCTCAAACTTTCAAACCCTCAAGGGGCATTAAGCAGGGGGGCCTTCTTTCACCGTCCCTCTTTGTACTCATGATAGAAGGATTGGGATGATTCCTCAAAGCCAAAATCCTCTCTCGTGAGCTCAAAGGCTTAAACCCACATGACAATTTGGAGCCTTAGTCGCACCAGCAATTTGTGGACAACACCATGCTTCTAGGTTGTGCTTCAATGCAAGAAGCAAAATATATAAGAGTTTCCTCAGTACTTTCCTCACTTCTAGCGGCCTCGACATAAACAAGGAAAAATCCCAAATTCACTTCTTTAACACCTGCCAAACTACAAAACGTAACATTCTTTGTATTCTTGAGTTTTCCGAAGGAAAACTTCCTTCTAAGTACCTAGGAAATCCCTTAACCGACTCTATGATTAGGAATATCTCTTGGAAATACCTTTTGGAAAGCTTGAAACATAAACTCTCTTACTGGACCTTTCTCTCTCTCAATCTCCCAAGTCGTTTGATTCTTGTCAAATTGGTTCTTCGGGCTATGCCCCTCTACTTGTTCTCTATTCTGGATGCCCCTAAAATGGTCCTAAAAAATATTTGAGCCCTACAACGTACCTTCCTTTGGGGAGGCTCTGAAGAGCATAAAATATGGTTCTTGGTGGATTGGAACACCCTCTTTCAACCCAAGCTGGAAGGAGGCCTCGGACTCAGTGACCTAGCCACTAGCAATCAAATAGGAAACGCCAAGATCTGGTGGCATTAGATAACACACATCAATGAACCTTGGGTGCTGTTTTGCAAAGCCAAATATGCTCCAGACCAGAACAAGCAGAATCACATTAGATTCGACAACAATGTCAAAGGTTCCCATATTTGGAACTCAGCTTATTCCAATCGCAAAATTGTACAAAATTTGAGTTTCTGGGAAATAGGGGATGGAGACACAGTATATTTCTTCCATGACTCTTGGCAACATCTTAGCCCGCTCAAAGATCACCATGACCTGCCTATTTTAAAAGAACAACCGTAATTCAGGAATCACACAAAAGTTAGTGACTTTCTGAATGATACCAATCCAGAGGAACACTACAGGAAATGGAAATGCAAGGAATGGTGGAAAGCAATCAGTCCCACGGAGGACATGCATTCTCTCTAGGAGGATCTCCAAACACACCAATTAAGGATAATTCGGGAAAAGGATAAGTTATGATGGGGATTTTCCCAAGTCGAAACATTCAACCTAAAAGAAGCAGTTACAACCCTAAACAACTTTACAAGGAATGACCAAGACGTTGATTGGAAAAATATTTGGAAATCCAATGTGTGACCAAATATATCCACCTTCCTTTGACTTCTCTTACACAGACGTATTCTGACTCAGGAAAATCGACAAAAGAGAGGTTGCATAGGATCGGATTGGTGTTGTATTTGCAAAAAGAGTGGGGAGACTACAAATCATCTCTTGGATGAATGCAACTTTGCGGCCAAAATATGGAGTGAAGGGGAAAGGATATTTCAAAAAAATGCCAAAAGAAGTGGACATTCAGATCTCACCATAGCACAATGGCCGCAACAACCTTTTATCAGCTAGCTGCTTAATAGAATTTGAGAGTTATTCCCACGATTTGTTGTCTGGGAAATATGGATAGAAAGGAATATCTTCAATAAGAGAGCCAGAATGACAGAGGAGGTCTGGGAGGGTCTCAAAACTCACATACACGAAACTTTAAAATTAAATTCATGGAATGACAAGGATCTTACCACTAATAGAAACGAGATGCAAATTCTTCATGATTGGAACATAACATCCGTCCCAATATATATAGGGAAAGAAGAGAAGAACATGATCCGAGCCAAATCTCCCACCCAGTGGACCTGTCCACCTGCTAGTACATTCAAATTAAACTTCGACGGTGCCTCTAAAGGCAATCTGGGTCTAGCATGATTTGGGGAAGTTATAAGAGACATGGAAGGAGCTATCCAGGTATTTTATTGGGGATCCATCGATACTTCCACCAACAATGTGGCCAATTTGGAAGGAATGGTAATGGGAATGGAATGGGAAATCAAGGAAAATTGGCTCCCACTCATTTTGGAGGTGGACTTGCTTCTAATCATGAATATGGCGAGGAGGTTGCAAGCTGGTTCCACCAAAATTAAAATATCCAACAACTAGCGTTTGGAGGGAAGGCTAAGAGATCTACGCCCTAACCTAGAGGGACATCTAGCTATCATCTTTCAACATGTTAAGTGAACGACCAACAAGTTGGACTACTCCATTGCTAATAAAGGATTCTTAGACAATGCCACCTTTCAATCTTTCAAGTGGTATGATTATCACCTTCCGAAGACAAACAAAATTGGCTTCGTTTATCCTATCAAGACCTTTTCTACCTGGATGTGGGTGGTCAACAACCAACTGAGGGTGATTATGACAGGAGCTCGGTGCATGAGGGGACAGTTTTTGACCATGTCCATACCTAACTGCATGCATAAGACAAATGGTGTAGGGTTCGGGGAGTGCAATCTCGTTAAAACACACAACAGACATACCAACTTGCGTGAGGGAGTTTACGAATAGAAGATTTTGTTGTAGGCCATGGATATTGGTGGTGATTCACAAGAGGTGACCTATGTGTAAGGCCATCCCTCAAGCACGTAGAGGTGTACTTGGTTTTTTATTGGTGGGATTCTGTGTTGGCATCCTACTATTTATTTGAGCAAGAAGCAGCGGGAGATTATGGCATTAAGCATTTCGCAGTTGGTTTGGGAGAAGCACTATTGCGCAAGCTTACAAAATCCCAGGCCGAACAGCGGCACGAAGGGAAAAGGCTGAAAGCACAAGCGCCTGCGTCAACTTCGCCATTCCACCAAGGATTTTTTCTATGCTTATGGGATGGAAGCTCCGAGTAATGAAGAGGAAGAATGGGAAGCCCTGCTTAACTAGGAGACCCTAGAGCACATCTAAGATTCCATAGTTGTGATGGAAAATGATATTATTGGTGAGTTTTGTTTGAAGCAAGGTTGGGAAGTTGTCATGTCCAATTACTGGTGTCTCAAGTTCATACTCTTGCATTCCATGAATGAGAGGGAGAGATTTTTCGAATTGGTTAAAATCATTGTTGGTACTTTCAAGGATGATGCCAAAAGTGGTCTGGTCCACATGAAGAGTCTGCTTCAGCTGGACGAACCACCTTTTTCAGCGGGGGAAAAGAAACAATGAGGAAGAGGGTGCAAACAATGCAACCAAAGGAGCCAACAATGCTGATGGAGGCACCAGTAAGGCTGACACAGGGAAGGAAGAATCCATCAGGAGGCACTAGCCTCATCCTCACTCCGGGTCCTTTTCTTATTTTTATGTGCTTAACCTCCTTTAGTCTTCCTGTTTTTATGTGCTTGTCTGTTTTGTATGTGTCTGTCTTTGGCAAGTAGAAGAATGAGGCTGCCACAGTGTAGAGACTGGGAAACCCTAACCTTCTCGATACATACAATATTTTTCATTTTGTGTATCTTTCGTGTTAGGTTAGAGGACCATTTCTTGACTCCTTGTTTAAGGAGGCAAGATTATGTAAATATTTTATTCTGGTTTAAGATGTAATAGAAAAGGACCTATCTTATTAACAAAAACTGACATGTTGTTGGAATCTCTCGCCTCCATCAACTGCTAACATGAGAAGTATTCACATGTGGTTCGACTATCATTTATATCAACCATAGGTTACATGTCCATCGAGCATTAAAATCGACCATGTGTTAGTTTATGAAATCAAACTTCAGGTTGTCTAATGCTTTAGTAGAAACTTTGAGGGACAAAGGCATAGTCACTTTGGATAAAGTCTATATCCCATATTTGAGGGATATTAATGATCAAAGATGGAAGAAGGATAATTCATTGTGTTTGACTGGTCCAATGGAGGTTAAGTAGGAATTTTATGTACAAGGACTGAAGCACTCAGGCATATTACTTAGCTAGAAGGATGATACACTAGTTGGACTTGGAATGAAACGATATCTTTGAATCAGGAAGATCATTCTCGACAACCAACATGAACTATCATAATAAATTGATTCATAAGCTAATTTTGTTATTGCCTGACAATTAGCAATAGTTTTGTTTCGATCCCAGTACCATGACAAGGGGTGTGGGGGATTCCCCCCCACTAAAGTCGCCATGGGGGGTTCGGGGGGAGGCGTCGATTGATTTGGGAGCCCCCCCTGGCAAGGGTTCGTGGGCAGCGTCTCTTGGAAAAAATTTAGGGAAAAATTCCCTATAATCTGTTGTAGTTTTAGAGTCATGACTTGATCAATAATGGGTGATTTACATCCCCATGTTTTTGGGTAGCCTGTGGTATTTTCCCACGATATTCCCTTTATAAAAGGAAGGCATTGTAATACGGTTGTGTATTGTATTGTATTGTAGAATTGTAAAACGATCTATGTGATTGTGCGAGAGATACGATGAGAGAGTGAAGAGGAATTGCAGTGGGGTTGTTGCAGGTTCTATCCCTTCATTTTGTCGGACTATATATAATAAAGGACTAGAAATTTCTATGTGGATGTATCCCATCTTAGGTGAACCACGTTATATTGGTGTCTCTTTTGTAATTTGTTAATGTGTTTTATATTTTCGTCTTATTTATTATTATTTCTCTGTGATCCTATTTTTCTAATAGCTCAATAGAGGATGAGGAGTGGTGCTATGGTATTATCTCGAAGTGGAACTGCCCTCATAAACTAAGATTGTTTCTATGGATGTTGCTTTCCAATAAAATTTTAACCTTGGACAACTTTTTGAACCGAGGAAGACAGGGACCAAATGTTTGTGTATTGTGCTTTAGTGCAAACATAATCATTAATCATCTATTTTTACATTACATCCCTTTTGGAAAGCAAGTGTGGCAGTCTCTAAAGGTTATACTAAAGTTCACAGGGCACTGGATTATTGTCTTTAGTATGCAGTTTTGAAAAACGGTTAACTTAGTGCACCCAAATTTCATGTCAAGGTGTGTCCCAGTTATTTTTGTTGGGGCATGAGGCTACACATGAATAAAGTGTGTTTTTTTAAAGTTGGAAGTCAAATTCGAGCCTGGTTATTAAAAAACAAATAAGTTCTTTTCTCGAAAGTGGCAAGGGGACTATAGGGTCATTGTTGATTGGCAATAAAAAATTCATACTTTATGAATGCCAATTCTAGGAGGCCTTTGAAGACATCTAATACATGCAAATTTATAAGGAATTATAAGGAATTTAATGTTGTGGTAAATAGACTTTCAATGCCAATAGAAGGCCTTTGAAGACATACATGCAAATCTATAAGGAATGTAATATTGTGGTAAATAGACTTTCAAAAGTGAAGGTTTACTTTTGTATGAGGATTTTAAGAACTTCTCTTTAGTTCATTAGGGCTCCTTTGTTCTTTTTCGATATTAGATGGAAGTTGTTTCAAGCCTTCATGATGACTTTGTAGTTTATATGGTTATGCAAAAAAAGTCAAATTTATTTTTAAACTATATTAAATTGAATGGCAAATATGTATAATAACAAGTCAAATTTATTTTTGGAAGGATTATATTATGTTATTTTTTCTAAGAAAAAATAAATAAAAGTCATAGTGAGATCTAGATTTTCCTATTTATTAAAGATATACGTAATTCTTATCTATATTCCAAGTTTATAAAATCTACTATTTATTAGTTAAAGATTCATTGAAAAGGGAGTAGGCTAACTCGGGAGCAATCTTCCCTCCCGAGTGTCCTTACTCCGGCGGCTCCGGTCCCGGCGCCGGCAATCTTCTCCATCTTCCATCCCATGCATTCCCATGCGGCATCCTCCATCATGGCGTACGATGTCACATCCTCCTGCGATCGCAGGGATCTCTCAGTCGTCCGCCGTCGTCCAGTGCCCAGCTTTCATTTATTTCAGTGGTTGGGCAGCGTTAATGTACACACCGTTCAGCGGGAACTTGGAAGGAGCATTTGAACGCAGGCCCCCAAGAGCATTTGAACGCGGAACGCAGGCCCCAATCCATTTCGGAGGGTGGAAAAAAAACTATGCAGAGCCTGATCTGTTGCTGTCTCACTGCCCGAAGTTGCCCGGCTAACTAAGGCGATCAACAAAGTTACAGGTATCTCTGCTGTTTGTTACAGGTTTATTTTCTTTATTTTCCAAAATCAGCACGGTTATACTCATCTAAACCCACCTAAGAACCGATCTCGCACTGCAACAAATTCTTTATCACCATCCTGCAATTTAATCATCAAATTGTTTTTGTTAAGACTGCCAAACAATGAATCCGACTTCAATTCCGGAAAAGCGTTGGCGGAAGCTCCAGAGTCGGGAATGCATCATCATCAGATAGTACATTGGAACAGGGTTCTAGTGATAGCGTTCTAGAGGGAGATCATGCTCATCTATCTGATGATGATGCTCAATTTCCAAAATGCCATGCTGCTGCTGCTTCTGTTGGCATTCCACTTGCTCTGTTCCAGTATTTGGGATACCTG
>LPNX010287497.1:0-7500 GCA_001517045.1 Pseudotsuga menziesii | reverse complement strand
GAATTACCATGAAGATTGATAAATAATTGAAGTACGCCTTTTTAGATTTTTTGTTAACTAGATTCTAACTCAAGAATTCCAAACATTTTTGGAATAAAATCATATATTTAATACATCAATAATTAAATATAGATATGCTTATTAGTGATCAAGGTTGAAGGGTATGTAAAAACTATTGTACTTTAATCGATAAAAATAAATTAATTACACACTCCATGATAATGATAAAAAAACTTACTAAAATATTGTACTTCCAAACTTTAACAATGTTAAAAATAGAAAACCATTTAATGAAGAACTTGTAATTTCAATAAAACATTATGTTAACACAATTATATCAATAGAAGTAACATCCACATGATCTTCTTGAAACTTTTGATATAAGTTATTTAACTCAATAAGCACATCTGCAAGGAAATGGATGAAAAAATTGCACATTCAAGGAATTGCAGGCACTAAAGAGCCATTGATGATGCTCATCTACGGAATTGCAGACACATGTAAATCCTACCTTATAAGTACCATAATTTTTTTTTATCTTCTTAAGAAATCTCTTTACATATCCCACTACTGCTCCTCTCCCTATTCGTGTTGCATCATTTATCATACATGAAAGACTATGGATTCCTCTGAAGGACATCAAGCCTTTGCAGGGGGGTACTCGCAAGAAGATGCTACCCAAATATGATGCAATGGAAGTGCACTAGCAGAAAAAAAAAACAAGAGCGCACATGCACCCCTAGAGGCGCACATGCGCTTCTACTTCGGCAGTGGAAAACCTCCACTCTGAATTGCTAATGTGGACAATAGGAGTGTGCACACACTCCTAATGACATGCATGCATGCGTGTGTTTTGTGCGATCACATACAGGGACGCGTGCGCATCCCTATGTTTAAAAAAATAGTGAACAGTTTTGTTTTTTTCATCATCATCATTGCATTGAAAATGCTTGAAAATAAAATCAAAGCAAAGTTTCAACTAAACCTATCATCATCATCATCATTGTTCCTCATCATCATCCTCCTCCTCTTCATCATCATCACCATCATCATCCTCCTCCTCCTCATCATCATCCTCCTCCTCATCATCATCATCATAGTCATCATCGTCATCATCATCATCACCATCATTGTTCATCCTCCTCCTCCTCCTCCTCCTCCTCATCATCCTCGTCCTCCTCCTCATCATCATCCTCATCCTCATCCTCATCATCATAGTCATCCTCCTCCTCCTCCTCCTCCTCCTCATCATCATCATCATTATAGTCATCATCCTCATCATCATCATTGTCATCATCCTTATCATCATCATCACCATAATCTTCATCATCATCATCATCATTGTTCCTCATCATCGTCGTCATCATCATCATCCTCATCATCGTCATCATCATCATCACCATCATTGTTCATCATCATAGTCATCATCGTCCTCATCATCATCATTATTTTCGTCATCAACGTCATCATCCTCATCATCGTAATCATCGTAATCATCATCATCATAGTCATAGTCATCGTGATCATCATCATCATCATCACCATTGTTCCTCATCATCGTTGTCATCATCGTCATCATCATCATCACCATCATTGTTCATCATCATAGTCATCATCATGCTCATCATCATCATCATCGTCATCATCAACATCATCATCCTCATCATCGTAATCATCATAATCATCATAATCATCGTCATCATAGTCATAGTCATAGTCATCGTGATCATCATCATCATTATCATCCTCATCCTCATCCTCATCATCATCATCACCATCATTGTTCTTCATCATCATCATCGCCATCATCATCATCATCAGTAGCAGTAGCATCCTCATCATCCTCATCATAGTCATCATCCTCATCATCATCATTGTCATCATCCTCATCATCATTGCTCGTCATCATCATTCCATTGCAAATGCTTGAAAATAAAATCAAAGCAAAGTTTCAACTAAACCTATCACCATCATCATTGTTCCTCAACATCATCGTCGTCATCGTCGTCATCATCATCATCATCATCATCCTCATCTACATCATCATCATCATAGTCATCATCATTGTCATCATCCTTATCATCATCATCACCATCATTGTTCATCATCATCGTCGTCATCATCTCATTCATCATCATCCTCATCCTCATCATCATCATCATAGTCATCATCCTCATCATCATCATTGTCATCCACCTCCTCCTCCTCCTCATCATTGTTCATAATCATTGTCATGGTCATCATCATCATTCCATTGAAAATGCTTGAAAATAAAATCAAAGCAAAGTTTCAACTAAACCTATCATCATCATCATCATTGTTCCTCATCATCGTCGTCATCATCATCATCCTCACCATCGTTGTCATCATCGTCATCATCATCATCATTATCGTCATCCTCATCATCATCATCATTGTCATCATCCTCCTCCTCCTCCTCCTCCTCATCATCATTGTCATCATCCTCATTCTCATCATCACCATCATTGTTCACCATCATCGTCATTGTCATCATCATCATCATCATCATCGTCATCGTCATCGTCATTCTCATCATAGTCATCATCCTCACCATAGTCATCATCCTCGTCCTCGTCCTCATCCTCATCCTCATCCTCATCATCATCATCATAGTCATAATCCTCATCATCATCATTGTCATCATCATCATCATCATCATCATTATCATCACCATCATAGTCATCATCATCCTCATCATTGTAATCATCATCATAATCATTGTCATCATAGTCATACTATTCATGATCATGATCATGATCATCGTCATTGTCATCGTCATTGTCATCGTCATCGTCATCATCATCATCATAGTCATCATCATAGTCATCATCATTGTTCATCATCATCGTCATGGTCATCATCGTCATGGTCATCATCGTCATGGTCATCATCATCATCATGGTCATCATCAACATCATCATCCTCATCATCACCATCATAATCATCGTCATGATAGTCATAGTCATCGTGATGATGATGACATCATCATCATCGTCATTGCCACCATCATTGTTCATCATCGTCGTCATCACCATCATTATCATCATCATCATCCTCATCATCATAGTCATCATCCTCATCATCATCATTGTCATCCTCCTCCTCCTCATCATCATTCCATTGCAAATGCTTTAAAATAAAATCAGAATAAAGTTTTAACTTAATAGATGCGTGCACGCGTGTTCAAAACAAATTTTTAACTTAACAAATGCGCGCATGCATGTTTAATGCGCACACACTTAGAAGCGCGAGTCCACTTCTAGTGCGTGCACATTACGTTTTAAACTACGCGCACGCGTGATTTAAATTTAGAATTTTGGTGGGCACCTTGTTTCCGACCTACGTGGTGGATGACTTGGCTGCTTTGGTTTTAGGTTCGGGTTGCCAAACCAAGTGGTTTGGACTGTCTTATGACATAAAACATGTTTTGTACCACTTCTCCTATTTCGTGCATGATTTTGCATATGCCACGCTTGTCCACTGCTAATGAAAATTCACACACTTGTGTAACTTTGTCTGTAGATTCTGAATATGTAATTTTTATTTAAATCTATTATTTTTTTCTATTTTTTATTTAATTTTAACTGGACTAACGTCAATCTAACAAAAGGTAGGCTATTTTCTTCGGCTATAACTTTTGATTGACTCGCCTATTTAGAAAACGGAAAAAAACCCGCACAATAAGACACAAAGACCTACATCCTAAAAAAAATATCATTCATTGACTATGTTAAGACGAAGATGTCATGGACCAACGATTGACCTTGTCATTTTAGGACATCACTGACTTCCTTAATTTAAAAAAAAATATAACATAAATAAATATGGAAAATAATGCTGCACTAGACACACCTATTATCTACAACTCTATATAATTTTTTTCACAAAATTCTAGCATTTGCATACCAAACAAGTGGACCAACGCAAACATATTCATTATTTTTTGGGAAAAAAATAACATACCAACCTTAAAAGAACCTCGTTTTTTGGGATTTATAATTAGCTTCCATAAATAAAAGTTATATATTCCGGAAGGTAATTCAATTGTCCACGTTTCATATTCTTACGCCATATTCCAAAAAGTTGTGTAGGTACCTCTAATATTGATTTTTGATGTTCATATTTCTGTTTTTCTAGAAGTCCATTACAACGAATGCATCATAAGCGACCAGCATTAGCTTGCACCAGCCCAGGGACAACCCCTATTGATGTTCCAAGAATAGATGAAACATATTCAATACATTCTCATTTATGAGATGAGCTTCATATGACCTAAATTGTTTGTTCAAATTGAGAGTCGCTTGTGTGAGTGCCTTCTAGAGAAAAACAATTACTCATTCAACAACTATCCAATAATTATTGTCAGTGACTTGGGCCAACTGCCACATGTGATGGACAAACATATATATGCAGTAGAAACTCTGGGGAAGTTTTTTTCGTCAGACTTTATCATTGTCATCATTTTGGAAATAGTATTCTGTCAAAGGGGAATTGATGCCACCCAACTTCGTTTCCGGTAGCTATTGACAAACATACTGGCACAATACTACACCAACCTTGGAACACTCAAGCCTCCTTCAGTATATGAATAATAGATTCTTTCCAATAAAGGATCCTTCAAACTTTGGCAAACCAATCTAGCTCTTTGCAGTGAACATTCTTGCAAACAATCATAACAAATACATGCTCCAAGCATCGGCTATGACTATTGCACGATCTCTTGTAGATTTCAACAATGGTTCAAATGCACAGCAAGATGATCACCATCAACTACAAAAATAAATAATGCTAAGTGTGGGGAAACGAGTAATGCTATCTTGCAATTTATGGGTCCAATCAAGACTAGTCAATGGTGCACTTGGAGTGGTCATGCAAATTGTATACACCTCTGGATCTACCCCTTCTAAGTTTATGACAATGTCACACACTACAACATTAGAAGGAAGGTGAATTGCACCATTGTTCTCCTTTGACCACTATGCAAAGATGAAAGACACTTATTATGTCGTGCACTTCACAAAAAGGAAGAGGCACGACTTCATTCTCTATCCCTCACACTTAAAATTGCATCCCTTAATCCTTGCACTCCTAGTACCAAATGAAAATACCAATGTTGCTTGCCAATATAATTAGAATCAAACTTTATAACTATATTTATATTGCATATGTATACTTTCTCTTATAACAAATTAATAGCCATTTCATTTTATTTTCCATCGATTATATTGGTTTTTATTTATTGCTTATTACTATTTGCACTACAATTTCCTTTTATTCACTATACTTGCTTTCAAAACATAAACTTACATTATGTATTTGATGTTACATTTCCCTGGAAGCTAGTTTAAAGATAATGCAGTAACTTGGCACAACAAAATTTAGTGAAGAATCTACCACATCCAATTAAGTCTTACCAGATATGATCATGAGTAAAATTTTGAAGATATGATCATGAGTAAAGTTTTGAACACTATTAGAATGACTAAAGTTTTGTTTAAAGATAAGGCACTAACTTAACATTCTAACGTTTACTAGGGAATCTCCCACATCCATTTAAATCTTACCAATATCATATCGCCATTACAAGTATAACGTGATAATTTCAACGACCTCCATTTACTATTTTGTGGTAATGTTAAACAATGTATTTCAATATTTATTATAATGACGTGTTGATGACAAGCAATATATCACAGTTTTTTATGTTAGTTTTTTCATAATTCTTTTTTAAAGAGTGGATGATGATAGTTTTTTTTTTATATTTCAAGGTTAAATTAATTTATGAACTTTTAATAGTAAGACTTAGTTATATTGATATTCGTGTATGGAAATTAATATATCAAAGTTTCTTAGTTTAGCTTTTATTTTTATTTTTTTAAGAGTGGATGATAATAGTTTTTTATATTTAAAGGTTATAATTAATTTGTGAAATTTTAAAAGTAAGACTTAGTTATATTGATGTTCGTGTATGGAAATTAATATTGAATTTGAAATTTAGATAATATGGATAATGAAATTGATTAAATGTTTAAACATATTTATAATTTATAATTTTAAATATTAATTTTAAACATTTTATTAATTTTTTTTTTTTTAATTGAATGAAATTTTAATTAAAATAGTTATTTTTTTATGTGTAGTTTAACTTTTTAACCATTCATTTTGATAACTATTATTCTGCATAATATTTTAAATAAGTTTTGAAGTACATATAATCAATATTAAATAAATACATATATTAAGGTTAAAAACCCATTCATATATATTAAACTATATTTTATCATAATTTATATTTCACATTACCTATGAGGAAGAATAATATAACTTTAAAATTTTGAATTGGTAGTATATTTTTTTCCTTACTATATATGTAACACACCTAGAACTAAAAAATAAATATTTTTATTTATTTCATAAAACATTATGTTAAATTTATTGTAAAGTTTTTATGACCAAGTTGATCAAGGATGATTGTAATTGAAGAATTATTTATTTTAATAATTAAATAGAAGAGACACCTATCCAAAGGAGATTGTTCAATGAGTGTTCAATGAACCACTAGGAGGAATGAGAAGTTATAGAAGGCTGGTTGACAAGTGGCAGCACTAGCATTTCACTTTCTAGTTGTTGCATGAAGCATAATCCCTAAAATTGTGGTCATGTTCCCTAAGAGAGAGAATTGAGCTGGTGGTTCATTTAATTCAAAAACTGACCAAAAGACCTAGGAAATCTTATAAATACCATCAAATTGAGCAAGAGGGTCACTATTACATTCTATTTTCAAGTGAATAAACCTTGTGACTGCTGCAAACTGAAAAGTCAGACACACAAGGTATTTGATGAGGGGATAACTAAAGTGGAATTACTGAGTTAAGTCTGCTACTGATTGCTAAGTTACAACAAGTTGCTTTGTGGGCTATTATCCAGTGATCTTCATCCTAGTGGTTCAGTAAACAAGCTCGGGGGTCCTAAGCAAGTAATATTGTCTGCTTCAGGAGATGGTTGAGTGGAACAATCTCCTTTGGGTGTTTGCTGCCCTTTCTGCAAATTATATACGTTTTAATTGTTGTTATCTATTTGTGATTTAGTTATATGCCTGTATTTTAATTAGGAAGTATATTTAGTGCTGGTAAAATTTAATTTAACTAGTTGTTATTATCTATGGTCTGAACTCTCTAAGATGTAAATTGTTATAAGCAGAGTTTGCATTTACATATTTTTATTAGAAATCGTTCTTTATTGTGTTGAGAGGAGAAAACAGTATTCTAGTTAATTTTCAGTTAGGTTAATCTTAAACTTGAATGGTGCATTTCTCTCTTCTTGAACATCAAATGTAACTCTTCTACTTTAGTTAATCTTAATCTACTATCCTGTTATTATCAGCAGTATTATCCCTTCAGTTTAGGTTTAAAGAATAGTACATATATTGATTCAAGACTAGAGAAAACCATACAAAAATATATTTAAGAGATTATTATA
>LPNX010287480.1:242811-273852 GCA_001517045.1 Pseudotsuga menziesii | reverse complement strand
TTGAACTAAAAATACATAGCTTGAACTAAAATACATAACTATAAGAGGGCAAAATGGTAATTTTGTTATAAAATGAAGAGAGGGTATAGGAATCAACCAATAGTGGGCGTGAAATCTCCTCCCTTCCACTTGAATCAGCTCCAAATGCTCCAATGCCTGTCGAAATCTCGCTCCAAACGCTGCGCTGTCCGTCGAATCGCGTTTCTGATAATGAAAATGGGCTCGGGACTGTGTATTTTTTTTTTTTTATAATTTTCATATCGCGTGCGCGTTTTATAACTACAAAACGCGTGCGCGTTTTGTAGGTATATAACGCGTACGCGTTTTATAGTTATATAACGCGTGCGCGATGTGGTTTCCTATCCTACATGTTTTATGACATGTCAGGCTGGGGTTGAACCATACCAAGTGCTATGTCAGGCTCGGGTTGATGTATTTTTTGGTAGCATGATGTTGTTTTTGAAAACTAGGATTGCATCTTAAAGGTCCATCATCTTCTTGCACTGACCCCTAATCCAATGCTTTAAAATTGATACTATCGACTCAGTGAAGGTCTACTAGTTAATGAATAACATGAATAATTTTGGGATTTTAATTACTTGGTGTAGTTTCAAATATATATTGCACATTTATATATTTTTAATTGTTTAAAGAGTATCTATAATTATTTCCTTTAGTTTTTGATCTGTAAAATATGGATTTGTAACAGAGTTCTTTTAATAGGATGTATTTAATATATTTTATAAAATTTCTCAGGCCTTTCGGCACTCAAACATATTCTAAAATAAAGGTTGATCTATTCAACATAGTAGTTTTATCCCTTGATTAACCTTGTGAGAATAGCTTTGAAAGGAATAATTTACAGTCAATTAAATAATTACAGGAAGCGAGTGTTGAGATTCAAAACCAGAACAAGAAAAAAAACGATTATGATCAGAATTTACTAATCGTTACAGTAGTGCCCCTTACTAGCAATCTTTGATTCGGGTATGGATGTCTGATCTAAATGCATAAATAATTAATCTAACATTTTACAAGCTTGAATACAATAATAGGAAAGAGGATCTAGTTATTATACAAACATAATATGATTAATAGAAAATAACATAATAGGAATGGTTACTGAACTAATGCGCAAAAAAACTACATTCTATTTAGATGCAAACTAGATCAATTCTTAAATCATATATCTGATGGATCAATATTTACTTTGGATGCATAATAATTTATGCTAAATATTTAATTGTGACTCCAGGTTAATAATGGAAATCCCACTATAACTAGTTATTACAATAAGAAACAAAATAAGATCCTGGCACCACTGTTGGGAAAACAGAAATAAAATAGTCGTTCCTCCAACCAAATCCTAGAGTAGCCAAATAATTTTCTCCAGAACCCTCGATCCTGTTCGTTGAACCACGAGAGAAAAATTTACTAATGTGCCATCTCTTGCATTATCATATTCAATCCTTGTCTAATGCTAGCCTCCTTCTTGCAAATGGACATACTATTATATAGTATTTTCCCTAAGACTTGGTCATTTATGTGTTAGATTTTTATCATTTAAACAATATGATCTTAGGATCTTATATGAGAGAATAACATGCACAGCAATCAATCACAAGAGACAATAGACACAAAGATTTTCCTCAGGGAAACCATAAAGGAGAAAACCCTGCAACTTCCTCAGAGATAGAATGAGCACCAATCGCAGTAGTAAAAACCAAAGGAAGAAAGATGATCTCCAACAGCTGTTCTCTCTCTCACTTGTGCGAGCTCCTCTTCTCTCACATATGTGTTATAGCTGGGTGAGTGTGTGTCTCAAATAGAGAGGCTCACTCTCTATTTATACTAGTTTTCGACTTGACAATTACTTACCAGATTTGACTTCTATAGGAGAGTCTAATACCCCCAGTGCCCCACAATTGTGGGGACTTTACCCCCGACATACAAAGGAGGGTCAATCTTTATGACTTTACATGACTTGATTACATTAATTATTCTCTCGACAGTAACATCGGGGATCAATGAATACAATATATAAAATATACAAGTGAATACATTCTGAAGTTATAAATACATCAACATCCCCTCTTAACTAGGAAGGTATTCTCTTGACACAATTCATCAACAAAAGTCTTCATCACTAGATCAAAGCTAGATCATCACTGGATCATCATCAAAGCTGGATCATCATCATATCATCATCAAAGTTGTATCATCATCGGATCATCATCATCATCGTTGCTTCCGTTATCTCGATCAAATGGCTCTATCTCTCAATTATTCTCGTCACAGGAAGTTCTATAGAGCTAGCCCTTTTTCATGTTGGTTGTAGGCCTATACTCCATGTTGGTCTTTCATCAACAGAGCCAACCCTTTTTCATGTTGTATGTACTTCCTTGCTCTTGCAAGGAATTCCCCTACAGAGCCAGTCCTTTTTTCATACTGGATGCAGGCCTCTACAGAGCCAACCCTTTTTCATGATGGATGTACCTCTACAGAGCTAGCCCTTTTTCATACTAGATGCAACTCTACAAAGCTAGCCCTTTTTCATGTTGAATGTAGGTCACTACAGAGCCAGCCCTTTTTCATGCTGGAAGTACCTCTACAAAGCCGAACCTTTTCCATGTTGGATGTAGGCCACTACAGAGCCAACCCTTTTTCATGCTAGATATACCTATACATATCCATCCCTTTTTCATTTTGGATGCAGGCCACTACAGAGCCAACCCTTTTTCATGCTAGATGTACCTCGACAGAGCTAGCCCTTTTTCATGATGGATGTAGGCCACTACAAAGCCAACCCTTTTTCATGCTAGATTTACTTCTACAGAGCAACCCTTTTTCATGCTGGATGTAGGCCACTACAGAGCCATCCCTTTTTCATGCTGGATGTAGGAAACTACAGAGCCATCCCTTTTTCATGCTGGATGTAGGCAACTATAGATCCATCCCTTTTTCATGCTAGATGTACTTATATAGAGCCAACCCTTTTTCATGCTGGATGTAGGCCACTACAGAGCTATCCCTTTTTCATGTTGGATGTAGTTCTACATATCCAACCCTTTTTCATAGTGGATGTATTCCACTACAGACACAACCCTTTTTCATGTTGGATGTAATTCTACAGAGCCATTCCATTTTCATACTGGATGTAGGTCTCAGTACTTATATCTTACCATGGGAGGAACCAATCCTGCCACCATGTCAGAAAGGCACAGCACTTACATCTGACCATGGGAGGAACCAATCCTACCACCATGTCATAAAAGGAACAACACTTACTTCTGACCATGGGAGGAACCAATCCTACCACCATGTCAGAAAGGAAGAGCACTTACTTCTGACCATGGGAGGAACCAATCCTACCACCATGTCAGAAAGGAACAACACTTACTTCTAACCATGGGAGGAACCAATCCTACCACCATGTCAGAATTAGGGCTCACGGATTCATCACTTCCCCTTGGAAGCAGGGATAATTTTAGGGGCGAATTTCAGCCCAGTGGGCTATTTTTCCATGTTTTTCTCCCAAAAAAGATTTGCAATTTTGCATTTTTTGAAGCCCTAATTCGCCCAATTTTGATGGGGTAAAATGTTTTCACCCTAAAAATCACCAAATTATTCTATAAATAATATAAAATCCTTGAAAATTAAAATATTTTTTGAAAAATATCGCCAATCATTTTATAGTTGGTGTTTAAAGAATTGGTAATATTCGCCAACATTTATACACTTTTAAATAAGTACGGTTCCTTAAAATCATCCCTACTTTGAAGGAACCTCGATCTAGAGAACACCAAGCTTCTCCCTGAAGTACTCAAACTTCACTCTAGCTAATGGCTTGGTCAACACATTAGCTATCTGTTCGTCTGTCGCAACATACAGGAGCTTCACTGCTTCTCTCTGCACCATATCCTTGATATAGTGATATTTGATCTCGATATGCTTCAACTTGTCATGGAACATCGAGTTCTTCGATAACTTCACACAACTCTGGTTGTTACAATATATACAAGTATCATCTAACTGGAGATCAAACAAATCAAACAGCAGCTTCCTCAGCCATACTGCCTCACAACTAGCCGAACAAGCTGCGACATACTCTGCTTCGACTGTATGTAGTGCCACATTGGACTGCTTCCTGCTGAACCAAGAGATCAGGGCCTAATCCCATACTGAAGCAGCACCCCAAAGTGCTCTTTCTATCAATGGCACTTCTTGCCCAATCTGAATCAACATAACCCTCCAAGTTAATCTTCTGATTTGCCTCATACTTGAGCCCATAATCAACTGTATCCTTTAGGTACCTCAGAATATGCTTTGCAGCAGTCAGGTGAACATGTCTCGAATCTGTCAGGAACTGGCTCAATCTATTCGCATCAATTCTTGTGTTCATCATGTACATCAAGGACCCAATCATCTGACGATACATCGTAGCGTCAACCAACTTTGATGAAGCATCACTCAATAGCTTCAGGTTTGATGCCCTAGGTGTGGTCATGGCCTTGTAGTCCATCATCATGAACCTTTTCAGGATCTCTACTACATACTTCCCTTGTCCCAGGGATATTCCATCTGTACTCTACCACACCTCCATGCCTAGAAAGTAGTGCATCATACCCAAGTCTTTCATCTCAAACTCGACAGCAAGCTTCCTCTTCGTGTCAGCAATTAATCCATCCTCACCTGTTACAAATAGGTCATATACATAAAGTAGGAGTATCATAGGGTTCCCTTCCTCAACCTTATAATAAAGGTTGGAATCTGTTTTACTCTTGGTAAATCCTAATCCAGTCAAGAAGCCATCAATTCTATCGTACCATGTCCTAGGTGCTTGTTTCAAACTGTACATGGATTTCTTCAATTTACACACATGATTTTCCCTGTCATGTGTCTCAAAACCGAGTGGTTTCTCTGCATACACTTCCTTTTCCACTGCACCATTCAAGAAAGCAAACTTGACATCCATCTGGTGTATCTTCCATTTCATTACTGTAGCCAGAGCAAGTATTGATCTGATGGAAGTGTATCTAGCTACAGGTGCAAACGTTTCTTCATAATCTATTCCTTCTTTCTAGGAGAAGGAATGAGCCACAAATCTTCCTTTCTATTTATCTATGCTACCATCTGCATCATGCTTGATCTTGTAGTTCGACTTGGAAGTCACAACAAACTTCCTCCCTGGTCTTGGGACAACATCCCAGACATCATTCTTCATGATCGATTGGTACTCCTCGATCATAGAATCCTTCCATTTTTTATTCTCTGTCGCTTCTTCATAGTTGGAAGGTTATTTATCAATGATGTCACATAATAGGGATACATATCCGGAGTAGGATCTAGTTCTTTTCCTCTCTCTCTGCATTTCTTCTGGAGCCCCATATCTTTCTGCACCTTGGATAGCTTCTCGTACCTAAGCAGGTTTCTTCTTGTAAGGATTCTTCTCCTGGGGTGGATGTACAACTACCTGGGGTTCTTCTATTTCTCGATCTTCTTCTTGAGTTGCATCAATCATAGTTGTATCTTGAATTCTTGGTGCTTCTGCTTCTTAAGGGTCTTCAGCAAGTTTCTTTTTGGATTTGTTGTAAGCTGAGTCTTCGTCAAATGTTACGTATCTTCTTATATTGATATTCTTGAATCCTGGGAAGTATATTCTGTAAGCCTTCTAGCTTTCACTATATCCCACAAATATACCCTTCTTTCCTGAAGGATCTAATTTTTTCCTCTTTTCTTTCGAAATGTGTATGTACATTGGAAAGCCAAATATTTTGAGATGGCTAAATTCTTTTTTCTTGCCGGAGAAGACTTCTTCAGGTGTCTTGTTCTCAAGTACTCTATGTGGAGTAGGGTTCTATACATACATAGCTGTCCTGGAAGCTTTTTCCCATAGATGGATGGGAAGATCTTGATCATGAAGCATTGCCCTTGCAGCTTCCATAATCATTCTATTCTTCCTTTTTGCAACCCCATTTTGTTGTGGATTATATGGAGTGGTCAAATCCCTCTTAATCCCCGAATCTCTGCATAATTCTTTGAATTCACTTGAAGTAAATTCTATGCCACTGTCTGATTGAAAGGTCTTGATTTTCTTCTCTATGTGGTTCTCGATCAAGGTTTTGAATTCTTTGAACTTACTGAATACTTCATCTTTGTTTTTCAAGAAGTATACCCATGTCTTCCTAGAAAAATCATCAATGAAAGAAACATAGTATACATACCCACTCAATGAGCTGGATGACATCAGACTGCATACATCGGAGTGGATGATTTCCAATATTCCTTTTTCCTTGCTCTCGCTACTTGGAAATGTCTTCTTTGTGTTCTTTCCTTTCGCACATCCTTTGCAAACACCATCATGTGTTTCCTGTATTTTTGGAAGACCTTCAATAGCTTTGTTTGCAAGTGGTAGTGCCCTATAGTGCACATGTGCAAGCCTACTATGCCAAAGTTCATTTGGCTCTACTGATTCATGGACCAAAGCTTGTTCTGGTTGGCCCTTTAGCTTATATAATCCTCCCTCTTGCTCTCCAATCACAACTGCATCATCTATAGTCTTTCCCTTTTTCCACATAAGGACTTGGCCATCTACAAATGCAATCCTCATTCCTTTTGCATCTAATGCAAAGATGGAGAGAAGGTTCTTCTTTAGTAATGGTACAAAGAAGAAATCCTTCATCTTCATAAACTTTCCATAGTCTAGTTTATAGGAGGATTCACCACTACCTTTTATGGGATAATGGAAGTCATCTCCAAGTTTCACCTTGTGGGGTGATTCATGTTCATATAGTTTCACAAAGAATTCTTTGAATCCCTTCATATGCTTGGAAGCCCCACTATCTATGAGCCAGTCATTGCTTCCATGTGTGATAGTTCCTGTGAGGGCAGAAATAAAAACATATTCTTCATCACTAGAAGAATCTTCTTCTTTGACTTTCTTTCTTGGAGGTTCATCATCTTCTACAGTATGAGCATGATGTCTTCTTTTGTAGTTCTTCTTATTTTGAGAACCACTTTTGTTTCTAGGACAGTATCTGGAGATGTGTCCTTTCTCATCATATGTGTAGCATTTGATACTAGATAGATCTCTTATAGGGTTATTCTGGTGTGAATGCTTACCTCTGGGATGATGATGGTCCCTTCTGGTTTTCTTGGTATGTACTGTGAGAGATTGATCTTCATTTCCCATCTTTTCTTCTTGAGCTACTATTTGAGCTTCTTCTTGTGAGAATTCCTGCCATAGTCTACTGAAGGTGATTAAATTTATTCTAGCACAAATCCCTTGAATGAAGGAGTCCCAAGACCTAGGGAGACCATTCAAGGTGGTCATCAATTTCTGCATTCTCTACTTCTTCATCTACTGCTTCAAGTTGTTCTTTGATCTGGGAGACCCTTGTAAAGTATGACTATATGGTCTCTGCATTCTGGATCTTCACATTATTCAATTGATTTCTCAAAGTCGTCTTCTGATTTATGTTCTTCCCTTCAAATAGCTTGGTCAGGGAGTCAAACATTTCTTTAGGTGTCTTTAGGGAGGACACATGTGGTATGATGTGATCCTTTATTGAATCATCAATAATCCTCTTGGCCTTGACAAACTTCTTCTTGTGTAAGGCCTTAGCCTCATCTCCCTTTGGAACCGGAACCTCTTCCTTGATGTAGGAGTCCAATTCATTTTTTTCAAGAACTAGTGAGATCCTATACTTCCATGCTCGGAAGTTATCGGCTCCCTCAAGCTTTTCATCAAGCTTGGTGTGATGAGACATCTTTAAAGTGAACCTCAAATGGAAATACAAAGGATTTAAATATTACCATTTTGAGAAGCTGAAACTGGATCTGAAGTTGATCTTCTGCAGTGTTGGTTTTCTGGTTTCGGGGAAAATTAGGGTTTGACTTTATTGAAGTTATACTCAACCAAAAACTTTGATATTGGTCTCTAAACTTCGATTTTGATGAGTAGAGCAATCCTATACTGGTCTCACTCAAAAATTCCTCTTCTGTGAAAATCCCTATTTTCCCGCAGTAGTGACAGGTGAAAAACCGAAAATGCTCAAAATCAGATTCTACTTCGAGAGAAAGATGCGCCCTTCAATGGAGAGCCAACCTAGCCTCCTTTTGCTGATGGATTGTGGAGAGATACCTGAAAACTAAGAAGCCCTAGCTTCTGCAGCTGGACAGTGTCCTCTTCTCAGGTTAGCTCTGATACCATGTTAGATTTTTATCGTTTAAACAATATGATCTTAGGATCTTATCTAAGAGAATAACATGCACAACAATCAATCACAAGAGACAATAGACAAAAAAATTATCCTTGGGGAAACCATAAAGGAGAAAACCCCGCAACTTCCTCAGAGATAGAATGAGCACCAATGGCAGCAGTAAAACCCAAATACAGAAAGATGATCTCCAACAATTGTTCTTTCTCTCACTTGTGCAAGTTCCTATTCTCTCACCTATGTGCTATAGCTGGGTGAGTGTGTGTCTCAAATATAGAGTCTCACTCTCTATTTATACTAGTTTCCGACTTGACAATTAGTTACCAGGGTCGACTTCTCTAGGAGAGTCTAATAACCCTAGTGCCCCACAACTATGGGGAATTTACCCCCGCCTTTCAAAGGAGGGTTAATCTCTATGACTTTACATGACTTGATTACATTAATGATTCTCCCAATAGGAACATCAGGGACCAATGAAATACAATATATAAAATATACAAGTGGATACATTCTGAAGTTACAAATACATCAACATTATGAGCCTCCTGCTCTTTATCACTCAATAAAGAGTTATGACATGATTTTGGGGAAGATTCCTCCTGCACCTTGAGTTCTCGCTCAGCGTCTACAACCACTTGCCTTTTCCTCTTGTGGGTTAGCAAACACTCTTCCACATCTATTTCATTTCTTTCGACTTCGGTATCTTTTATTAATAAAATAATAATTCATTACATTTGTTTTATTTTTGACTTGCTGTAAAAAATATTCAAAATAACAAAATAAAATACCTTAGCAGAAATTAATAATAAATAATTAATTCTTGGTGTATTACATACACCTCCCCTTAGAGGATACCACTGTAATCGGTGTTATTGGAATAGGATTGGATATGCCTCTTGCATAACACTTCGAATTCCCAAGTAGATTCTTCCGGACTAAGGTGCGTCCATTGCACCTTGACTTGTCCGATGATATGGTTCCAGATTAAAATTTATTTCCTATCGAGAATACGCTCCAGTCCCACTTGGAACTATCCTTCAGGTTCCACCTGTATAACATTCCAATTGATTACATACAGTAGCATCATGAATATATTTCTTTAATCAGGAATCCTGAAAAAATGTTATGTACTTTAATAGTAGGTGGTAGGGCTATATGGTATGCAACTGAACCTACTTTAGGCACAATTTCAATTGGCCCACAATACTTGGGTGCCAACTTTGAATACTTGCTCAATCTCAAAGAGATTTTATTGGGGCTTACCTTTATGTACATGTGCTCTCCTACCTAGAACTCTCTGGGAGTTATTTTTAGGTCGGCATAACTTTTGTATCTATATTGGGCAACCTTCAAGTTTTGTTGCACCTGTTTCATGGTTAGTTCCATAGCCTTTAACAATTCATGTCCTAACATTAACCTATCAACTGTATTGCTCCAAGAAATTGGAGTATTACATTTGCGTCCATACATAATTTCAAAGGGACTCATACCTTATGATACTTCAAAATTATTATTGTATGCAAATTCAACTAACTGTAAGTAGTCTTCCCATTTGCCTGGTTTGTCCATTACATACATTATTAGCATGTCTTCTAGGACTTGGTTTACTCTTTCAGTCTTCCCATTCATTTGTGGATGATACAAAGTACTGAAGTTCAACTGAGTGCCTAACCCTTTAAACAAATCCTTCCAAAAATTTCCTGTAAATTTTACATCTCTATCTGAGATTATTACCTTTGGTACATCATGTAACCAAAAAATTTCTTTCATAAAAATATCTACAATTTTAGCATCCTTATAAGTATATTTTACAGGAATAAAATGAGTTGTTTTACATAACTTATCGACTACGACCATAATGGAGTCATGTTGCCTGAAATTTTTAGGTAGACCTGTTATAAAATCCATGTTAATTATTTCCCACTTCAATTCTGGAATGGGTAGCGTTTGAAATAACCCTGCAGGATGTCGGTGTTCTGCCTTTACCTGTTGGAATTAGATGCAGCGAGCTAAGTACTGTGCAACATCTTTCTTCATGTTAGGCCAAAAGAAGTCCTTTCTTCTGGTATTCAGGATGTCCTGAATAAGGTCGTTTATGTACTCATTCATGATTGTTAATTTCATTTCTATTGTATTTGGTATGTATAGTCTGTTTTTATGCAACAATAATCCTCTTCTATTTAGGCTAAAATCAGTTTTTATTTGGTTCTTTTCATTTCCAACAGTCTTTTCTTTTAAATTTTGGGATTCTTTATCAGAATTCTCTGCATTTAAGATCTAATTTCCCAGATCTTATTCATAACTATTGCTTGCAAACAGTAATTTTGCGTGACGACTCAAAGCATCTACAACTTTATTTTCTTTTCCCTTTATGTGTTTCTTTTCGAAGTCGTATTCACTTAAGAAAGACAACCACTTGGCCTGTCTAGAATTTAGATTTTGTTGGTCAAATAAACATTTTAAACTTATGTTATCTGACATTAACATAAATTTTCTTTCGATGAGGTAGTGTTTCCACATCTTTAAAACATGTATAATTGCAGCAAGTTCTAAGTCATGTGTAGTGTAATTCTTTTCATTCTCTTTTAGTTTTCTAGATTCATAAGCCACGACGAAATTTTCTTGTATTAACACCCCGCCTAATCCTTCCTTACAAGCATCAGTACATATAATGAAATCCTTAAAAGGATCAACAATTTTTGGGAAAGGGGCAGTACTTAACAAGTGTTTTAATTTATTTAAACTTTCCATACACTTTTCAGTCCACTCAAACTTTTTACCTTTCTTCTACAGTGAAGTTATGAGGTAGGCTATCTTAGAAAATCTTTCTATGAAATTTCGATAATAACCAGCAATCCCCATGAACGATATTATTTATGTTACATTTTTAGGAACTGGCCATTCAGTGATAGCCTTGATTTTGTCGGGGTCGATAGAGATTCCATCCTTGGACACTACGTGTCCTAGATATTGAATCATGTCTTTAAAGAAGTCGCATTTGTTGAACTTAGCATATAGTTGTTGTTCTCTTAATACTTGTAAAATTATATTTATATGTTCTTAATGTTCTTGTTTATTCTTTGAGTAAATCAGTATGTCGTTCATGAAGAAAACTACAAATTTATCCAGATAGTTACTTAGAATGCTATTCATTAAGCACACAAAGGTTGCAGGTGCGTTCGTCAACCCAAAAGGAATTACAACAAATTCGTAATGACCATAATGGGTCCTAAAAGCAGTCTTAAAGATGTCTTGATCTATAATCCACACCTGATGGTATCTGGACCTTAGATATAATTTAAAAAAGATTGTTTCCCCGTGGAACTGATCAAACAGATCGTCTATCTAGGGTAAAGGATATCAATTTTTAATAATCATTTTATTTAGTTGTCGATAGTCTATACACAATCTTAAAGTTTCGTCTTTCTTTTTTACAAATAAGACCGATGCTCCCCTAGGGGAAACACTAAGTCGAATATACTTCTTGTCAATTACTTATTGTAATTGTGATTTGAGTTGTGTAAAATCTATTATGTTCATTCAATAAGGAGCTTTAGATGCTGGTACCTCTCTAAGTTTTAGATCGATTGTAAAGTCTATGTCTCTTTTCGGAGGTAGTCTAGGGACTTCCTCCAGAAATATGTCTTTAAGATCCTTTAAGATAGGTATATATTATATTTTAAGTTTATTATAAGTATCTTTATCATCCATTACATAAACAACAAATACTTTACATCTCTTCCATGTAGATCTTTTCATTTGTAGAGCAGAAATATATCTGATCGTAACTTTTATGGGAATTCCTTTCACTGTAATGGTGTTTCCAGTATCATCTATGCATGTAAAGGTTTTGTCAAAACAATTCAACATTACTCTGTGTTTCTCTAGCCAATCCATTCCTATCAACATATCATAGGAACCTAGTGGTAAAATATTCAAATCAGCATGCATATTGAAATCATTCATTAATATTTTATAGCCTTTAACATAACTAGTGACTTTACGTTTAGTACATGTGGCTAATTGTACCATCCAAGACTTATCAAAATTTTCTGGTACTAATTTACATAATTCAACAATCCTAGGTGATACATAACTCAAAATTGCACCTGGATCAATTATGATGGAAATGGGTTGAGTTTTTATCATACCTTCAATGTCGACCATTGACGTTTGATGGCCAGCTTGACGATTCTCCAACACAACACTAATTCTGGGCATACTCCTCGCCATGTCTCCAACTAGAACAACTTCCTAAATGGAGTAAACATTAAAGTTTTTCTTTCTTCTTGGACAATATTTAAAATAATGTGGCTCGCCACATTCCCAACATTTTAAGGGTTCAAAATTTTAATGCTTTTTCTTTTATTTTTATTTTGGTCATAACATAAATTTTCTCTTCTCATCACTACTTCCAGCTTCTTCAAATTGCCATACTCAATCCACTCCTTAAACATGATAGGAAGACCACTGAGAAAGTGTTGTATCTTTTGTTTTTCATCTATTATGTATGGTACGAAAATAAAGAAAACTAAAGAATTTACTATAGAGCTCTTTCATGGTCATAGATCCTAGTCGTAACTCTCCTCGTAGTACTGTCCTGAGAGGTTTTTTCGTTTAAAATGTTTTTTAAAAGTTTTACAGGTTACGTATCTTTATTTTATTCCTTTTACTTTCTTTATCCTTCCACCATATATCTGCTTTTCCAATTAAATTATATATGGCCATTTTAACTTTCAGTTTGTCGTAGTAATTATAGATTTGGAAGTATTTCTTCATCCCTGACATCCAGGTTTCCACCTCTTCTCCTTTTTCAATCTCACTGTTAAAAATTAGTGGTTTAATCTTTTTAAATTCTCCAGAGATATATTCATATGGTTTGTACTTATTTTTCTTTTTATTATCATCACTACTTTCATTGGAATCTTGTTGTTTTTCTATGTGGTGTTTGACTAATTCCTCACTGGAATTTTCAGCCCCATGACTGGAAAATTCTAGTTCTCTTCCCTTACATTTGTAAGGTGTAGTTTTAGCATATTATGTTCCGGTCTTCGTATTTATTTTTTTCATCATTATGTATTTTATCTAGTAAAATATTATTTAGTTCTTCTTGAGCTTTCAAGATTCGTTCATTATTCTCCCCAACTCTTTTTAACTCAGACCTTAGTTCTTTAACCGTTCTTTGCAGTTTGGATGGGTTATTAGTTTGACTCTCATTAAGGTTTATCAATATTTCACCCCCCCTTAGATTACCCTCTTCAATTTTTATAGGATTTCCAGGGTGAAACTCTTCTTCTGCAAACATCCCTGCTTCTACCATATTTTTCCTACAAAAATAAAGGTGTCCTTCTCCTCCTGCCTGTAAGAGAATCAAACCGAAAAAATAAACTAGTCTTCTAGTTTAATTAACAGTTTTAGTGTTGACATCGCTTTGATCTGAGATGGAGCTGTGAGTATGGCGACCTGAAAGGAAGGAGGTTTTGACCGGGGTTTCAATTGCAGGATCCCATTAGTGGGGACAAGGGCTTCATCCTATTCCGTAGATCAGTCGATCTGGTTCGGAGATGAGTGAGACCTCGGACGGGGGGGAGGGGGAATCCCCTTGTCTAGAGCTCGACCATGGAAGTTGAGTTAGATAAGGGGAAAATGCCAATCCCTTATTCCCAATAGGGGAAGGCAGGGGAAGGCAATAGTGGAACGACTAAATAAAACTCGACAAAGGAAGTGAATGGGAGAATGGGACATTGCTTACCCAAATCAAAGACAGTCCCAAAGTTACAGATTAAATCGACTCGAATCAGGGAAGATATCAGCTACATGAAAGAGCATGCTCTCATAGGGAACTTTGTAGGGATCTGGCCTTCGGAGAAAACCTTGATGTGGTGGATAAACACCACTTGGAAACCTCAAGGCCATTAAGACTTGCAACTAGGGGAAAAAGGATTTTTCACGATTATCTTTTTAAATGAAGAAGACATAACTAGAATCTTTGAAAGTGAGCAGTATTTATTTAACTCTGCGGGTCTGTTCTTGAGACTGTGGAAAGAAATATTTAGCCCAGACAAAGAGAACCTCACAATAGCATTGATATGGATTAGAATGTATTCCCTACCAACGAAATATTGGTCAGAAGAAATCTTAATGGAAATTGGGAACATACTAGGAAATTTGGTAAAAGTCTCCGAGCAAACTAGACAAAGAAGGTATACCTCCTATGGACGGATTTGTATATACCTTGATATATCAAAAGACCTCCCAAATAGAAGAGATCTAACATGGGAGAATGAAGTTTGGTTCCAAGAAATAGATTATGAACAAATACCGTTCAGATGCATGAGATGCCATGAACATGGGCGCCTGTTCAGAGACTTCCCACAGAACAAAAAACCAGAAGGAATAAAAAAACAAGAAAATCAAGACGTTGGGGGGTTTATCCATGTGCAAAATAAGAATAGATCATCCAAGAAGTCCTCTGGCCCAAAAATTTTCAAGAAAGTTCAGACGCAAAACAGGTTTGAAGTTATCCAAGAACCTAACACTTCAAATATGGATACAAGCATAAAGATCCAACACCAGCATCCTAGTGGGACGGTGATAACCAAAGAAATTGTAGCACAGGTCCATGAAAAACAATAGGATATAAAGGAAGACACCATCAAGACTCAGGAGGTTGAAGAGGAAGATATGGAGATAGGAGATTTGGACTTGGTTGGGCTAGAAATAGCTTGATTAGAACTGGTCCCAAAGAAGCTTATCCCACAGCAAGTCACCCTACTAGAAAAGGAAATAATCAAAGCCAAAGAAATGAAGTCTCTAGGGGTCTCGGCGGAATCCCTTAAAGATTCGGAAAGAAAAAAGAAAGATAAGAAAGAAACCGGAGGTAGACATAGTAACGTGCAAAGAATCCAAATGGTTGGAGCTCAACTAGTGGCTTCAGGGCAGTATCCTACCATAGATGCAGCCCTCTTTCCCTAAACCAAATAAGTTACTAATGCAAATCACATCTTGGAATATTAGAGGCTGTAGTAGTACCTTGAAGATTTGTCTTCTAAGGAGAAATATTGAGTTGGAAGAGCTAGTAGTGATCTTTCTGCAAGAGACTAAGTGCTCGGAGACAGATCTGAAAAGTATAGGAGGAAAAATATGGAAAGGAAGTGAGACTGTAGCAGTGGATGCTAAAAAGGAGGCTGGATGCATTGGAATCCTTTGGAATCCAAAATAGGTGTTCCTCTATAACTTCTCTGCAACCCAGTATTCTCTATCTGCTGCGTTTCACATCATAGGTACCGGCATAAGGGGATTCATGACCAACTTGTACGGGCATCCAAGGGCAAAGTAGAAAATAAAATTTCTAGACTCCCTCACGATGATTAATGGCATGGCAAAAGGAAATCCATGGATCATTGTAGGGGACTTCAACTTGATAAGGAATCTGGAGGAAAAGAAAGAATCCCATAAATGATTCCTTTAATGAAGACATCGATAACCTTGAATTGATAGATGTAAGATCAAGTAACAACACTTTCACTTGGAATAACAAACAGACGGGAGACAGAGGCATAGCTTGCCGTCTAGACCGCTTTATGGTGTAAGAGTCCATCATGATGAATGAGGGAGAGTTAAAGGCATCGGTCCTTCCATCACCTGGATCTGACCACTGGCCTATCAAGCTTGAATGGGAAAATGTGGGTCCTAACCTACGCAGACCTTTTCACTTCAAAAAAGTTTGGCTACTTCATCCTGACTTCCAAGAAAAATTAAAAGAATGGTGGGAGTAAATCCCAACGATCAGGGGAACTAGGATGTACCAGTTCCAACAAAAGCTCAAAATTCTCAAATCAAACATTAAGAAATGGAAAAAAGAATATTTTGGTAACATATTCCAAGAAAAATTGAAATTGGATAGTAAATTAAAAGAAGTTCAAACCAAGGGCATGCAGGCAGGTTTCACGGCGGACATTCGGGAGCAGGAAAGCTCACTGCTCCAGGAATTTAGCGAAAGGGAACACCAGGAGGAAATATACTGGAATCAGAAAGCTAGAGTGAAATGGCCCCAGTAAGGCGAGAGAAATACTAGCTTCTTTCACAAAGCGGCCATTCATCATCATCAAAGAAATCGTCTGACCAGACTGAGAATGGAAGAAGGTCTTATCACATAATACCAGGAAGATCTAGAACAAACTCTTCATTCCTTTTTTGCCAACCTTCTGGAGGAACCAGATGAGGACATAGAGGCCTCTCAGAGGTACGTCCTAAGGCACATCCCCCAGGTCATCACTGAAGAACATAACCTGCTATTGTTAAACCCTATTGAGATGGACGAAGTAGAAGAGGTGGTCAAGCATATGGCTAAGGATAAATCCCCGAGACCTGATGGATTCACCACCAAATTCTTCCATGCATGCTGGGATTGGCTGAAAGAGGAAGTTTGGGCTCTAGTGGAGGATTCCAGGAAGTCAGGTAACATTCTGAAAGCTCTAAATGCAAATTTCCTGACACTCATCCCTAAGGAATCAGGTACTAAAGACCCTGGTAAGCTCAGACCGATAGCCCTATGCAATGTCCTTTACAAAATCATCTCCAAAACTATTGCTAACAGGATTTGCCCCCTGCTCCCCCTAATTATCTCCCCTAAGCAAGCGTGGTTTGTTGAAGGCAGACAAATTTTGGACGACATCGTCTTAATCCATGAAACCATCCACTCGGTCAAAATTGGGAAAATTCCAGGTATGCTCCTTAAGCTAGATTTATCTAAATCTTATGATAAACTAAACCGGAAATTCTTAGCAGGCATGCTCAAGGCGTTCGGGTTCTCTGATCAATGGATCGGGTGGATCTTGAATTTGGTATATTCAACCTTCTTCTCTATTTTAGTTAACAGATCACCTGCCCCTCCCTTCCAAATCTCGCATGGTATCAGATAGGGTGACCCTCTGTCCCCTTTTCTGTTCACAATTGCAGCGGAAGGACTAGGCAGAATGCTCAAGGACATGCGAGCAGAGAATAAGATCAAAGGGCTAACCATATATGAAGAGCTGGAGCCCCAAACTCATCAACAGTTCATCAATGATACGATACTGATGGGGCTGTCAATGGTTCAAGAGGCTCATGGTATCAAAAAAGGGATGGAATTTTTCCTAGAATCCAGTGGACTGGAAATCAACAGGGAAAAATCACAAGTTTTCTTCTTTAATACTCTGAAAATTACGAAATGGAATATTTTAAGAACTCTGGGCTTCTCTGAGGGTGGGCTACCCTCCAAGTACCTAGGAGCTCCTCTAGCTGAGTTGACCATTAGGCAGGTCTCATGGAAGGACCTTTTGGACAAACTTAAGCAAAAACTTAGCTTGTGGACATTCATGGTCCTTAACTTCCCGAGCAGACTTATCCTGGTAAAGTCTGTCCTCCAGTCGATTCTCCTGTACCTTTTCTCAGTTCTGGCGGCTCCAAAATCTATAACTAAGCAAATTAGGAATATCCAAAGGAAATTTTTGTGGGGAGGCAATGACAACCACATGAAATGGCCTCTGGTAGACTGGAAAACGGTTTGCAAACCCAAAAATGTGGGAGGTATGGGTCTCAGAGACCTGCGATACCAACAAAGCTATGGGAGCAAAGATATGGTGGAAATGGGTAACATATGAGGAGGAAACCTGGGAGAAGCTATGGCACGCCAACTACGCTCATCATCAGCCAAAACAACTGCTGATAAGATTTGGAGAAAACCTCCCGGGTCCCAGTATCTGGAAATCGGCCCAGGAAAACCGGAACCTCATCCAAAGTCACATTTTTTGGGAAGTAAGAGATGGAGACTCTACTCGACTTGGTAGTGAGGCTTGGAATCAAGAGCAGTGTATCAAAAATCGGGATGACATTTTGACCCTCAAATCCCACCTTCAGTGCAACTGGATAAAGACAGTGAAGGAATTATGGGACCTTGAGTCCTCTAACAAGGTGTTGAGGACTTGGAAAAGGAAAGAGTGGTGGAAAAATCTGGTACCAGCAGATGACATCGAAGACTTCTACATGGACCTTTGCTCTAGGAAGATCCCCCTGCACGAGGGATCGGAAAAAATTCGGTGGGGATACTCCAATATTGGAAGGTTCAACATAAAAGAAGCTATAGGGGTGATGGATGAAACCCACAGACAGGAAAAGGAAGCCAAGTGGAAGAAAATCTGGGGAGGAAACTGGTGGCCTAAGATTACAGCTTTTTGCTGGCTCATTCTCAAAGGCATAATCCTCACTTGGGACAACATTCAAATCTGAGGGATAGTGGGACCTTCAAGATGTAGTCTATGTGAAAATAACATAGAAACCATAAACCATTTGTTTGATGAATACCCAACAACTACTACGATCTGGGAAAGATGAAGTGGACTGTTCAAATCTAATGGTAGACACATTGGCAGACCTGATATAACCATCGCTGAGTGTCCCAAGAATATATTCAAAAACAAAACCATTAACATAATATGGGATTTTGACCCTAGCTTTGTGGTATGCGAAATCTGGAAAACCCATAACCTTAAAAATTTTGAAAATAAAAAATGACGAGTTGACGAAATATGGGCAACTCTAACTGCTCATTAAAAAGAAATGTTAACTCTCACAGCTTGGTCACAGGAATATTTAGAGGCAGACGCAACAAAAAATCAAATCCTTCATGAATGGGGAATAAGACAATTACCTCAGAACAATTCTCGCCTCAGCAAGACGCTCTAACAAACTAGCAGCATTGAGTACTGGCAAAAACCTCCGCTCGGTGCCTTCAAGCTGAAGTTCGATGGGGCCGCTAAAGGAAACCCGGGCGCTGTCAGTTTTGGAGGGGTGATTAGGGACTCTCAGGGAAGAATCCTCAGCCTCTATTGGGGAAGCCTAGGATTTGGTTCCAATAATCTAGCAGAGATCGATCTCTTTTTAAATGGGGTGACATGGGAAATACAGAACAGGCGAACCCCATTGATAGTAGAGGGAGACTCGATGGTGATTATCAACATAGCCAAAATAATCATGAATGGAGCAGCCATTAATCAAGTTTCCAGGAACTGGAGATGGGAAGGTAGGATTTCTACGCTCAGAACCTGGTTAAGGAACACCCCTGCTCTAATGTTTTCTCATGTAAAATGCTCAGGGAATAAGGTGGAAGACACCTTTGCGAATGAAGGAGTTGGCAAGGAGTGCTCCTTCCATGCAGAGGACCGCGAAGACAAAAGGAGTTTGAGGCTGTGGGAAAAATGTGAAGAGTTTGCAGGTTTCGATTACGGTGGGAGTGACGAAGGTTAGTTCCCGAGGTAGTACAGATGTGCTCGTATAACACCTCCTACCTTCCTGCATGCATCAGGCCCCCCACACGTGGCTCTCTCGAACGTTGAGGATAGCCTTTGGATGGCCACATGATGTGGCATGTAGAATTCCCTTTACCCTCTTTCTTGGCAGGTGCAAAGGATGAAGACAAGACGCCTCCTCCACTTGGCATTTACTCCACACTCTTTCAGGATGAGGCAAGGAAAACTGTGAAGCAAGGGAATGAATGGGATGAGGCAGGTGGCACGTTAGCTCGAGGAGAGGTGGCAGATCTGGGGTCAAATCCTCATCTTTAAAGCAATCCTTATTCATGCATGTGAGGTACGACAAACCCTCTAGGTACAGTCCTCCTAGGCTCACCGGTGGGGAGCTTTTGAGTCCTAGTACTCGAAATGTCTATCTTAGCTAACCATTAATGGAGGAGGATATGGCTAATCTCTCACACGAAGAGGAGGATTGGATCATGCACAGAATGATATGGAGTCGTCAGGAGGTTGTTTCCCAAGGCGCGAATTGGAACCAACCGTCGAATCATAGGGAGAAGGGATACAGTAACCATGACAAAGGAAAGGATATTTATACATCTCAGGAGAGCGAGATGATTATCAGAGTCGAGCAAATCTTGGTTCCTATTTGGTTTTTAGTGAAGGATTTCTATTATATCCAATTCTGGATCAGAATGGCTTAGAGGGGAAGGGGGAGGCATAATCAGGGGCTAAGGGGAAGTATGGCCGAAGGAAATTTACTCTAGGTCGGATCCTTGAGCAACATCTCGCCACGGGACGATGGCCCTCCCCCCTTGGTGTTTAATTGGGGAGCTCAGTACATGGCGAAAATCCCTGCAAGAGTTGAAGCCATTATAGCCATCAAATAAATTGAATGGGTTCGTGAATACGAGACCCACCAGGGCAGGCCTATTCTGGCCAGTCCGTTATGGACAGGGCGCATTTTGCTAGTAAGGGACAGTCAAAAAAAATATGCAACTAGCGCTTGGGATCCATGAAGCCCTGGTGATAATTAGACAAGGCTAGCAAGAGTCTACGGCTGGCTTCAGAATGCTGGAGACCATGGCAAGCGAGCTTCTAGGAGGCTTGAGAGAACATCATGTGGTGTCGCCTTCCTCCCCAGCTGATCCACCGTAGCAGTAAGGCTTGGGGCTTATGCTCTTTTAGCGATCTCTTGTTTTTAAGTCTTATGTGTTTGTGGAAGTTTTTTCTTTTACGGTTTCATACACCGTTGTTTTTAGTAATGAAAATTCTTGATTGTATTTTGTTTGACGGGACCAGGGTTGCCGATTGTGATAACATCTCCAGTACTCTGTACTTGCACGATTACAGAGGCGTGTTGTTCTTTGCTTTTTGTGTAGGTAGGCTGGGTGGGCAGTTTATGTACTTATGGATATGTAAATGTCAGGATAATATTATACCCAGAATGGGAAGTGGATAGAAGGACGAGAACCTCAGAAAAACTAGAAAATCTTATCTCAGTCTGAGAAGCGCCCGGGCCAAAATTTCTTTCTAAGTTGGTCGAGACTGATTGTAAAATATTTTTTGTACTATACAATAATATATTATTTCTCTGCTTACCAAAAAAAAACAAGTTAACAGTTTTAGTATTGATCTGATTCAGGCCTATTGTTGTAAGCATGCTTTGATACCATTATGTCACAACCCTAAAAAAATCCATAAAAATAAAATTTTTGATATAACATATATATCTATAGACACATCAATAAAGTTCCTACATGCTGCTAAAATACATTTGTCATAGCTTTTTGTTCATGCTTTACTACTACATGAGACGTTGTGTAATGTAGATGTATGCTAAGGGAACAAAATCATCCAGTGTTCTTAAATCATCTGTAACATGGTGTTATTAACTTTGAAAGTTCACTGTTCATTTTTTTAACATTACATTGTGCTTTCCTCGGTCATTGAACTCGGTTATGAATAATAGACTCAAATTCATTTATCTGTTAAGTTCCAAGTTTCTAAGTTTATTAGTTTTTCAACAATTTATCTTTCCGCAATGATCCTTCCAAAATTTAACTTTTTGCAATGATCTTTCCGCAAATAACCTTCCGCAAATAACTTTCCACAATGATCCTTCCAAAATCTGTGGGTTGTAGATTGCAGGTTTCCTTTTAGATTTTTCTGAATTACCCTTCTGCATTTATCCTTCCACAATTGTGTATTGCAGATTGCGGGTTGCCTTTCAACTTTTTCGAAATAACCTTCTGCATTTACCCTTCCACATTTGTGGATTGCAAATTATGGATTTCCTTTCAATTTTTAAAAATTGTATTAACCTTCAGATTGCGGATTATAGATTATGGGACTGTTTTTCAAATTTTCAGATTATCCTTCGGAATTTATCATTTCCTCAATTTGTGGAACTCCTTCCTTCCGCAATTGTGAGTTGCAAAATTGCTTTTAAACTTTTCAAATTATCCTTCCGCAATTTGTGGAACTCCTTTCTTTTGCAATTGCCGGTTGCGTATTGTGGAACTATTTTTCAACTTTATCGAAATATCATTTTGCAAACATTTTCCACAACGATCTTTGTTGGTTAAGATCTTGTAGTTTGATTTGGAAAAATCTATAGTATTGATTATAATTGTTTAGCTCAGGTCAAATACATGTATGAATTGATATGGCCAAACATGATCTTGGAATAGATATTAGAAGATTTACTAATGGCTTGAATGATAGCTTATGTTACTAGATTCGATTTAGTCGAAGCTGCCATCCAAAATTTGTCCTCCGCACCAAACTTCATGAGTTTTTTGTCCCTGAACACATACAAGTCCTCATAGAAAGTAACAGACGTCAACCTGAAGGGGAGCTGCCCTAAAGTCCAGTACATGTGTTCCGGCGTGCTCCAGATGCCCAAATTCGGATCATAAATTTCTACACCCGCTTCGTATTCACCTGACCAAGTTAAAGGCTTCGTCATTTCACTTCCACTTACTGCGAGGAAATAGAATTGCACGAAAACACCGCTACATGAGAACAGATTGGCGGGCATAGGAGGCATAACTTCCCATTTGTCTTCTTCCACGTTGTAAGCTTCTGCAGACGCGAGCGATTTGCCATTGGAATTCCCGCCTGTGACATAAATAAATCCGTTGGAAGAAGAGGCAGAACATGCAAAGGAGACTCAGACTCTACGTGTGGGCATGTCGGCTCCGCGGCACTATTCTGCAGACTCAAAGTCATAAATAAAGACGGTGTTCGCCACTTTGGAGCTATATTGTTGGCCCTGGTGCCATCCGCCTATCAGAAAAAGCTTGCGATTCACATAAACTACCTTACACCACCGTGGAATTCCACAAGGGTAGGGGAAACCGGGTAGTCTTTCCCAGGTGCCATTTATTGGGTGACAGACGGTTATAAAACAAGCGAAATCATTACCCTGCTGAAGCATGCATATAAACTGCTCGGTAGTCCCATTGGTTTTTCTGCTCTCGTAGAAACCGGGACTAATAATAATAGCCTTCCATCCTTCGCACACAGCTTTGCACGTCTGGTGGAATTTGCAAGGCACTCTCAGCAAACACGCCCGTAGGAGATCGATGGGAAAATCGGGAATACCCTCCATTACTTGGAACGTTACGTCAAATTTGGTGATGAAGAAGAGCCCAACTTGAACGTTACAAACGGGATGAAGAAGTGACCGAGATGAGGGAGACAAATATTAGAATCGCTAAACCTGTGGAATTCAATTCTACGAATAAGAAATATTTTCTTTGAAAGTTTACAGAAAGTTACCCAAAATTTTCTTCTCTTCTGAACCTCGGTTCTACTTCCCTTTTACTAGACCCCTCGCTTTGCTTTATTAATCTCTCTTTTTAGTCGGATGCCGAAAATCCCTGACAGTTCTGCATGTCAGGAATTCAATAGCTTGTAGATGCAGTTACAAATCAGAAGCTAATGAATCGTTTCCCCTTCACACGCTACAAATTTTATTCGAATTCCCTTTGGAACTGTGGACGACAAGCTAAAAAATACATTCCAATTTGACCATGAGAGATTCATTGTGACTTAAGCGATGTATTAATGTCAAAGCAATCTATTTAAAAAAAAGGAGTTTTATAGCTTATGTAATACACATCTCTTTTTTATCTGTGTTTTGTTATTTTATTCTCTTGTTACACCAATTTAATTTTTGGTGGATGAATATGGATAATTTAATTTTTGGTGGATGAATATGGATAGACCATAAATTAAATGTTATGAATTAGTTATATATTACTTGTTCTCCATGTTTAATTGTAATCACTTGTTGGAACTATTTGTTATCCATACATATAGTTAGTTTTTGTTTTTGTTTTTTATAACTGTTTATTTTGAATTTTGAATGCCATAAAATCAATCTAGAGGATACACTTGTTTCATCCTCGTGGATAAATAAAAAAACATAAATTATGGTTCACCCCAAATCTCAAATAAAAATGCTAAATCAAACATACAAATAAAATATATATAAATATCTTCAACTTTTAAAGTAATAACATTATATGAACCTTTACTTCAATGTTAGAAGCATGATACATAAAAGTTTCTATGAAATTCTGTAATATAAATTCAATTATTTCCCTACCATATTTTTATAACCGGACGAGAGTATATTGTTATATATTTAACTTTTTATAATGGGACACTAGTATATTGTTATATAATATTTTTTTTAAAAATGGGACCTATTTATAAGTGAGCACATTCATATAGTTTGTGGTTGGATCAAGTTGACTATATGTTATCGCTCACATTCTTTTTTTTATCCATTTATCAACAATCAATTATTTTTTATGTTCTTTTTCTTTTTATCTCACATTCATGAGTTATGAGTTCTCGATGCATTGCTACTAGTTATCCATTTATCACCTAGCTACCAAGTATTTTTAATATTCCTTTTCTTTATAATTGGTTCTTCTGAATTTTGAACGACCACTGCCATAAAATCAATGTGAACACTACACTTGTCTCATCAAATCAATGTGAACACTACACTTGTCTCATCGTGTAGATAAAAAAACATAAACCTTAATCCACCCCAAATCTCAAATAAAAACTTCTATTAACATAACAATATAAAATTTTTGACAATATAATGCGAAACTAAAGTTAAGGTTAATCAAAAGTTACATAAAGTATAATTTATGTTTATTTAATAACACAAGTAATTAAATATTTTATTATACCATTTTATTTTATGTTATTATTAACATAAGTATTTTAAATATTATCAATTTAATGAGTGCCAATTCGATAAATAAAATAAAATTTAAAAAATTGAATATTATCAACATATTACCTTTTCTTTTATTGTAATAATGTAACGTGGTAAAGAAAGGCATGTACAATAGATAAGGGTGGCGTGATGATATTATGTTGTTGGATTTGTGGTTTACATTGTAATAGTGTAATGTGGTAAAGAAAGGCATGTACAATAGATAAGGGTGGGGTGATGATATTATGTTGTTGGATTTCTGGTTTATAGAAGTGGAATATTAGTTATGATTCATGAACAAATCAACAGATGATATATTTAGGAAGTTTATGTTGGTTGACTAAATATGTTTATTTATTATTAAAATAATTAAATCAAAATTAATGTAACATTTCTAAAATTTGTAAATAAAAAAAATTAAATATAGGTCTTAACTACATTTATGAAGGATAAGTGAAAACATACAAACTTGTGTAAAGTGTTATATCAATTTGAGCATAAATGAATTATTACAACAACGTATTCATTATGACAAAACTATGATGCAGCCTATCGTTTTGACTACACTGCTTTAATTGTGGTTAAGTCATGGAAGAAACGTCACATTTATTTTTCATCAATTAAAGTTGTTGTGCTTGATCGTTATGTTTCCTTTGAATGCTAATCATCCCTATTTAGATGTTGGGAAGGTGGGTCACGGGTCTTACTTAGCTCTTATGCCTATTGCAACCCTTATGTAACTCCTTGCAAGTATTGATGAAGATGGGGCTTACAACAACCTAGTTAAGACAAGGTCCTAAGAAAAGGGTTTACCATTAAACCTAAGCATGGGCCTAAGCAAAAGGAAAAAGAAACAAAGATTAACCTTAACATACAATAATCCAATCATGCAATAAAAAGTTTAATGGCATCGACGAGATAAACAAAGGCTTGGAAACTATAGTGATTTGATGTTTAAGTTTTTTATTTAAATGTGACAATGTACAGGCCACGTGATGGATTCAAAATACCAGTTGGAAAGCATGTAAGTCACATCGAAAACCCTAAGGGTTTTAGTGTTCCTTGATTTTTCGTTATCGGTATGTTGTTGCATTTTTTGTTTATGCACTGTGGTGAAGAGGAAGGAAGAGAGTCGAGATATTCACCTCGGCCTTTGGCCTTCAGGATATTGGCCTCACACTCTCGACTCTGTAAATTCGGCATCAAACTTGTTGTAAACAACTGGCTTGTGACCTACCTCTTAAGTTTCCACCCTGTCAAAGCTTAGAGGACTGTCTGCACTAAAGTTGTTTCTCAGGTGACTTTGATTCAACGAGATGACGACGCTGGTGACAAAGCCCTTACTGCTTTAGCGACCTTTTAAACATTACAAGGTAAGTTCTTTTCGTTACTTGCATTTTCGATTCCATTATTATGAAAATAAATTATGATCTATTGTTGACCTCTGCATGTTTTCAATGTGCAGGAGGTATCAGATTGGGTTGTTGCACTTGGATTTTCGATTAGCCATTGTGGTGGTGGAGTCTTGACTTTGGTAAGACCTGTCACCTTGATTCTCGTGGCTCTATGACTTGTGGATATGGCTTGTGGTAGTGTTCTCCTGGCATGGACTTATTCTCGTGTTTCCTTGTCGTTAAAGAAACAAATGGTAACCTTCTTTGGCTCTGCCCTTGAGGCATTTCGTGGTGTGAAAAGACTGTAATGTGTTTTCTTAGCTCTAATATGACAGAGTTCTTGATTTTTAAGGATTGTTTCAGGAGTCAAGAGACTGTCGCTCTAACTTGTAAATGTTTTGTTTTATAAAGGAACTTCCAATATTGTATATACTCAGTCGACTTGATCCCTAAATGTTGTCTCATTTTTAACTATGTAGTTTCATTTTTCTAGTAAACGTTCTAAGGCCAGAAGTCCATTTATAATCTCCGGCATTCATGATTATTGTAGTAGTTAGAAATTGTATGTTTAGAGTCATGAGGCCATTGCTATGTTTTAGGTTATATATATTATTTTTCTTTTACAAAGAGTGATGCTCTGTCAAGAAAATAGTGGGATGTAATCGTTTAGCATCGTAAGGCGGGTTGTGTTGACAAAAGGATGGATTAACGATTTCTTGGTTTTCTTGTGGACCAACCTACCCTTATGGGATTCGAACTCCTGTTCAAATAAAATAATGGGTTCGAAATAAAAATTGTTAAGTAGTTTTCCTTTCTGTACTATTTTAGCCGGTTATCCTCGACAGGTTTCGATCTGATAACTTATTAATTTATACTTGTTGTTAATGCTTAGTTTACTACATTTTTAGTTGGGAAACATGGGTCATGAGGCCAGTATGCTAGCACCTCTGCCGTAGATTGAAATTTGATTATTATTTATATATATGTATATAATATAGTTAACTGTAAGGCTATAACATTAATAAATTCTTTGTTTGGTTATAGTTTAACATTGATATTCTTTAAATGCTAGTTATAGTATAAATTCCTTTTGACTAGTGAGGAGTTACAGGGTTTGAACCCTTGATTTGCATTTCAAGTAATTTATATGTAACTTCCCCTAGTCTCTAAATGGTTTAACAATATAATTATTATCGTTTATGCTTTATGATTTTAAACTTGGAAGATAATGATTTAAATAATAAGTATTTAAATAGGTTATGATATATATATATATATATTCTGTAGAGTTAGATTTATACCTGAATCAATTTGTGTAAAAACTCTAAACCATACTTTAACTTCTGTGTAAAACTAGCTTTTTTGGCTAAAAAGGAAGATTTCCTTAACTCTGATCCTTAAAATGCTTTTAAAGGATAGAGAACTGAAAAATTAATACAATAATAAAATACTATCTAAGTGATGTTGATTATACTAAGTAAGAACTAAGTGAAAGGATATACATTGTTTACTTAACATTAGCTATCATAATCTATAACTGTAAATGACTGAAATGAAGGACTAAGGTCTGCTACAGAAAACAATATATAGAACTATGATCCATAACTTGTCCTAACTTGAAAATAGTCATTAGTTTATAGAATCCATAATCATTCTTAAATATTCTAGATACAAATATAGAATAAAATTATAGATAGTAAACAAAACAGGTTAGAACCTGGATATTTGCAGAAGGGGGGGCAACACCCAAAGGAAGTCATTCCTCCCAACCATGTCCTAAAAGAAACCAAGCTTACTTGCTTTAGGACCCCTGAGCCTGTTCACTGAACCACTAGGACAAAGATGTTTTGTAACAGCCCACGCATAAATCTATGCAACTTAGCACCATAGCAGACTTAGCTCTTAGCAATATCACTTTAGTTATCCCCTCATCGAATTCCTTTTGTGCCCAATTTTTTTATTTTGCAGCAGTCACAAGGTTCATTGACTTGGAAAATAGAATGTAGTGATCCTCCTGCTCAATTTAATGGTATTTATAAGATTGCATAGGTCTTTGGGTCAATTTTGAAATTAAATGAGCCACCTGCTCAGTTCCTCCTCTCATGAAACATGACCACACTTTTAGGGAATTTGCTTCCTGCAACAACTAGAAAGTGAAATGCTAGTGCTGCCACTTTTCATTTAGCCTTCTACAACTGCTCATTCCTCGTAATGGGCCAGTGAACACTCTTTCAACAGCCTCCTTTGGATAAGTGTCTCCCCATTTAATTATTTAAATAAGTAAATATTTAATTACAGTCATCATTGACCAACTTGGTCATAAAAAACTTTACAATAAATTTTAGCAAAATGTTTTGTCAAATAAATAAAAATATTTATTTTTCAGTTCTAGGTGGGTTACAAACACCTCCTCTTAAGTTCAACATCATCCTCGATGTTCCTTAATTTTATTCTGAGTCTTCCTAGAACAGAGTTGGACATGCTTCCTGAATATGACTCTCCAATTCCCAGGTTGCTTCATCTAGACTGAGGTGTTTTCATTGCACCTTAACCTGTCCAATGGTGCGATTCTAGAGAAATATTTTCCTCCTATCGAGAATACAATCTGGTTCCACCTAAAAAATCTCCTTCGGGTTCTACCTGAATAACATTCTAGTTGATCACATGAGTATCATGGTGCACATACTTTTTCAATATGGAAATATGAAATACATTATGTATTCTAAGATTAGGTGGCAAAGCTAACTAATATGCTACTAGTCCAAATCTTTCCAATATTTCGAATGGTCCACAATATCTGGGTGCTAATTTAGCACAATTACCCAACTTAAAGGAGCTCTTTCTGGGTTTTACTTTGACAAATACATGCTCACCTACTTGGAATTCTTTCCTAGTTCTTTTAATGTATGCATGACTCTTTTGTTTGTCCTATGCAGTTTTCAGATTGCTTTGTACATGTTTCACTATTAGTTCCAATTCTTTTAACAAGTCAGGTCCTAACATTAACCTGTCAAGCGGATTACTCCATGAAATGGAAGTATTACATTTCCTACCATACAATATTTCAAAAGGACTAAGTTTAGCTGAAGCTTGACAATGATTATTAAACTCAAATTAGACTAAGTGTAAATAATATTCCCATTTCTTGGAATAGTCTCTAACATACATTCATAACATGTCTTCTAGAACTTGATTGACTCTTTCTATTTATCCATCCATTTATGGATGATAAGCAATACTGAAATTCAATTTAGTATCTAGTCCTTTAAACAATGACTTCCAAAAATTACCAGTAAACTTAGGATCTCTGTCACAAATTATTACCTTCGGAATTCCGTGCAACCGAAAATTTTCTTCATAAATATGTCATCAATGTTAGCAGCTTTATGAGTTATTTTAACAGGTATAAAATGTGTTTCCTTGCTTAGTTTTTCTACCACTACCATTATAGAATCATTTTGTTCCAGTTATAAAATCAAGATTGATAGCTTCTCATTTCCAATTTAGAAATGACAGTGGTTGCAAAAGACCTGTTGGGTGTTGATGTTCAACTTTAACTTGTTAACATTCTATACACCTAGCTATATATTTAGCAACTTCGTTCTTCATATTAGGCCAAAAATACTCTTTTCTTAACATTGTTATCATCTTTTGATAACCCGGGTGTCCGGAATAAGGACTTTTATGTACTTCATTTAAAATCAACAATTTAATTTCTGGTATGTTAGGCACATAAATTTTGTTTTATACAGCATTAAGCCTTTTTCATTTAAACTGTGATCTGTCTTCAAATTTTTCATATTCATTATCAGTTACTTTTTCTCTTAGATTTTGGTATTCCTTGTCTATTTTTATTCCTTCTTCCAATTTATCATCTAATTCTGTTTTGTAACTGCTAATGGCATCTATAAAATTCGTTATTGCATTTCTGCTTAAGGCATCAACCACTTTGTTTTCCTTTTCTTTGATGTGTTTGATCTCAAAATCATATTCTCTAAGGAAAACAAACCATCTAGCTTGCCTTGCGTTCAGATTTTGTTGATCAAACAAATATTTCAAGTTTATGCTATCAGACATTAACAAAAATATGTTATCAATTAGATGATGGGGCCACATTTTCAGAGCATGAATAATAGCAGCCAACTCTAAATCATATGTTGCATAATTTTTTTCATGTGTTTTTAGCTTCCTTAATTCATAAGCTATTTCATGACCTTCTTGTGTTAGTACTCCACCCAAACCTTCATTGCATGCATTAGTGCACACAACGAAATCTTTGTCTGGATATTCTATTTTTAGTATAGGTGCAGTAGTTAATAATTCTTTTAATTTATAAAAACTTTCTTCACACTTTTGATCCTAGACAAATCTTTTTCCCTTTTTTTGCAAGGATGTTATGGGATTTGCGATCTTTGAAAATCCTTCTATGAATTTCCTATAATAACCCGTAATTCCCATGAATGATCATACATCAGTTACATCTTTGGGAAAATGCCATTCAATTATTGCTTTTCTCTTATCTGGGTCTACTGATATTCCTTCCTTGGATATCACGTGACCTAGATATTGTATTTTATCCTTGAATAATTCGCATTTACTAAACTTAGCATGCAGTTTATGTTCTCTTAGAACCTGTAGTATTATTTGCAAGTGTTCATCATGTTCTTCTTTCGTTTTTGAGTAAATTAATATGTCATCTATGAAGATGACTACAAATTTATCTAAGTATTTACTTAAGGGCTGATGCACAATCATGGACTCCTTTAAAGATACTTTAGATCCCACATAATATTGGAATAAACATCTGACTTTAGGTGACAATTAGGAGTACTTCCCTAACTTATTTGAAGATGAAGTAAAAAGAGAAAAGATAGGAAATTGAATCAGCT
>LPNX010287480.1:232811-237811 GCA_001517045.1 Pseudotsuga menziesii | reverse complement strand
GCTCCTTCTTCATAACGCTGTTCAAATAAGAATTTACTTTTAAAGTATTTTTTAAAGACTCTCCAGGTTAAATATTTTTCTTTAAGATTTTTTAATATTTTTATGTCCTTCCACTAGATGTCAGCCTTTTCGGTTAGCTTTTATATAGCCATCCAGGATTTTAGTCTATCGGATTAGTTATAAATCTGAAATTACTTTTTCATACCCAATAGCCAAGCCTCGGCTTCTTCAGCTTTTTCTACTTCTCCATTAAACATAGGAGGTTTTACCTTTTTAAATTCTCATGAAATCTCTTCATATGGTTTATACTTCCTCTTTCTAGGACCTATGTTGCTTTCACTACTTTCACTAGTGTATTTATACTTTTATTTGTGTGACCTTACTTTAGCTCCTGAAGAAGCTTTACTTTCACTATCAAAAAATTTTAATTTCTTACCCTTGTGTTTGTATGATACTGTTCCAGAATCATATTCATACTCCTTTCTTTTATCTTTTCCTCTATTGTGTATTTTGTCTAGTAATATCTGATTTAGTTCCTCCTGAGCTCCTAAAATTCTTTTATTATCTTCTTTTATAGTTTGTAATTCAACTTTTAAATCCTTCACTATTTGAAGTAGTTCTAAGGGTTGATTATTTAATTCCACATAAATTTTATCTCGATTATTGTGATGGGATCCATCTTCAGCAGATGCTTCAACTCCTTCCATTTCCTGCAAAATATAATTTTATATTTATGTACATAAATAGTTTTAAAACATGATGAGTATATTTTGTTTCTTGTTTGCATGCGAGTGAGCCAATCAGGCCTAGTGTTTGGAAACTCACTCTGATACCACATGTAACATCTTCAAAATTCGTAAATAGTTTTTTTTTAAATACAGGTCTTAACTGCATTTATGAAGGATAAGTGAAAACACACAAACTTGTGTATAGTGTTATATCCATTTGAGCATAAATGGCTTATTACGACAACATACACATTATGACAAAACTATGATGCGACCTACCATTTTGACTACACTACTTTAATTGTCGTTAAGTCATGGAAGAAACGTCACATTTATTTTGCATCAGTTAAAGTTGTTGTGCTTGATCGTTATGTTTCCTTTGAATTATAATCGTCCCTATTTAGATGCTAGGAATGTGGGTTACGGGTCTTACTTAGCTCTTATGGCTAACACAACCCTTATGTACCTCTTTACAGGTATTGATGAAGAAGGGGCTTACAACAGCCTAGTTAGGACAAGGTCCTAATCTAATGGTTACCATTAAACCTAAGCAAGGGCCTAAGAAAAAGGCAAAAGAAAAAAAGCTTGACCTTAACATATGATAATCCAAGCATGCAATAAAAAATGTTATGGCATCGATGTAATAAACAAAGGCTTGGAAACTATAGCAATATGATGTTTAAGTTCTTGATTTAAATGTGACAATGTACAGGCCACGTGGCTTTAATATACCAGCTGGAAAGCATGTAAGTCACATAAAAAACCCTAAGGGTTTTAGTGTTCCTTGATTTCTGTTATCGGCCTGTTGATGCATTTTTGGTTTATGCACCGTGGTGAAGAGGAAGGAAGAGAGCCGAGCTCTTGGCGTCGACCTTCACCCTTCAGTCTATTGGCCTCACGCACTCGACTCTATAAATTCGGCATCAAACTTGTTGTAAACAATTGGATTGTGGCCTAACTCTTAAGTTTCCACCCTGTCAAAGCTTGGAGGACTATTTGCATTAAAGTTGTTTCTCGGGTGACTCTAGTTCAATGAGATGGAGACACTTGTGATGAAGCCCTTACTGCTTTAGTGGCCTTTTAAACATTACAGGGTAATTTCTTTCCATTACTTGCATTTTTTATTCCATCATTATGAAAATAAATTATGATATATTGTTGACCTCTTCATGTTTTCAATGTGCATGAGGTCTTGGATTGGATTGCTGCACTTGGATTTTTGATTAGTTGTCGCGGTGGTGGAGTCTTGACTCTGGTAAGACCTGTCACCTTGCTTCATGTGGCTCTGTGACTTGTGGCTCTAGCTTGTGGCAGCATTCTCTTGACATGGACTTATTTCCGTGTTTCCTTATCGTTAAAGAAATAAATGGTAACCTTCTTTGGTTCTACCCTTGAGGCATTTCGTGGTGTGAAAAGACTGTGATGGGTTTTCTTAGCTCTGTTATGACAAAGTTCTTTATTTTTAAGGAGTGTTTGAGAAGTCGTGTGACTGACGCACCAACTTGTAAATGTTTTGTTTTATAAAGAAACTTATGATATTGTATTTACTCAGTCGACTTGATCCCTGAATGTTGTCTCGTTTTTAACTCTGTAGTTTTGTTTTTCTAGTAAACTTTTTAAGCCTAGAAGGTCGTTTATAATCTCCAACATTCATGATTACTGTAGTAGTTAGAAATTGTATGGTTAGATTCGTGAGGCCATTTCTCTATTTTAGGTTGTATATATTATTTTTCTTTTACAAAGAGTGATGCTTTGTCAAGAAAATAGTGGGATGTAATTGTTCAGCGTCGTAAGGAGGGTTGTGTTGACAAAAGGATGGATTAACGATTTCTTGGTTTTCTTGCGGACCGACATACCCTTATGGGATTTGAACTCCTGTTCAAATAAAATAATGGGTTCTAAATAAAAACTGTTAAATAGTTTTCCTTTCTGTATTATTTTAGCCGATTAGCCTCGACGGGTTTTGATCTGATAACTTATTAATTTATGCTTAGTTTACTACATTTTTAGTTGGGAAACTTGGGTCATGAGGCCAATATGCTAGCACCTCTGTCGTAGATTGAAATTTGATTATTATTTTTTTATATGTATATAATATAGTTAAGCCTTAAGGCTATAATATTAATAAATTCTTTGTTTGGTTACAGTTTAACATTGATATTCTTTAAACCATAGTTATAGTATAAATTCCTTTTGACTAGTGAGGAGTTACAGGGTTTGAACCCTTTATTTGTATTTCAAGTATTTTATATGTAACTGCCCCTGGTCTATAAATGGTTTAACAATATAATTATTTTTTTTTCCTTTTTTTTTTAACAAGAACGGTTATGTTGCATTAAGCGGCATTCTGGCGAGCCTGAATCCGAAAGTTACATATCTGAAGAAAGTTGGTGACCTCTAACAGTGCTGCCAACCTTCTTGTGAATGTCTTGGGAGACAAATCCCATCTGCATCTAGATCTAATTCGAGAAAATGACAACAAATGCTTACATGAGTAAATTCTCACAAACTGTGAGCAAAGTAGAAGACAGAAGCAAAGCATTAAACCAAGTGGGTTGAAAGCCCTTTAAAGAAAGGATCCAGCTTTTTCTGAGAACCTAAAGAAATGCTGGAGGCCGCCTCCTTTTCTCTGCGCGCTTTGTTGGACTTTCGCCCTCGGGTAAGGGGTGGAGACGGGACTAAAATGTCTTCAGGATCAGAAGTTTCCACAGAGCTGCTAGAGGGGACTGAGACAGCCAGACCTACAGGGGCAGAGGGTCCAAGATTTGAAGCCCGAATTTCTTTCACTACCACTGATTCTGAGGGGGCGGGATCCGGAAGGATTTCGACTGCCGGGGGATCTTCCTTGTCTCCTGTTGCTTCTGGATCTAGGGCTTCATCTTCCTTCAGCGCATCAAAGCTGTTTTTATTTTCTAGGGTTGCCTCTGCTGAATGATTGGCCTTCGGAGCGTGGGCTGGCTCCTTTCGCCTTGGATGCCTTCGCTGGTTAGTTACTGGCTGAAAATCACCTTCTAGGACTGGTCCCGCATCCTCAGAGGCTTTGGGGCATCTTTTTGCGAAATGACCGTAAGCATGGCACCGGAGGCACTTAAAAGGTCTGCTCATAATCCAACTCTTGGATATGGCACCATTCCCCCAGGGAGAGCTGAATGGCTTCCGGAAGTCCTTTCTCAAGGTTAACCTCAACACAAATACGAGCGCGGGTAAATTGGTCCCCTTTCGGCTCCACACTGTCCAGGAACCTCCCCAGCTTATTTCCAATCTCCTCCAGAGATCCTTTCCCCCAGAGATGTAAGGGAAGATGAGGCAGCCTAACCCAAACAGGGGCTACGGTGATCTCATCTCCGGGATTGAAATCAAGAGTCCAGGGGGCTAAGAACAGCCCCCTCGACCCCATGAAATAGGGTCCAGATCTGAAAACTAGATCACGTTCATCTTTCCTCGAGAAGCTAAAGACAAAAAAACCCCTGCCTACTGCACACAGAGAAACAGTTCCATGCATCAGCGGCTTCCAACGGTCTTCCACCCATGCCTCCACCATTTTGGGGCTAGGCCATAACCCCGTAAACTTTCCAATGAGGGCGTTTTCTGCTAGAAGGAGGGCAAGATCGCAAGGCTCCTTTGGAGATAGCTCCAGAGAAGGGATCTCCTCCATCTTCTTAACAAACTTAGACGAGAGAGAAGGCTTGGCTTTAGGTCTTGCCGAACGGACTAATGCTTTGAAAACTTCCAAAAGATCTTCCCCCATCTCATTAATCGGACCTGGAGCCATTGTAGCATGACCACCAGAAGACAGGAGCCAAACACTGCTCCAAAACGCATGCAATGAACGTTCTGAACACCAATCCGTGTCCCTGTAAGCAAAGAAAACCCACGAAGGCGACTAGGGTTTAGGCCCTAGCCGCATTGACGCCTCGCTTCATTCCGCCAGCAGTCGATCCATTCTCCCACTCCAAACTAACCGATTAATGGCCGTAGCGTGGTAGAACTTCCTGGTTCTGCCCTTCTTCGAGGTCGACGGACGCGTCAAACCCTGCTCTCGGTTATCGTTCCGTCCAAGATCCAAACCTCCGTAGATACTTGATCGCAACACTCTATCCAATAATTTTATTTTTTCCATGATCTCAATGGCGTCTCGCTATGGCGCATTCACAAGGTCTGTAAGATCTGCAATGCATTCGAGTGGCAGCGCAAGGAGCTCATTCAGAGCTGCAGGAAGCCGGCCTGCGCCATCCCTCTTGAGATCTGATTTGGGCAAATATTATGCCGATT
>LPNX010287480.1:206654-232251 GCA_001517045.1 Pseudotsuga menziesii | reverse complement strand
ATATATATTCTGGAGAGTTAGATTTATTCTTGAATCAGTTTGTGTAAAAACTCTAAACCATAGTTTAACTTTTGTGTAAGACTAGCTTTTTTTGGCTATAAAGGAAGATTTCCTTAAATCTAATCCTAAAAATGATTTTAAAGGAGAGAGAACTGAAAAATTAATACAATAAGAAAATACTATCTAAGTGATCTTGATTATAGTAAGTAAGAACTAGGTGAAAGGATATACATTGTTTACTTAACATTAGTTATCCTAATCTATAACTGTAAATTACTGAAATGAAAGAAAATTTGATGTAATGACTCGGCTCTGATTATAACATTATAGGAAATTATCTATAGGTTTTCTTTTTAATTTATATTATAGCACAGTTACCATTAACTTCATAAATACTAAGGTCTGCTATAGAAAACAATATACAGAACTATGATCCAGATATAGAATAAAATTATAGATAATAAATAAAACAACTTAGAACCTGGATATTTGCAAAAGGGGGGACAACACCCAAAGGAGACCGTTCCTCCCAACCGTCTCCTGAAAGAAGCCAAGCTTACTTGGTTTAGGATCCTCAAGCCTGATCACTGAACCACTGGGATGAAGAAGCTCTGTAACAACCCACATAGAAATATTTGCAACTTAGCACTCTATAGCATACTTAACTGTCAGCAATATCACTTTAGCTATCCCCTCATCGAATTCATTGTGTGCTAACTTTTCAGTTTGCAGCAGTCACAAGGTTCATTCACTTGAAAAATAGAATGTAGTGAGCCTCCTGCTCATTTCAATATTATTTATAAGATTGCCTAGGTCTTTGGGTCAGTTTTGAAATTAAATGAGCCACTTGCTTGGTTTCTCCTCTCAAGGAACATGACCACAATTTTAGGGATTTTGCTTCCCGCAACAACTAGAAAGCGAAATGCTAGTGCCGCCACTTGTCATTTATCCTTCTATAGCTGCTCATTCCTCCTAGTGGGTCATTGAACACTCTTTCAACAGTCTCATTTGGATAGGTGTCTCCCCATTTAATTATTTAAATAAATCAATATTCAATTATAGTCATCCTTGACCAACTTGGTCATAAAAAACTTTACAATGACTTTTAACATAATTTTTTTTCAAATAAATAAAAATATTTATTTTTGAGTTCTAAGTGGGTTACAATTAATAAAGATTTTTTTCTATTATCATACATATTACGAGGTGATTCAAGATAATTAAAATGTAACTAGTTAACCTACAAATCAAACAAATATCGTTAAGTCCTACTTAGATATATAATCTAAGTTACATGACAACATTTAGTACTATGGATTAAAGTAGTTTACATACGATCAGAATGAGTTATGATATATAAATAATAATGTTTAATTATATATCATGAATTTCACTAAACTTATCTTCTTCTATCTCTTTAGTATGGTCATAAAAGAAGAATGCCTTTAATTAATGCTCGTTACCTCTTTAGTAAGTTCAGTTTAGGATTAGAGTTGGACTTGAGGACTTGTATGTGTTAATTATGTTTATAGGTGCATTTATTTAAGAATTGGGTAGTATGATCATAAAAGAAGAATGCCTTTAATTAATGCCCGTTACCTCTTTAGTAAGTTCACTTTAGGATTAGAGTTAGACTTTTTTCCAGGGGAAAATATCAGTTCCTTGCTATTTCATTGAAATCAAAGGTAACATAGATACAACTTCAGCAAGTGTCGAGCTCATGGATAATACAACTGTGTTCATCATCAAAATACTACTGCTTCGGCTACTACTGAGCTCATGGGTGAGAAACATCAAGTTCTTCAATAACTATCAACTAGTCTATGATCAGCTTCACAAAATTACTTCATAGTGAGCATAAAACAGCTAGGAAATATGACTACATCCTCTACCATACCCTTCAATATACATAGAGTTCCATACTAATTTTGAAGTAGCTAATCCAAAGAAGCATTATACCATTAGTGCAAAAATCATTCATCACCATCATCCAAAGGATGTCAAAAGTATCAACACAAAAAGAACAAGTGTTAAGGGCTAGAAAAGCTGGAAAGAGCCCTGATCAGTCACTGATCAGTACATTCACCGTAGGTGAATTCTGAAAACATAAACTGGCTTGAGGCCAGGTTTAATGCTTTTTTGGATAAGCTATCAGCCTTAGTATTGTGTTCTCTATATATGTGAATGGCCTTTAGTTGGATGAAGTAAGGTTCCAGCTCCCTAATAGGATGACACCAGCCATCAAGAGTAAGTAAAGTAAGAGTTGATCTTCGATTGAACCAGTTAATGATGGCAGTTTAATCACCATGAATATGTAAAGTTGGAAGGCCCATGATTTTTGCACAGTAAAGGAGTGTCCACAAAGCCAGTAGCTCAGATCTGGTATTTGTACTCAGACCAACACCCAATTTGAAGCAGAGATAGTGGTCCTGACTGAGCAGTAAATGAACACCAATACCTCCCAGTTGATTAGCTGATGCCCCATCAAAGAAACCAGTAGGAAAATCCAATATAGGTGTCGATCCAATAGATCTCCTTTTAATTTTATGCTGGGAGGTAACAAGATAGAGCTGAAGTTGATATCTGATGGATTGTACAACATGAAAAATATCAGGCTGTTTGTCTTCAAATACACATTTGTTCCTTGTCAACCAGATTTTCCATGATAAAAGAAGAGGAAGATACTTCAGATTATTTCCTTTGCTGATCCAGGAAGAGACATTAAGAAGAAAGTTAGTCTCCTTCCAAAAATAAGGAATGGCAAGAGAGGATCTAATGAGAGCTGTAACTTGTCTGATGAAGCTGCATTCATGAAAAAGATGATCAACTGATTCAGATGCTAATCTGCACAAGCAGCACCTATTTGGTCCAATCCAGCCTTTTTTAATCAGGTTGTCCCAAGTATGTACCTTATTCGACAGACAGAGCCAATTGAAACAAATAGTCTTCAGTGGAATGTGGAATTTCCAAATCTCGACAAAGATGTCAGCTGGTCTGTTGGTAACAGAGATATTTGCAATCAACTCATACATTAAGTTGGCTTTGACTGAGCTTGCCGACTTGTTATACATCCACACCAGAGTATCAGGAGTATTGTTGATGTGTATCCCTCCATGATGTAAGCATTTAATATAATTAGACCATGCTTCCTTCCAATGACCACCCAGCTGTAGCTCGTCTGCAGAGAGCCAATAATCAGTAGAAGTAGTAGCAACCCCTCTATTGAGTACATCTGATAGTGAAAGTATACCATAATCTTCCAGATACAGTCTAAGATCCTCTGGTAATATATAATCAGAAGTGAAACCAGCAATAGGGTCAATGCCCACTTTAATGTTTTTTCCATTACCTGTCTTCCATCCAAGACATATAGTAATCCATGAAATGGCTCTGATAAAACCATTCCACATGTGAGAGGTACCCTGGACTTTAAAGGAATGTTGTCTGATCCAAACATCAATAGGTGAATTCTTGAGATATTTATGCTTAATGATCTAGGACCAAAGTCCATCTGCATTGAGTACAAGCCAGAAACTTTTGGTTCGTAAGGCCAAACTAAACCAATCCAGATTTTTTATGTTCCAGCCTCCTAGAGCGTATGGCTTGGAGATGGTGAGACAATCTACTAGATGATATTTATGTTTTCCTTGCGAGCTACCACATAAAAAATTGAAGATGTATCTCCGGATGTAATTCAGTATTTTAGTAGGCATACGAGCTAGTGAGAGCCAATACACCGCAAAACTCATCAAAACAGATTTGACTAGAACCAGTCTTCCACCCAGAGTGAGTAATTTATAAGTCCAGTTACTCAGTTTTTTTTCAAACTTCTGTAAGAACCATCTCCAGTCCTTTATGCCATATCCCAATGGTTTGAGATAATATCCCAGGTACTTAAAACCAGCAACAATGGGCTCCATTTTGTAGGGCATAATATTGAAAATTTGATGTCTGACCGGCTCCTCAATATTATTGAATCGGATTAGAGTTAGACTTAAGGACATGTATATGTTAATTATGTTTATAGGTGCATTTATTTAAGAATCGAGTGGCATGTTAGATTTTTCAATTTTTTAATACAAGTTTATTATGTATAAATAAAATTAAGACAAAATGAGAATATTCTCCGTCATATCTAAACACACATGTAATGGTTTAATTCCTTATAGATTTAGGCATTAGTAATAATGAATGAGATTAAAATAAATTGACCACCATATTTACCATGTAGATGAAGCACTCTCCATTTGCAATCACTTACATTCACCCCTAAATTAGTTCAACTACTACCACGACCTTCTCTTCACAATGGCCTTTGTTTGACCATTTTGACAATTCCTCGTTGGAGAAAAACACTCCCGTGGAAAATTTTGCAACTATGTTAATTATTGTAGTAGATATTATACTATTGTAGCACTTTGAAGCATTGATGTTGGGATATATAGTAATGTTGTAAGCCTATTGTGGCATGTTGTAGCCATCTTGATTGAGCGATAAGAGAACCTATCTTTCTTGGTGGATGTTTCCTTGAAATATATCAAGGTTTTACTATTTAAAATTTGTGTGTCTTTCTGATGCAATTGACTGTTGGTAGTCTCCTTTAGTCTCCTTTATTGAGCAATAAGAGAACTTATCTTTGCTAGTTGATGTTTTCTTAACAATATGTAAAGGTTTTACCATGTAAAATTGGTGTGTCTTTGTGATACAATTGACTTCTTGTTTTCTCATTTCTCATTGTAAATTCCTTTGGTGGGGTCATGCTACTCAAGAAGTGAGCAAGGTTGTGAGATCCTAGGTCCATAGAGTGCGTGAGGAAAAAGTCCATGTGAGGGGGCAAGAGAAGAAACTCGATCGTGTGAAGAGGTGGCATGATCAATCCATGTGAGATGAAGATCTGAGGCAGAGTGATACAGTTTATAAGGTCATGAGATAAGCTTTGTTTCAAGCGATCTAAGCTTCCCAAGCGAAGACGCATTCTTGGCTTACACGTTCAAGTGGATGGTTGCACAAGGGAGCCACATAAATCTTTAAAAGAGTGTCACCTTGCATTGAATTTCAGTTGAAGGAAGACACCTTTTGAGAAGTGGAGCTGGCATTGAAGTAAAGAGAGCCGGCCCGCCACTATTGTTTGAAGAGACTGCACTCAGAATATCTCATCCACTCCTTGAGTATGTGAAGAAGAGAAACCCCATTGGAATTGTTACTGCAGATGCCATATATTAAAAGAGGCACGGTTTTGTGGTTGTTTGATTGAAAGAGCCATCAATTAAGGGTCAAGCTGTAAAGATAACTGTAATTTTTTACTTTCCTTGCATTGACGTATCTATTATGCATGTCGTTAGTATCATCCAGCCGCATCTATTGTGGATTGTGAAGGTGCAGGGCTGTTGTATATTAAGGAAACCATATGACACCAGCTTGGACAAGTGTCTAGTGGAGATTTCCTCGAGGTGACTATGAAATGAATACTATATCAATTTATTTTTATTGAAAAATAAAATGGTCTTGTAGTGGCATATACACTCTCATCGTGTGGAGAGATGAAGTGAGATGGACTGTAGTCATTCATAAGTGACTAATAGGTTGTAAATTCCACAACATCTTAGGGCGACAGGATTTTTTTTCTTTAGAATGTAGAGTGATGACTATGATAGTGATGAGACATTGTGATGATGAACTGATAAATCATAAACATTGTATCACATATTTCTTTAACATTTCTATTCTAAAGAGGGGTTTACATCTTGAGAGATTTGATCCTTCTAGGTGCTTGATAGATTCAATTTTAAGATGGATTTATGTTGGTCATACATATAGTGAGAATATGTGAATTTCAAAATTGGACATAATTTTACTAGTAAAAGGCATGAAAACCAATGACGACGCAAATGGTGAAAGTGAGTATGGATGGCAAATGGATGTTTGCCTAGACTTCATGATTGAGATGAAAAGAGATGATGATATCATCAAGGATGTTTGCTTCTGATACTATGTTGCAATGCTTCATAATCATACCAATGTTAAGCATCGACACTTGGGATCTTTGGCTTATGGAGGTTATAAAGTTACTTGTCAAGATAGAGCATTAAAAGTGAAGGCGAATTTTGGTGGTAATGGAGGCTACAAATATTGGGAACCTTTACAAGATGGAATGACGTACAAAAATAAATGAAGTGGTAGTGATATCTCAGAAATCCAGTGAAACTACTCATTTATGGCATCAACAATTAGGTTATATGAGTGAGAAAGGGCTACATGTACTTATACATTGTAATTCACTTTCAAGTTTAAAATCTTTGAATTTCTAAAAGTATTATATCTTTGTTGGTTATGGTGATGAAGTTAAGGGATATAGATCGCGGGATGCTACTATCCACAAAATCATCATTAACGGAGATTTGGATGAGGAATTATATTTGCAACAACCATATTGGACAACTATATGGTCAAACATGAGCAAACCATGGTCAACCATAGTCAAACATGGTTGACAACCATAGTCAAACATGGTTGACAATAGTCTAATATCTAGATATCCATAGTCAACAACAAACATATATAGCTAATCATAAACAAACATGGCCAACCAAGTTTAACTAATGTCCGCCACATCAAACATGATCAACCATAGTTAAACATCTTGAATGGTAATCAATTATTGGCAAAAATATTCAACTATAGTCAATCATAGTAACTAAATGTTAACTATAACAAACCATCATTAAACATGATGAACCATAATCAACCATGGTTAACTATAGTTAACCATGGTTAACCAAATCAACCATAGTCAAATATAGTGAGTTAAGGTCAAACATATTTAACCAAAAGTTAACCAAAATCAAACATGGTCAACTATGACAGATATTAGTCAAACATAATCAAGCATGGTTCACCTAAGTCTATCATGGTCAACCATAGTTGTCTAAATTCAACTATTGTTACAATAATCAACATTGTCCAAGCAAATTCAACCATGGCCAAACATAATCAACCATGGTAAACATTGGTAAATAATAATCAACCATGGTCAATTGTGATCAACCATAGTTCCACGGTTAACCATACTACCACTTTTTTTCTAACTTTATCAACCATCATTTGTCACTCATCACCAACCATGGCCAATGATGGGAAAATAGAGTTAATGAACTATCTAACCAAAGTAAAAAATAGTCAACCATGGTTAATTAAAGTTAATCACAATCAACCATAATTGACCATAGTCATCCATGGTAAAACAAATAGTCATTGATGTTTAATTACGGTCAAACTTAGTCAACTATATTCAAACATTATCGATCATGGTCTATTAAAGTCAACTACAAAACCCATGGTTAACTATGGACAAACAATAATGAACCATAGTAAACTATGATCTAAATAATTCAACCATCATTTATCACCCATCGCCAACCATGCCAAGTCAATGATGGTTAAGAAAAGTTAATTTCACCTAAACAAAATCAATTATACACAACCAATGTTCACTCAAATAAACCATGGTTAACCAAAGTCAAACAAAAATTCAACCATGGTGCATTAAAGTCAACCATGGTTTACTAAAAGTGGACCATGTGCAAACAATAGTCAAGCTCTATTTACTATGGTTAGTCTTGGTCAAATATCATTTCACACCCTTTGTTAACATGGTTAATGTTGATCAAACACATGGCTAACCTTAGTTAAGAAAAGTTAATCATGGGTTTACTAAAGTCGACCATAGTCAACAATGGTACACTAAAATCAACCATGGTCAAAGAATATTCACCCATTCTTAACTATGGTAAAAATTAGTCATCCATGTTCAAACATACTTAATCATGGTTAAATAAAGTCAACCATGAAAACCATATAGTGAGCCATAATCAACCATGGCCAACAACATTCAAACATGTTCTCACATAATCAAACATGCACAACCATTTTTAATGAAGTACTCCATAAATAACAATGGTTAGTCAACAATGGTCAAAGAGAGTAAATGTCACCTAAAGAAATTGAACAATACCCAACCAAGGTTCACTAAAGTAAACCATGGTTAACCAACATCAACCATAATTCATTTTAGTCAAACATGGTTAACCAAAGTTAACCATAGTCCACTATAGTGCATTAAATTCAACCACGCACAGACAATAGTCAACCATGATTCACTATAGTCGAACTTAGCCAACCATTATTTGTCACCCTTTTACAACAATGGTCAAACATGATCAACATTTGTTCACCAAGATCAACCATAGTTTACTAATGTCATCCATGGTTAAGTAATGTTAACCATCTAGGCAACCATTGTTCATTAGAGTCAATCATTGTAAAACAATAGCCATCAATGGCTAACTTTGGTGAACATTAGGCAACCATCTTCAAACATAATCAACCATGGTCAATTAAATTCAACTACAAAAATCAAAGTCTTGGATAGTCAACTACAATGCACTAAATTCAACCATCATTAACTGAACACAACCATGGTTAACCAACATCAAATATAGTAGGCCATGGTTCACTAAAGTCAACCATAGTTAACTAAATTTTGAATGATGATAAACTATGGTTTAACTTATACAAACATCATTTGTCACATATCACCAACCATGGTCAAAGATGGTTAAAAAAAGTTAATGTTACTTAACCAAAATTAACCATACACAACAAATATTCACTAAAGTAAACCAAAAGTCAAACAATAGTCAACCATGGTGCATTTAATAATCCATAATTTGCTAAAGTTGACCAAACAATAGTCAAACATGGTGCATTTAATAATCCATAATTTGCTAAGTGGACCAAACAATAGTCAAACATGGTTTACTAAAGTCAAACTTAGTAAATTATCATTTAACACCCTTTTTTTACCATGGTCAATGTTGGTCAAGCATAGCTAACGGTAGCCAAGCAAAGTAGATGGTGAAACAAAGTTAGTGTTACCTAAATAAATTGAACCATACACAGTCAAGGTTCATTATATATAATAAACCATGATTACCCAAAGTCGAACAATGGTCAACCAAGGTGCATTCCTTAGCTAAGCAAAGTGAGGCTTAGTTAACTAAACTTAACCATAGTCAATTTTGGTTCACTAAAATAAACTATGGTCAAACAATAGTCACCCATGCTTAACTATGGTCAAACTTAGTTAACCATGGTAAACTAAAGCCAACTATAAAAATCATAGTCAATCATGGTTTTAATGACATTCAAACATGGTCTTACATAATCAAGCATGCACAACCATGATCACCTAAATAATCCATAGCCAATAACCATGGCAAAACACATCTAATGTTACCTAAATAAACTAAACCATACAGAACCAAGGTTCACTGTGTAAACCATGGTTAATTAAAGTGAAACAATAGTTAACCATGCTCAATTAAAGTCAACCATGCATAAACAATAGTCAAGAATGGTTTACTATGGTCAAACTTAGTTAAACAACATTTGACACCCTTCATCAACCATGATTAATGATGGTCAAACATGGTCAACTTTAGATAACAAAAGTCAAACACAGTTAACCATGGTTATCAAAAAATTACTACGGTCAAATAATAGTTATGCATGGTTAATTATGGGTAGACTTACTCAACCAAAATCAACTACAAAAGTAAACTCATTTTTATTTATTTGATTTGATGATTTTTGTAATTTTATTTCATATATTTAAAATTAACTGAACTCATATTTGTGTTTGTATTATTCATATTTATATTATTTGTATGAGTAAAGACTTTAATTTGTATTTATTTATTTCATTTTATTTTTATAAATAATTACCTCGAAGACTGCTTTCTCTGAGGTCCGTTTTTTACACAGTTTTTAAAGTTTTGGTCGTCCCTCTGTCTACTAAGAACCAACCATGTGTTTCAAAAAAAAAAATTAAATCTTTTTTCGTATTCCACGGCAGAGGTTTGAATGGCGAGTATGGAACTTACCTGATAAAACCAAACCCCATCGGGACCACTTCAAGGGATCCACCAACAGCAACAAAAGCAATTTCAGTTTATCTAGCAGTTGGAGCAGCATCCTTGTTACTTGTCCATAGCCTCCGAGAGGTTTGATACACTTCAGCATGATTACGTGGCAAATGCGTTGGGAAACTACATCACATGAAGTTATATATAAAATAAGTGTCGAGAGATTTGATACACTTCCAGCATGATTGCATGGCAAATATGTTGGGCAACTACATCACATGAAGTTATATATAAAATAAGTGTCGAGAGGTTTGATACACTTCCAACATGATTACATGGCAAATACATTGGGCAACTACATCACATGAAGTTTATATAAAATAAGTGTGAATTGATGGATTTGGAACAGTCATGTTCGTGTTTGGTAAGAGGGCTTTTTATTTATAATTTCTTAGTAGACGAACATTACATAAGCATATCTCTCATGTCATGTAAATAAGTCTAAGCTCTGAACTAAAGTTTGAGATTTTGTTAAGTTGTTGTAAATATATAGTATATTTAAAATGGTGCATTATTGATGCAACGTTGGGAAATGTTTACCTTACTATATGATAAACACAGTTTGATATGAATTTTGTGCTTGCAAATTGTAATAACTATTTGTAAATTGAATAGAAACGTGATATTGTACATAGAAATATATGTGTTTTTCATATATTTTCGAGAAGTTGGAAATAATGGTATTTTATATATATATGTGTGTAAGCCATATATTTTGGATTTCAAAGAATGGTATGTGTGTGTGTTTTATATGTCTTACATATTGAGTAAAAAACTTTATAAATGTCTATGTCGTGCTTCCCTTTGTATATTACATGTGAGTTGATTCATATCGTGACATTGGTGTTAAGTAATGTCTCGTATCCATTGTTATAGGTTACCGTATTGATCAGAACAGTTGACTTGTAACTTCAATGCTAAAGGAGTTTGATCAGAACGACTGACATGGGTTTTATAGGCGTCCATGGAATGGGCTTGCACACAAAGCGGCTGACGTTTTTGGTATGGATAAGGTGTAATGTCATAATCAATGTATTGGGAGATTTTTTTTAGGTCTTTATTGTATTAATTATGGGGTTAGGGGGCATTAAAAAGCTATCTAGAACTCTACAAAAAGATGGGGCATACACAATGAATCCGTAAATATTGCAAATGCTTGTGGACGCCTGGTTAATGGTGATGAAAGGTTGATATCCAAGATATCTCGGATTTTGGATCATATGCAAGGTGCAAGCACAAAAATTAAACCTTCTTTGTTTGTTGTTTCAGAATGTGAAACTCTGGTTCCGGAGATCCCAAAGAATGGCCTGGCCTTGATAGGGTTTGAACCGATAGTTACCACCATCCCTGTGATTGCGATTTAGCTACTACAACTAGATTCATGCTTTGATTGTGTGCTTTCTTCTATGTTTCACTGATAATGATGTGAACTCAGTGAGTACTTCAGACGTCGAGGTCAAAATATTATGTGGAGGACAGTTGCGGTGATGGCTATTAGTGTGATGATGAGGAAGAGAAGGCATAAAATACAAGTGAAGGGGCAGCTAGGATTTCGACGACGACAAGGAGGCCGAGCATTATCTGAGCACTGTTGTGGTGGAGCGGCTCTGTATCTAAGATAAATCCAATATAATGTTGCGGCAATATAATGTTGGGGGACACAGCTCTGTATCCTTAACTTATTTTCTTTCACACCATAGGTTTTTAAAATTATGTATTCTTGCCAATATTGCTTAACTTTTTATTGAAACCTTTGGAGCTAGAATATCTATTGCTTTAACTATTTTATATGTCACAAACTAGCATATAAACAATGTTATCTCTTCTTTTAACTTGCTTTAATATATTTTTGTAAGGAATTGTAATTTAATAAGATAATAAGTTACAATGAAAGTTGTAACATTTTTACTAACTTGGATCACAATAAATTTTAAAAAGACTATTAAATTTAATGCCAATTTATTGTAAAATAATTTACTTTATTGCCATTTATTTCAAAACAAAATATTTCCTCTCTCAATTATAAAACACTTTAAACTTGCAATGTCTTGAAAATGATCTTTATATAGTGTTCATAGAGTCAAAAAAATACATAATTAAATTAAGCAATATAAGATTTTGTAAAAAACATATAGTGGTCATGAACATTGCCTTAATACATTTTGTACTAAGTTTTTTAGAAATGATTAATCAATTACATTTAAATTAAAATAAATGATTAACATCATTTGTTAATTTATTAGGATTGCTTAAGATGTAGTTTTATCCTTAATATATAAAAAAAACACTATTATTTTTTTCACTTTCAAATCTATTTTATCTTTTTTTACTTTCCAAGTTTTTTTTTTTCACATTTTGGGGTAATTGCTTGTTATTTTCATTTTTTTTAAATAATAATAATAATTCACCCATTATCAATTGAATGTAGATTGAGTGGTGACGTGGTTGCCAAGAATATTGTTATTATCTCTACTTAGATTCAAATCTCACTTTGTCACTTTCAATCTAACATAACATATAAAAATAATAATTAAATAAACATAAATTTACAAGTAAAAAATTATTAATAATTTATAAAAATAAATAAAAAATAATAAGGTGTACTAATCCCATCTTCTTGAAAACCAGACCTCTCATACACCATTTATCAACCAGAAGTATCAGATGGCATTGATTAGAACCGATTAAAAGACTCTTCAGATCTCCACCGTTGCAGAAGATACAACTTTGCCAGTAAAGTCTTCTGGAACGTCCACTACAACAGACCGCCCAGTCGACGGCTGAAACATATAAAAGATTTGAGAGTTGTCAGGTCGAGCAAACCCATTCACAAAAATTCGGTCGCCACACTGTGAAGCGCATTCAAAATTGTAAAATCTACGAGGAAGATCAGCGACAGCAGTCCAAGCATTTCCGTTGGCATCATACGTGCTGACTTCTTGATCCCGGAACACATACAATTGCCCAAAGAAAGCAACATACGCAAACGTGCTGAGGGGTTCCCGTAAAGACCAGATTTGTGGCAACGTTCTCCAGACGCCCAAATTGGGATCATAAATTTCAACACTCCGTCTGCTTATTACCATGAATTTTCCTTCTGTGAAAACACCCCGACATGAGCCGATATTTCGTGGCATAAGAGGCAGAGCATCCCATCTGTCTTCTTCCAAGCTGTAAGCTTCTGCAGACGCCAGATCAAGCCCGTTGTCACTTCCACCTGCGACGTAAATGAGTCCGGTGGAAGAAGAGGCAGAACATGCAAAGAGGACTCTGCGCGTGGGCATGTCAGCTCCGCGGCGCCATTTTCCAGACCCAAAGTCATAAATAAACACGGTCGTCAACACATTCGACGACCCACGTTCGCTCTGGTGCCATCCGCCTATGAGAAGAAGCTTCCCATTCAAAGAAACAACCCTACACATGTGTGGAATTCCGGGAGAGATGGGGAATGGGGACAGTCCACGGGGTAGTCTTTCCCAAGTCTTATTTATAGGGTCATAAATGGTTATAACATAGGCGTAATTACTAACCTTCTGAACCAAGCATATAAACTTCTCGCTGCTCCCATCGGTTTTTCTGCTCTTGTAGAAATCGGGACTAGTAATTATAGCCTTCCATGTTTTGCAGACAGCTTTGCACGTATGGTGTGATTTGTAAGGCACTCTCAGCAAACACGTTAGTAGGATATCGCTGGGAAGATCGTTAATAGTCTCCATTATTCGGAACGTTACAAAGCTGATGAAGAAGAAGAAACTGGGTGAAGAAGAGCCGGAAAAATATTAGAATCACAGAACCTGTGGAGAACCTCGGCTCTTCTTCCCTTTTAGTAGATCGCTCGTTTTGCTTTATAAATCTCTCTCTTATTTTAATCAGATGCCCAAAATCCCTGACAGTTCTTCATATCAGGGATTCAATAGCTGGTAGCTGCAGTTACAAATCAAAAGCAAATGAATCGTTTCCCCTTCACACGTTACACAATTTATTCGAACTGCCGTGAGGTGCAGGCAATTGCAACTGTCCAGAAATGCATTCGAATTTAACAACGAGAAATTCATTACGACATTCAAACCATTTTTATGATATGTTAAAGATTTTAATCATCTTAAATATAGAAGTGGCTGGCTGGATCAGTTTTGTTTTGTTTTTAAACAAAAATCAGAGAAATATTTATATACAAAAAAGTTGAGCACAGCTATCTTTACGAAAAAGTTGCCAGTTGCCATAGTATCTGAAGAAAGGAAACCCAAATAATTACACTGACAACTAATATATAGATAGCTTCTAGATGACTTCTGAAATAACTTAGACTCATTGTAGAGATGACTTCTGAAATAACTTAAGACTTATTGTAGACTATTGCCCAACAAACTTACTATTTAATAGAACAGAAAAAAACATATTGGAGGGCATGATGAAATAACCTATCTTGTATGGCTTTCTAACTCACAAACCAACGGAACAACCGATGTTTCTTCCATTTGCTGGTCACATTTCCTGGCTACACTGGTTCAACGGAACAACCGATGTTTCTTCCATTTGGTGGTCACATTTCCTGGCTACACTGGTTCATGCTTGTCAATTTCTGGACTTCTTCTTTTATGATATTTGTCAAATACTTAACATTTGCAGTTGTAACCATGTTTTCCTTAACACCAATGCAACCCATTTCATATATCCATCGCAAGTGAATTTTAATGTCCGACAGAGTTCCTTTGGCGTTGTTTAGAACCTGTGGGATAGCAAAGAGAGACAGAAGGAAGTTCCTACGAAGGACCAAAGGAAAAACCAACACAAATAGTCTTACCACTGTGGGAACTTGTTGTAGGAATCTTGAATAGTTCCTCCAGATGCCAGGAAACACAAGGAAATACCTTAAAGTCTTCGCCCTTGGAACTGCTAAGGAACAAGAAGGGTGTCTGCGCAGGTTCACCTGCAAGAGCCCGTTCACTGAGTAAACCTTCAAACAAGAGACTAATTTCTTCCTCCAGAGAGCTCAAACCAAAAATAAGAAGCTGCTTGCGGAGCACCTCTGTCTCACATATAAATGCAGGAGGTGGGGGGAGGTATTCATCCCTCTTAGCGTTTCCATGAAGCATGGCAACAATCATCTCTTAGCCTCAAGAAGCGAGAGATAAGGACGCTTCATTAAATCCTTCACGGGATCGAAGGTGCCACGAAGCCAATGTTGCCGCGTCAATGGACATTTGTTGTCCGTGCACCGATGGGGTGAACAAACAGTAATGTTACAAGAGGGCCAAACCTTGCACCCCCACTTAGAATTTGTTCTAGGGAACATGTTTATGATATGTGGGTTGACCCTTAATAAAGACCATACCCAAATTGTTTTTAACTCCTTGATTGGCCAACTTGTCTACAATAGCATTATTACCTCTGAGGATGTGGAAGTAAGTGGCTTGAAAATCTGGATTATTCTTCTGCAGTTGGCGGCCCCATGCTTATAATCCGGTCTCATTTTTTGCATAACCTACTTCGAATCTCCAAGGACTTTAAGTTTAGTGATGTTATTCCGCCCTTGCAATTCTAGGCGGAGGAAGAGCCAGAGCCATTCCACTTCATTATTGGATTTATGTCAGTAAGAAGTGACTATGTTTCCTCAAGGATCAAAGATCCGCCCTCACCTTTACTATGTTTCCTCAAGGATCAAAGATCCACGCTTACCTGCCTGTGAGTAAGTGCTCAATTAGTTCACTCTGAGATTAAAACCAATTTTCCTTGGAAGAGGGCCACTTACTTATATTTTGTTTAATGCAATTACTTGTTGTAGCTATATATCCAAAAAGGATGTGTAGTTTTCCTAAATTAAGTATTTATTTATTATTGTTATTATTATTAATATTAAATAGTAAAATAATATTTAATTAATTATAATTTGAAACAAATTTTAAATAAATAAAATTTATGTTTTAGTTTGAAGGATAGTTTAATAGGTAAGATGTGTGTACATTTTTCTTTAAGACTTTTTGTCATTTAATTTTTATTTTTTATTTTCATATAAATATATAATATATCATTTATTAATATAATATATTTTAATATAAATTTATTAATTAAATATTTTAACAAATTTAATATAATTTTAATTTCAAAAATTTTAAATATAAATATTGTTTTATAAATTTTTCATATAAAATTTTAACTAAATTAATTTTTATTATCTTTCTCTTTTTCATATACAAAATAGATATCAAAAATACAAATATATTCCACTTATTACTCAATGGCCGCAGGCTAGCAAAAGGCCTAACCCAAAGGACTCAAGGCTCGAACCCGTGACCTCTCACGTCTTATCAATTGAGCTAACCCTTGGAACTATTATTACTCAATGGTTTAAAACATTAAATACAATGGTTTTTATGCTTAATAAGTATATGCTTTCAAGTGACTTTGTCTCCCAACGGCCACACGCCCTACCTACCTTATATATACCTATATACTTAATAAGTATATGCCTTCAAGTGACTTTGCCTCCCAACAGCCCCACGCCCTACCTTATATTTACCTATCTCCACCTTATATATACTTATTACTTAATTATTTAAAATACAAATACAATGGCTTATATATATACATATATATGACTTTCCCAAACGGCCCCCACCTCCACCTTATGTTCCTAATGTCCATGGTTTTGATTTGAATGAGAATCTATTTAGTGACTTCCTTCAAGTCAAGAAACACTTCATGATAAAAATTCCTCCCAACATTTTGCTATTATGTCTTTGTCTTTTCTTGTAAATTTACAAGTTATATGTATATAAACTTATAAGTTATATTTTTATGAACTTTACATATATAATTAATAATGCATATCTAATATATGATGTTATTATATGATAGGAACATTTTAGTAAAGTATATATGGTTGGTTGTATTTTAAAAAATATTTAAATATACATATTTAGCATTAGTTTTAGAGTTTAAAAAATTCCAAATATAGCTCATTTGTTGATTATTTTTGACAATCTTATTGTTTGTCAATTGTGTGAAGTAGGCTTTCATGTTTGCAAATGTTGGAATATCATTTGATTTCAGTAATTTGTTTTTGTTTATTCATAATTATTATCGATTTGCTTTTTATTTGCATCAAGTTATATTTCCCAGTTATATATATAAATAAGATGGAATCTATCTGCTTTCTTATTTGACTTCAAGTTGTTGTTATAATCGATTAAGAAGTGGAATGCTTTGAACTTGAATATGGTATTTTAAGTCCACAGTTCAACGAAAGCCGACGAACCTACCTGCTTTTTATCGATTGCTTACGAACTTTACAGAAACAAGACCTAGAAATTCAAACTATAAATAGTCCAGAGCTCCCAACAGCAGTGGAGCCAACAGCTCAGTGAACCGAAAGCCCCAGATACACCAACAACATGGAACCTGGTGTTGCAACCTGGTTGCAACTAAGTGGGGGCCCACAGTTTCTTGCATTTTAAAGGTAAATACATTGAGTTAGGATGGGATGACCAAGCCCAGCAGTCTTTTGATGCATTAAAATAGGTGCTTACATTACATCCGCGACTTTGATCTCTCCCGTTGACTTCGATAAGGATGGCATCCTTTACATCTTTGCTTCGGTATTTGTTGTCGTTGGCATGTTAGTCTAACTAGGGGAGGATGGTTGTTAGCACATTCTCTACTACGTGAGCAAGAACCTCTCGCGATCACCATTAAACTACAGCCATGACGATAAGTTAGCCTTTCCTTGAAGGCTCTGTAACTAGTGTATGTTACATGGGAGAGGCAACTTCAGAGATTAGACCCCGCAGCTGGATAACACATTGATGCTCGAAACAATGGAGGGAGTAGCCACAGAAGTTGACAGTTAGGAGCCAGAGGAACGAGAGGATCTATAAATTTGAGATCTTGACCTTGTAGCCATAGCATCGACATCTGAGCGCAAGGAAGAGGCATCCATTCCGATACATCAACTTCAACTAATCAATTAGAAGAGTAGGTTACGTTAATCAAGGAACGTAGGCCAAGCAAAGCAGCAAGGTGAGGTATGTAAACTAGTAGGAAAGGTCAGAATAAGAACCTCTTATAGTTGAGTTTGTTCGGTAGCACAAAAACCAGCAGGTGCAGGTTCCTTTTGTTCAGTCTTTGGGACCTGGTGCAGCAAGTAGCGTTTGTTACGTTGGGAAGAGTTTATGAATACAGGAATAACACCACAAGGATTTTTTCGTTCGCAAGAGGAACTATCAACAGGAACTGGCCTGGCCTAATCTTTGTCTTTGATCAACTACAGGTTACATCTCATCATGTATGTTAGTTTATCAAGTCAGGTGGAGTATCATTATGTCGCTTCAGGTGGAGTTAGCTTTGTTCATTACGTTACAAGTCATAGTGTGCAGAAACATCCCATGGTGTTAATCAGAAAAAGTAGTGTAATAAAAATATGGCGCGAAGAGACCAAATCATTATGACTGGAAGTTGGAATTTAATAAAATAAGGGTGGGTAAGTGAGTAAATGAAAATGTGTTAAATGCCTTACTCTACAGAACTCTACTGAAGCTAGTGTCTAATAAGGTGGCAAAACGGCTGCACTCTAATAAGTAACAAGAAGGATGAGCAGCAAAGCTGCATATTCCTTGTCATTGGACTTGTAAATTGAATTGCAATCAGATGGAGATGGAGATTTCTTATTGTGCACAATTTGCTTGTTTTTGGTGTTAAGTTTGAAAATTGAATTGCAATCAGATGGCTCGATCTGTTATTGTGCACAATGCAATCAGATGGAGATGTGTCATTGTGCACACTAATTTGTTCTCTGCCTCATAACAAGTAATCCATGTATTTGTACTTATTTTTGATATATAGGTGAATCCATATAAATAGGTTGTGATGTTGATGTACCAAAGGTCTATCAATTGCAAGTGTTAAGTGACATCAATGTCTAATTTCAAAGATCCATTTATATAATTATTTGGAAGCTCCTAAGCCATCAAAAAATGAGTTCGTCTAACCTTTAAATGTTAGTGTGGTATTAGAATCATAAAGATTTGTTAGCACTAATCCTATAGAGTGAATATATAAGGCTTTCACAATGTATTGCAAGGGTATTTGAAATCCTAGCTAGGTGTAGTTAATTGACAAAACAATTAGAAAAAATAGCTCTCAACTTTGTGTGCTGCTTATTCTGCTCTTCTTGGAAAGTTGGGATTGGATATATTACATCCAAGCAACAGATAAGTTACTTGTGGCATATGGATATATGAAGTGACACAAATATAAGTACCTTGTTGCATACACTAGAGCTAGTGAAACCAAGCTTTTTTATATGTATGCACTAGAAGTTGTAATACAAAATAAAATCCTTGTTGCATATTCTAGTACCATCATGACATGCATACTTGCATTGACTTTAGAGGTCATAACAAGCCATCTCTTTATATCCGATTGTTTAAGTTACTTGTTGAACATCAATAACTTGAACTTACAGAGTGAATAATGATCCCAAAACAATTAACAAGGATGGGATGTTGGATACAGAGAATAAGTTGTTTCTCATGATGTTTTTCCTTTATTTCAATTATTATATGTGATTGGATGATGCATTATGTTTCCTTTGGATTCTAAGATATTTATCGAAGTTTACACAAACATAATAATTGATATGCCATATATTAAAATAGCATACATAGGTGACATATCTTGGTTGGACTTTAATATAATAACCTTAAAAAATCATGTATGCCTTCACTCCATATAAAGACAGGGTAGGTATCATATACTTGCAAATTGTGATAAAGACAAAGGTCGTAATGAGACAAATGACATCATATATTAGCCTTAAAAAAGCATGTATGCCTTCACTCGATATAAAGATAGGGTAGGTATCATATACTTGCAAATCGTGATAAAGATAAAGGTCGTAATGAGACAAATGGCTTCATCATTTTTTCATATTAATCCAAAGAATATATTTTAGGTAGAACTATAGTGTTCATTCCGGAGAAAATGATGTGATGATTTTAAAATATATAAAGAAATTTTTATTGTTTATAGAATGACTCGTCATGTCACTCGGTTGATAAAAAGAGTATAGCTCATCCACACTTAAAAATGATTTTCCTTGTAAGTCTTGTGGTGTAGTTTTTAGCATTAATAGTAACAGCAAAAAATATACTTTAGTTTCTTCCTTTAGCATTGCTGTACATAATAGTAGTTTCAAAGTGCTTTGATGGGAAAGATATGATTATGTATTCACTTAAATAAATTGGAAGACGACTATCTATCTCATGAATCGAGCATTCTTAAGTTTAAAAGCTAAACTTGTAAAATTCACCACTAGATTACATTACACTGAGATTAAAGATGAGTGAAGTCTTTCCACCATTTGGAAGTATTTCCATCTCCATAGTAAACCTTCAATTAGTAATACAACGATGTGGTTTTAAGTTTGAACCAATAATACCATTCTACTTATGAGTAAGAGTGCTCATCCCAGATAAGTCGAGTATAGAGCTCTTGATTTTATTATTAGATAGATCTATGACGAAATGCACATAATCAGTACATTATTTTCTTTAATACTAAATAAAACGTCTCTAAATAGTCCAAGAGACCATTGATCTTATAATTCAACAAGTTGCAATTGGCCAATGCTAGAAGTTGTTGGACCTTCAAAAGAGTTTTGATGAGGCATCATGTCCATCATAAAACCTAATTTCAATGGTTATAGAAAAATGAATTTGGAGACTTAGTAAATTGATAGTTTAAATCTGAATAAAATTGTAAAATTCATATCGGAAGACTCATACTCTCTGCAAGGTTAAGACATCTCCGAAAGTAGAAGGGATCTCTCCCGTAAACAAATTAATATCGAACAACTTGAACAAAATAATAGTTAGTTTTTCCTACTGGTCAGCGATTGGAATTGTTCCCAATGTCAAATCAGAGGAGTTTGTTAAGGTTACCCAAAGGTTCATAAAATTAAGAGCGATTTATTTTCTTATAGAGTAACGAGATTTCCCAGATTGCCCCGGTCTTCTAGAATGTGCCCCGCCAATCTACTGCTTATCAAAATCCTAAATGGAGGTAGAAATTAGTCATCAAGCAAATTCCAAGGTCACAATCATGAGCTACTCACAAGGTTCAAAATGCTTACAATGTTCTAAGATGTTGCAATTTTCCCAAACTACTCGAAATCAGTCTTGTTAAACTTGGATTGTACGTTAAAACCCTTCGAATGAAATCTATGTGCCTTCATTCTAGCTTCTAATGAGTTTTTTCACTAAGCATTCCTCGTATTTTTCAATGAATTCTTAAAAGCATAACACTCAATTTTTTGTCCTCTTAATAAAATTGATTAAATGAGATCATGATGCTTTTAACATGAAAAACAAAAAAGACATAAAAAATAGTTTTCTTATCATTATATTCTTGTGTCATAAACACATCACTTATTCCCTTCAGGGAAACACCATTTCCAAGAATAACCTTCTTATGCACAATATCTTCCTTTAATACTTAGAAACATTATCGTACCTGATACCATTAATGCACTAGAATCCATGTACCATACCATTAGAAGTCTTTGAAGTATAGAGCAACAAAATCACCACATTTTTTTCACTTGAAACCTCTTTAGGTTGAACTCTAGTTCTTTCTTTGTAATCGTGCAACGTGGCCAATATCTTTACTAATAAATCATTTTCCTCTAGATTTATTCAATTGTTTTCTGTCACAAAAACCTAGGTGTCCAATTTTTATTTTCTATAAGAAAAACATTTAAAGTTGAAGTCTCAAGAATCAATAAAAACTTTAATGTATATATTTTTTGAGTTTCAATTGTTTGAAATCCTACAGGCTTACGTGAAAGTATTATGAACCATTTATAATAAAAGTGGCAAGTTCAGGTTTTGTGTGGTTTAGCATAATAAGTAAGGCGAGTTAATTGGCAGAACAAACAATTGATCTCTCTGGTGAATGGAAAATAGCTTGGGACAATTTTACTAGAGGACTGGAATATGGCCGCATTCATCTCAATAATCAAATTGATACTATTTCTTGCTCTCATAACAAATATACAGGTCCTCTTATCGCTGCTGAAGGATATAAATGCATAATTTCTGATATATGTTCAGAAATTAATGATTCAGTTCTGAAAATATTATGGACTTTGAATATTCCTCTGAAATTAAAATGCTTTATTTGGTTGATTCTTAGAGGAAAGATTTTAACCTGGGATCAATTGCAAAGCAGAGAATACTTGGGACCCAGTAGATGTGTTCTTTGTGAAGATAATCTGGAAGACATTCATCATTTATTTTTTGCTGTCCATTCTCTTCTAGTATCTTCAATTATTTTGCGGTTAATTTCAAGTGCTCTTTCCCAGTTTTTAACTCTGTCCATTCCTTTTTGGACCAATGGTTCTCCTCTACAGTGCGATCTGCTCCCTTCAGATACATTCCGTTGTTCATCCTCTGGGGAACCTGGCTTCTTCGGAATCATTGCTTATTTGAAAACAAGAAGCCATCCTTTCCAGCTCTGATTTCCAGGATTGAAGGATTGACCAACTCTTACCCTGTGACAATTATTTCTCATAAATCCCATAATCCTGGTCCTGCTCCATTAAAAAGCTTTCCTTGTGGATACTTTGATGGAGCTGCTGCGGAAAATATTGGAGGTGTCGGTTTTGTGATTTTTATCAATGATTCTCACTTCTACAGTTTTTCTATGGGATGTGGAAGTAGCACGAATACCAGAGCGAAATTATTGGCAATTTGGGCTCTTCTAAGAGTCGGCTTATTGATGGGAATTTCGTTGCAGTTGATTTATGGTGATTCCATGGTTATTATTTCTTGGCTTAACAGAATTTCAGCACTTGATGTTCCATCTCTGATGCATTGGTGTTCTGATATAAGATATATGATTCATTTGGCCCCTCCAGTGATCTTTAAACATACTTTTCGTGAGCATAATTTGCCGGCAGATGAACTTTCAAAAAAAGCTTTACATTTGGATATGGGATTTGTTTCTTTTTCAGAAACATTGGATGGTTTGGTTATTAACCAAGGCAGTCTTGATCTATTTTAATAGTAGTTGATTCTTTATTATTCAGCTTATGTTCCAGCAGTTGAGGATGTATCTCTTGTTGTTCTGTTAGAGTCCACTCTTCCAGCCTGTTTTTGCTCTGAAATGTCTGTTTAAAGTTCACTTCAGATTATTATCAGTATTTCTGACCTGATTTATTCAGGGATGATGAGGAAAGTCTGCTACGATCAGAATTTTTTCTTGTTTTGATGCTCTGCATATGTCACTTTTTCATGCTTGAGATGGACTTGTTTATCAGTCATCATTTTGATATGTAAATGATGTCTTTTGATTCAATTGAATAACAAAGACTGGTATTTTTTCCTCTGAAAAAAAGTAAGGCGAGTTAATGTAGAAACTTCAATCAATGTGAAAACAAAAAATATTTTAAAAATTAGTAAGGCCATTGTAAAGAAGGGTTTTAGGTAAAAAAGAGGCTTGATAAAAATATTTTGAGTTAAAATAATTTTTGCACCGAGAGAAGCGAGGTGCTCTCCAATCCAGTATGGGGGAGTTAGTCACGCTATGTTATTGGACATAAATAAAAAATATTAAAAAATTAAAAATTAAAAATATAAACTAGCGTAGATCCCAATCATAGGCTCTATTAAGCGTCGAGAGGGATCAAATCTCTCGAGGTGCAAACCTTTTCTTACGTATCCATTGATTTGATTCAAACCAAAAGACATATCTTTTTATTTAAGGTCCACATATAATATTTTTATTATTAATATTTAATATTATTTATGGCCAACATATAATATTTTTTATTATTTTTTATTATTTTTTATTATTATTATTTTGTTAGGAACGAACATTACAACATTTCCTCATACATGGCTTTAAAACCATATGCAAGACCCTCCTACAACCATGGGTTGTTTAGGAGGCCTTGCACATGGTCTTAAAACCATTTGCAAGGCCCTCCTAAACCATCTACAATAAAACCATGGGTTGTTTAGAAGGCCTTGTACATGGTTTTAAAACCATGTGTAAGGCCAAAAATTTTTTACAGATAATTCAATTTTTTATTTTGTATTATTTTTTTAGGTAGGAACATTACAACATCTCCCTCATATTGTGTTTTTTTCCTCACACACATTTTTTTTACGGATAATTAAATTTTTACTTTTTTATTGTTTTGTTAGGTAGGAAGATTACAACATCTCCTCCATATTAGGTTGTTTTTCTGGCCGACATTTATTTTGGCCTATAATTAAAAAACATATTTTTTTATTAATAAAAATAACGTTAGTAACGTTACAAGATCTCCCCTGTATGTAGAGTGCCTCTCGGCGCAATTACATATCGGCTTAGCTAAAATATTTAAAAATATAAATTACATATCGACTTAAATAAAAAATAAAAAAAATTAAACTAGCATAAATCCATTTTAAACCCAGATCTATCAAGTACGGAGAGAGATCCAAATGGTAAAAAAATGTACACCTCAAGAAATTGGATTCCTCTCAGTGCTTGATAGATCTGGGTTTAAAATGGATCTATGCTAGTTATAATTTAACTTTCAATAAAGTTACCATTGGCTCTAGTATCTCAAGTGGCTTTCAATATCATTGTTTGTTGCAAAATTCACATTGATCTCCCATTTCACATGCCATGCATGCCATTCAACCTTTAATTTTCTTATTCATTGTCCGAAAGATAATTCCCTTCAAAATGGCATGCCAAGATTTATTAATTTGACATTCTTCTTTACAAAATAATCCCATGTTTATCACAATGATCTACATGTAACTACATAACACAACTCATCATCCTTCGCATTGTATTCAAGATTACTTGATATCATCGATGTTATGTTGTGGGGAGCAATGATCATCATGAGGGAACACTAAATTTTTATTTTCATCAAACGTAATGTCACTTAAGTGATGCTATAAATGTCAAACTAGAATCACATCAAAATATATTTGTCATTAAGATACATTACTTGAGATATGTATATAAAAAATTTAGATGTTGGTACCACAACATTCACATCAATAGAATGTCACTTGAGCAACGCCTTGAGAAAAAAATTTGAAGTGTGTTTTTGTTACTTGGGTCGATAAGATGCCGATGGGATGTTAATTGAGCATAAAAAATAATGTCTAATCATTACTTGTTGTAGCATCACAGATGTGATAAATAGTCAATGCTTGTTTGATGTTCTATTCTCAACATTCATTCGATGATAGATAGATTCATATTCGATGTTTAATCAACATTTTAAACGTTGAATTAATGTCAAATGTCAAACCCACATGTAGTAGTGTTAGAATCAATCTTGCATTTCATGGTCCATGTACCTTAAAAGTTTCTCCTTCTAAGCCCAAACACTTGGATTTTGGATTTTGGCATCAAATAATGTCCAATGGGTGATGATATCTCACTCTAGTGCACCAAACCTTGGATTCATGCTTGCATCCCAATCTTGGGACAAGGATTCCATCAAGAACCTATCTCATTGTTTGGGGTCGTATATGTGTGTGCATGTGGGGTGGTAGACTTACTTTAATCAAAGTTACTTTGCAAAGCATCCATGTATACTGGTG
>LPNX010287480.1:163568-206493 GCA_001517045.1 Pseudotsuga menziesii | reverse complement strand
TATTGAAATTCTATTGGTTCTTGAATTCCAACTCACAAAAAATTATTTTGGCACATTTTCTTATAAGGCCCATTTTAGACCCCAAATTTCCTCTAATGCCTTGACTATGCTTCATCCTTCCATCATAAATTCTATCAGAGCAAATATTTTCCACTTTTTATGGGTAGGCTCTGGTTTAGAAAGAAAATTTCATATAGTCCCATAGGAGATCCTGGCTTCTCCAACACACCTGGGAGGTTGGGGCATAAAGAACTTGTCTTTTTTTTTAATTCAGCTCTCTGTTTAAAATCTTTGTGGAGATGTCTATCTGATAGGGGTTGTGGAGTAAAGTAATGAGAACAAAGTATTTGAAGAATAGTCTACTAAGAACTTGGATTAGAAATTCAGTTTTTGATCTGAATGAAGCTTCGGTAATGGTAAAAGTGTTATTACAGGTGTTGACCCGTTTGTTGGAGACAAAGATTGTTCTTTTCTATATGTTGAAATTAGTAAACACCTAGATTGGATTAATATGAAGACCCTAGATCTACTGAAAAGACCTAAATGGCTTGTATTAAAAGGAGTTTATTGGCTAAATTCCATAGATCTAGGTTTTGCTGGTGATTTGGCTAATAAGTGGAACTCTTATATTGAAATTCTGAAGGAAGCTGAGGTAAGACTCAATTCTAGAAATGATTTTTTTATTTGGCCAAAAAACAAAAAAATGGGACTATAACAACTAAATTGGCCTATGTTTCTATATCTAAAAACGGAAATAAAATTGAGCTTAGATGGTGGTACAAACACTTGTGGGAATGGAATTTACCACAAAAATTGAAATGTTTCTGGTGGCTCTCCCTTAAGGAGAAAATTATCACTTGGCACAATCTCATGAAAAGAGGATGGCAAGGTCCAAGTTTTTTCCCCCTTTGTAGACAAGATGAAAAAACAAGTTTTCAACTTTTTGTAAACTGTTACTTCTACAAACAGGTTTGGACAGTTGTTAAAGAATTTCTTGGATTCAGCTTGGTTTGGGGTGCATATAATTTGGAGATTTCCTTTTCCGATTGGTTCCATAGCATTGACTCCTTCAACTTGATGCCTATATTTATCTCTTGGTCTCTGTGGATTTTGAGGAATAAATTGTTTTTCAAGATATTAGACCCAATGCTTTTACATGTGGGATTAGGCGTATTAACCTATTTAAAGAATATGTGAATACCAACAACAAAATAAACCACAAAAAGTACTATCCACCTGTTATGATTGTTTCCGGAGCTGAAGGTTTTTTTATGGTGCTTCCAACCTTTCTTACTATGGTTGTGGTATGGTAGTTGGTCTTACCCATGATCATTATTTTTCACTAAGCATGGTTGGTAGTCAGGGATCCAATACAAAGGCTAAGATACTAAGTCTTTTTGGCCTTCTTAAATTTGTTGCTCTTATTGGAATATCTGATATTAGTATTTCTGGAGACTCCAAAGTATTAATTGATTGGATGAACGGCTTATTGAATCTTCAGGTGTTGGCCATTGGTGTCAGAAAGTTCAAGATCTAAGAAGATTTTTAGACATAGCACTTTCAGCCATATCTCAAGGATTTTTAACACAAGGGCGGATGACCTCTCAAAAAGTGCAATTTCTCTCAACTTTGGTCACTTAAGGGTTCAAGAATATATGGAAGGCAACTTGATATTTGGTGGAGAAACAAACCTCTTAGACTTGATCTAATTTTTTATAGGAAGTGTCAACTCTTTTGATCGATTTAGATGTTTGTGATGCCTATTTTGCTAGAAATTCTTAGTTTATCAACATGTTTCTGTAGTGAAGCTCAATTTTGTATGTAAGGAAACAAACTATAAGGGTGATCTGTAGCTGTAATCATTTTCTTTTATTAATATAATTGCAAGGAAATTATATTTTTTGTGAAAAAAAATGAAAACAATTTAGTCGCGTTATAAGTGACTAGCAGTAAAGTCATGTGACTAAACTTAGTCATTTATATGCTGTCACGTCCCCTCTTGTCCGAGAGGACGCGACTAATGGCATTGTTATCATTTAATTGGACATTCTAAGCCCCCATGAACATAAACCATAAAAATTCTTTGAACATAAAATACATAAACATAAGCGTTGTACATGTAAATACACAACATAAGCAATACTCATTCATTCAACACATTCATGATGTTCATAACTCATAAAACAAGCAACATTCATCATGTTCAAGCATTCCACATGTTCATGAATAATTTACAAATAAATTACATTGGAGAGGTTAAACACAAGAGAATACCTATCTTGAGAAGAAGCTTCCCCACAACTAGCTATGTCGTTGCAACGTTCCACGCAACCATAGGCCAGTGTGCTCCTCATTCTCTTAGCACCACTACCACCCCCGATTTGGGCATGATTTCCACAAGGAAATAGGGAACACAAACTCACACACAACAAGACCATACACCCACAGTCAATCAAATAACCACATCCAAACACAGTAATCCCACTAATAGATGAATTCTTGGACTTACTTAACCAAGCCAACACAAGGATGCACTACACAACAAAATACAAGTTCTAGGTATGGAAAAAAACATCATGGGAACCCAAAAATGAAAATGGCAAATGGGGGAAAAAGACCCAAGTGACCAAATCATATCAAAAAACGTTTCATGGCCTTCCAAAGGCAAACATATATTCTATTCACACCCAAATAGTGGGTCTACCCTCCCAGCCACAAAACATAACCAAAAGGGATGGGTTTGCAACCCAAATGTACTGGTAAAATGAGGGAAAACGATTCAGGATGAGCAATTCATTTTAGAAATGTTCTATGGGCTTCACGTGGGTAAAAACACCCCCTTCAATCCCCCAATTCATGGATCTACTCTCCCATTGACTGTGCAACACCCAAAAACGAAATTCCCCAACAGTGTGAAGGAGGGAACAATAGAAAAACACCCAGGAGAGATCCCAGCTGCTAAACAATAGCAAAACAACTTCTCAGCCATGGGAAAAAATAGGAAACTGCTACAAACGTGAGGAAAAATGCCCAGAGCTTTAGCCCACGTGTGAGGAAGAGAGAACGTGAATGCATAATGGGTGAGTAGTGAATTTTTGGGTCCTTACTTGCCCATTAAGTCAAAACACGTTTTTTCTATAAATGGGTGCTTTGCCCAATTTGAAATTGACCACCATACCTTGCCCATTCCCTTGCAATAAATAACTCAACCACTTTTTGGATGATTGGGCACAAAAGACAAAATGGGTAATTGACAGTTTTATGGGTTTTCCCTTTAACATATGGATTTTCCCCATTGGCTCAAGGGTTTGAATGTCCCTCCCCTATTCCTTGTCAAATCATGCCCCTATCTCTTTAATGTTGCATTGACATAGCTAGTTGTGGGTATTTTATTAATTGCATATTTACATGAAGTAGAAAATTATACTATGCCATCGGCTAGCACTATAACCATCAGCATCGATTTTAATTGCCAAAACGTAGAACACTAAATCCATGGTGGGGCCTTTTCCTTGAGCTCCATGCCACGATTTATTAATGCTATTTACATCATTTATAATCTAATGCAATTGGGGTTGAAACCGGGGAATTACATATGCAACTTTTAGTGATTTTTTTAGTCATATATCTCACTAGTGGTTATAAGAAAGGCTTTGAAAATAGTAGAGTAACCACTCACTTGAAATATTTGCTTTTGCTATACAACCTACAAAAATTGGTTTGATGGTCAATTTCCGTATGAGAAATTTAAAGCCCATCAAAGTTCAAAGACCCCCTTTCTTGGTCTAATACCTTACCCTTGCCTTTGTTAATATCGTTGATTTCATTTTGGGTTTGAAAACTTAGTTTCTTTAACCAGTGCAAGACTCACCCATGCTTATAATTTTTTCAATTTTGAATTCAAACTTATAGCGCATAAAAACATTTAACATTTAGAACACTAGAACATCCACATAGTTTGTGGATGGATCACGTCGATAGGCATCAAATGGTTAAGAGATAGTTATCCATGTCTAGCTACTTGTTATCACTATCATTATTCATGTTATCCATTTATCAACTATGAGTTCTTTTTTATATTCTTTTACTTTTTATCTGACATTCTTCTAATTATCTGCCATGAACTGTTGGTTATTCATTCATCAGCTATGAGTTATCCATGCATTGCTACGATTTATCCATTCATCAAATTGCTACCAATTTTTTATTTTTATTTTTATTTTTTATTTTTTTAATAATTGTTTATTTCAAAATTTGAACTACTTCCATAGAATTAATCTCGACAGTACACTTGTCTCATCCTCATCTGTAGATAAAAAAGCATAGGTCATAGTCCACCCCAAATCTCAAATAAAAATGTCTATTGACGTAACACATAGTTTTATTTTCTTTCCAATACACAAAATCATATCACTTTCAAAACTGAGTTTAACATTTGACTTCATACACTAGCAGCTCTAGTTTTAAATGATGCCATAATGATGACTTTTGATATGGTGTATCTGACTTCTTTTAAAAGGATTTTTTTTGAAAGTATTGAAATACATGTGACCTTAGTTTAAAGAATTGTATAGTCATGATTTTTTCTTGGATGCTTTTTAGTCTAAATAATTTCCCGATACTTTGAATTCCTATGAGTTTTCAGTAACATCTGACAAAAGTGAAATATGAGTTTTTAACTATCATCAATGCCCAATACGTAAGCATGTGACCTTGGTGTATCGATCAAGAGGAAAACTGTTGGAAATATTAATTACTCCTAGATCCATATTTGATCTCAACCGACTCTGTCAGAGTCCATATCAGTCCAAAACTTGTCGGCCAGTCTGATAAGAATGAAGAGTCCACAATTCGGAAATCTAAATCAGTCCAATTAGTTTCTGAAGCTAAGTTTGTAGGTAGATAGTTATTACAGCCATTAATGGCAAGTCTGTAGATTCATGTAGAAGCAATTTCTAGGTTTCCTATAAATAGTAGAAGAAGATTGTAAATCAAGTTAGACACAAGAGACAAAAGAACTATGGGTGAGAAAAAGAGAGAAAGAGAGAACTCTGATCAGAGAGTGAATTTGAAGCTCAAGCTTCTTTGTGTGTGATTATGTTGAAGAGACGAAGCTCTGTAAAAGGATCAATCGGTGAACCGACAAGTTTGTATTACCTTTGCTATTTCCAGACAAGTTATTTATATCAAATTGTTTATGGTTGAATGCATGTTTATTTAGCCGCGAATTCTTTCTAGAGTTACTTGTGTAAATGTTGTTTACAATTACGGTTGAATGAAAGAACAAGAATCCATAAATTTCTCACCTAGTGAAAGTTCCAGGTTTTATGGCAGAGCGGTCGACACAAGTATTCCTAAATGTTTGGTTATATGTTTTTATAAATTCTGTTGAATTGTTGATTGTGTCCATTTTTACTTCATCTTACTCACAGGTGAAAAGAATTTGTAATTTCTTAAGTCTTTTAGACTAAGAAATATCATTAGTATATTCCAACTAAAAACAAACCAGAGGAAGTGGTCAAACCGACAAATTGTCGGTTAAATTCTATCTAAGGTGAGAACTGACAAGTTGTCGAAGTCGACAAGTGGTCGAAGTAAAACCTGTCGATAAAACTGACAAGTAAGAACTTGTCAAGTCTAAAAGGCCGACCAAATTTGGTATACTTTTCTAGTCGGTTTCACCCAACAAGTAAAAAGAAAAAGAGGTCAGCGTGAAATTTTTTAATAACTGAGCGGTAAACTCAAGTTTAGTCGGCTAGGTTTTGGCTAATTGGTATCAGAGAAAGATTTAGGAAGTAAATCTTGTCTTAAAAGTAGAAAATTAATTTTCTAAGGAAAGTTAAAAAAATTAAAAAACGGCTTCCACTTCTGGTTCATTGCAAACTCCAATTTTTACAGGAAAGAATTATGAATATTGGTCTCTAACTATGAAGGATTTATTTAGAGGTCAATATGTCTAGGAGATAGTCCAGCATGGTTATGCAGAACGAGCAGATATGACATCATATAACAATATCACACAAGCTGAGAAAGATGCCTTGAAGAAACAGAGGAAGAAAGATGGAAAAGCCATGTTCTACATACATCAAGCCATGCATGAAAGCATACTCCCAAGAGTAGCAGCAAAAATTAATGCTAAGCAAGCATGGGGTACATTGGAGATCGCCTATCAAGGTTTGGATAAGGTAAGGAAATCCAAGCTGCAAATTCTGAGAAGATATTTTGAATCTTTGTCAATGAAAGATTCAGAGACTGTAGACACATTCTACACCAGATTTGTTGCTTTGATAAATCAACTTAAATCTCATGGAGAAACCATCACAGACCAAAGAGTGGTTGAAAAAACTCTCAGAATTCTTCCCCCAAGATTTGAATACTTGGTTGTGACCTTGGAAGAACACACATACATGTTGGTGTTTATTATTGATGAGCTACAAGCTTCACTCATCAATCATGAACACAGACTTAGCAGAACACAAACATCATTGGAAGGTGCATCCGTAGCACAGTCATCCATAAGACGTGGTAGAAGAAGGGGGAGAAAAAACTCCAGAGGTAGAGGAAGAAGTTCTTCCAGAGGAGGACGAGGCAGAAGTCCTGCAAATGTTGCTGGTAGAGGATATAATCATAATCCAAGTCATCCAAGTGGCCAGAGGTTTGATAAATAAAAAATTCAATGTCATTACTATAAGAAATTTGGTCATTATGCATATGAATGCAGGAAGGAACAATATGACCAAGGAATGCAAATCCCAAATCATTCAACTAGCACCAACACTCTGACAAGTGCAATGTTGATGGCATCTACATCTCCAATTGAATGCAATGCTATTCAAGAAAGTCCACATGACATATGGTAATTAGATTCAGGCTGCAAAAATCATATGACTGGGAATTTAAAGTTTTTTTCCAGTCTATATAGTTCAGTTCAAACTGATGTTACACTTGGAAACAATGTCCAAGTTACTATTTTGGGAAAAGCTACTGTTGGTATTCTAACTAGACAGGGGAAGAGTTAGTATATCCCTGATGTCTACCATGCCAAAGGTCTGAAACATAATTTGGTGAGAATTGGATAGCTCTTACAAAAAGGCTTCAGATTCTACATAGAAGATGATCACTGTGTGATTAAAGACAAGTGTCCAAGCGACCAGCTGATAGAAAAAGTGCCAATGACAAGCAATCGCTTGTTTCCATTGAGGATAGTTCTCGACATGAAAGGGAACACAAATACAGGAGTTGCATTCAAGGTAGAAAGTAAAGAACAGTTGATCCCCTCGACAAGAAAGAAAATGGAAGCACTGATTTGCAAGTTGCATTCCAAATAGAAGTTCAGGATGAATCTTGGTTGTGGCATTTCAGATTTGGACATCTGAATTTTGGTGGGATCAAGCTACTGCACACAAAGAATATGGTGAAATAATTTCCATTGATCAACAAACGAGAAAGGGTTTGTGAAGGATGCATTTTTGGCAAGAAGCATAGAGAGAATTTTCCAGTTGGAAATTCATATAGAGCATGCACACCACTTGAAATTGTGCACTTTGATATTTGTGGTCCAATGCAGACATCATCCATTGGTGGATACAATTATTTTCTAACTTTTATTGATGAATACTCAAGAAAAACATGGGTATATTTCCTGAAACATAAATCTGATGCATTTAGTTATTTTTAGCAATTCAAGGCACTCATGGAGAACCAGAGTGGACACCGCATCAAGATCTTAAGGACTAACATAGGAGGTGAATATGTTTCAAATGAATTTCTAAATTTTTACAAGACCCATGGCATACAAAAGAAATTCACTGCATGGTATACACCTCAGCAAAACGGTGTTGTCGAAAGAAAGAACAGAACCATCATGGAGATGGCATGCAACATGTTGGAAGCCAAGCATTTTCCAAATGAATATTGGGGTGAAGCAGTCTCAACTAGTATATACATTATGAACCGGTGTCTGACAAAGAGTGTGAAGAAAAAATTTCCTCAAGAAGCATGGACAGGTATGAAAAATAATGTTTCTAATTTAAATTTTTTTGGTTGTGTTGCATATGCTCATGTTCCATATGAGCTGAGCAGGAAGCTAGACAAGAAGGGACAAAAATGTATTTTTGTCGACTATTCTGAAGACACAAAAGAATACAAGTTGTATGATCCTGTCACAAAGAAAGTGATTATCAATCGAGATGTTCAACTTGCTGAGAATGAATCATGGGATGGAACTGTTGACACAAATATCAAGATTGTGTCGAATGTCAACAATGATGATATGATGGAGGAAGTGGTTCAAACACCACATGTAATTCAACCAGTTGCAGCACCGCGACTCCCATGACACCACGACATGGTTCAGCACAAGGACCATCGACACAAGTGGCAGCTCAAGCTACACCGATAAGCACACCAAGAGGACAACGGACTCCTCAAGCATTTCGTCAAGGTCGTCATCGACAGAACCGATGAAGAAAAGAAGTCTGCGTGAGATATATGAAGCTGGTACACCAAATTCATTCTCTTTCTTTGCATTATTTTCTCCTATATATGATCCACTAACATTTGAAGAAGTTGTTGAAGAAGAAGTGTGGGCAGAATCCATGTATGAAGAAATATAATGCATTGAGAAGAACCAGACATGGGAGCTGGTTGATGTACCAAACTACAAAGATGTAATCAGTGTCAAATAGATTTACAAGACCAAGCAAGATGCTGATGGGAATGTGTAGAAGCACAAGGCAAGAATTGTAGCAAGAGGGTTCACACAAAAACCTGGCATAGACTTCAATGAGACGTTTGCACCTGTTGCATGCATGGATACAGCCAGAATAGTCTTGGCCATTGCTGCACAAAACAAATGGCTTGTTTACCAAATGGATGTCAAGTCGACATTCTTGAATGGCTATCTAGAAGAAGAAGTATATGTGGAACAGCCACAAGGCTATGAAGTTCCAGGTCAAGAGCATAAAGTGTATAGGTTGAAAAAGGCACTCTATGGTTTAAAGCAAGTTCCTAGAGCTTGGTACAATCGGATTGATTCGTATCTCACTGAAAATGGATTTCACAAAAGTGAAAGTGAACCGACACTGTACACCAAAGTGAATGAGCAAGGTAAGATGTTAATTATCTGCTTGTATGCAGATGATTTAATATTTACTAGTGACTTTGGCATAGCAAATTTTAAAGCAGTCATGGAAAGTGAATTTGAAATGACTGATCTGGGGCTTCTGAAATTTTTTTTGGGCATTGAATTTCAGCAATTTGAAAGTGGTATTTTTATATCATAGTAAAAGTATGCAAGTGAAATTTTTAAAAATATTTAACATGTCTAATTACAAGACAACCCCAACACCAGTAATAACAGGTTTAAAATTGAGCAAGGATGATGAAGGATCAACTATAGACCCTACGATGTTTAAAAGGATGGTTGGAAGCCTTATGTATTTAACAGTGACAAGACCAGACATTATGTATGGAGTAAGTCTGATCTCAAGATTCATGGAGTCACCAAAAGACTCACATTGGTAAGCAGGTAAAAGAATTATGAGGTATGTAAGTGGCACAAAAGACCTTGGAATTATGTATTCAACCTCAAGAAATTTTAAACTCACTGGATACACTAACAGTGACAATGGAGGCAGCATAAATGACAGGAAAAGCACATCTGGATACACATTTCATTTTGGTACAGGTGTTGTTTCATGGGCTTCAAAGAAACAACCCATAGTAACTCTATCTTCAGCAGAAGTAGAGTATGTTGCAGCGATAAGCGTTGCATGTCAAGGTCTCTGGATGCAGAGAGTGTTAAAAGACTTGTCACAGAACCATCAAGAACCTACAACCATCTTCTGCAACAACAATTCAACCATTGCATTATCCAAGAATCATGTGTCCACAAGAGAACCAAGAACATCGACATAAGGTTTCATTTCATAAGAGAGTTGGTGAACAACAAAGAACTTTGTTTCGAATTTTGCAGGTCTGAAGATCAACTTGCAGACATCTTTACAAAACCATTGGAAAAGGACACATTCCAGTATCTGCGTAGCTATCTTGGAATGACAAGTTCTGCATAGTGAACTCTGTCATGCACAGAGCATGTTTAAGCTCCGAAACATTTTGAAAATTTTGTTTTAAAATAAATCCCCATCTACTCATAATTAAGGGGGAGTGTTGGAAATATTAATTACTCGCAGATCCGTATCTGATCTCAGCCGACTCTGTTAGAGTCCATATCAGTCCATATCTTGTCGGTCAATCTGACAAGAGTGAAGAGTCCACGATTCGACAATCTAAACCAGTCAAATTAATTTTTGAAGCTAAGTTTGTAGGTAGATAGTTATTATAGCCATTAATGGCAAGTCTGTAGATTCACATAGAAGCATTTTTTAGGTTTCCTATAAATAGTAGAAGAAGATTGTAAATCAAGTTAGACACAAGAGATAGAAGAACTCTGGGTGAGAAAAAGAGATAAAGAGAGAACTCTGAGCAGAGAGTGAAGTTGAAGCTCAAGATTTTGTGTGTGTGATTCTGTCGAAGAGCCAAAGCTCTGTAAAAGGATCAATCGGTGAGACGACAAGTTTGGATCAACAAGTTTGTATTACCTTTGTTATTTCCAGACAAGTTATTTATATCAAATAGTTTATGGTTGAATGCATGTTTATTTAGCTGCACATTCTTTCCAGAGTTACTTGTGTAAATGTTGTTTACAATTACGGTTGAATGAAAGAACAAGAATCCATAATTTCTCACCCAGTGAAAGTTCCAAGTTTTATGGCAGAACAGCCGACATAAGTATTCCTAAATGGTTGGTTACATGTTTTTATAAGTTTTGTTGAATTGTTGATTGTGTCTATTTTTACTTAATCTTACTCACAAGTGAAAAGCATTTGTAATTTCTTAAGTCTTTTAGACTAAGAAATACCTTTAGTATATTCGAACTAAAACCAAACTAGAGCAAGTGGTCAAACCAACAAGTTGTCGGTTAAGTTCTGTTTAAGGTGAGAAAAGACAAGTGGTCAAAGTAAAACCTGTCAGTAAAACCAACAAGTAAGAACTTGTCAGGTCTAAAAGGCTGACCAAATTTGGTATACTTGTCTAGTCGATTTCACCCGACAAGTAAAAAGAAAAAGAGGTCGGCATGAATTTTTTTAATAACTGAGTAGTAAACTCAAGTTTAGTTGGCTCGGTTTTGGCTAACAAAAATATAATATAGAGCTCATTAATCTTTAAATTGGAAAAATACCCATATGCTTGTTTGTCATGAGGTGCCCTTTGAATCTTTGACATGCAACAGGATAAAGTTTACTTAATTGATTATAGTGGCAGCAAGAAGTAATATGTTTTGAAGAATGATTATTAGGAAAAGGTGGTTCGCATGGGTTAATGTTTAAGTCGAACAATATTCAACATGTAGTAGAGTAATAAATGTTGCGGTGGCAGCACTATGAGCCGTTGGATCTCAACCTCTTTGAGATCCAATGGCCCACAGTGTTGTCGCTGCAACATTTATTACTCTGCTGCATGTAAAATATTTTTTGCCAATGTTTATGCCATTTTTCAATGCTTTGATTTCTGTTTTACAACTTTAAAATAATCTGCGGACCTGGAACTTGCAAAGTATTCCTTTATACCAATTTTAACTTGATGGATTATTGAATCAACATTTGCTTGGTTATATGTTTCTCGTGCTTGGGAAGCTTTAATAGATGTTTAGTTACAGTATTTCTCTATTAAAATTTTCTACCCTATGATTTATATCTAATAATGCATATTATTAGCAACTCATGTCACAGAGCGAAGACAAGCTGTCTACTTTGACAGTTCTACTTATTTTTGTCATCATGATTTGTGTTGGCTTAGTCTTATTGAATTAAGAAAAATATTTATTTAGATCATGTGGCTATAGGTTAGTCATATTTATGATAAAAAAAATGGAAATTATGTAGGGAAGCAATTCATATCTTGGTGGGTGAGCTATAATTGACAGTTCTGCTCAATAAGATTAATCCAAGTGTAACGAGTGTATAACAGGGATTCATTTCATGGTTATCATATCTTGTTATGCTTAAATGTATCTTGATTAAGATTTAAATAAGATTCAGCTAAAGGGTGGTTACGGGTAACAATTTGTTTTTGTATTTTCATATCATTTTTTTTTGTTTTTTGTTTATTAAATAGTATTTGTTTTGTGCTTATCTTCACAAAACTAAGTGGTTGGTTGTGTCTATCGGCATTCACCGACCACTTTACTTGTGGCTATGCTAGTTGACTAGCACATCCACATGATTTGCGGTTGGATCACGCCAATAGGGATCAAATGGTTGAGAGATAGTGATGGAAAAGAAGACAATTTGGAAATATTTATTTATTCCTCATATTCTTCTAGTTAAATGGGCTCAACTTTGAGTTATCCATGCCTAGCTACATGTTATTACCGACATTCTTCTTGTTATATATATAATCTCACATTCTTCAAGTTATCTTCCATGAATTGTTGTTATCCATTCATCAACTATGAGTTATCTATTTATTAGCTAGCGGTTATTTTTTATAGTCTTATTTTTATAATTGTTTATTTCGAATTTTGAACGATTGCCATAGAATCAATCTCGATAGTACGTTTGTCTCATCCTCTTTCTAGATGAAAAAGCATAGGCCGTAGTCCACCCCAAATCTCAAATAAAAACATCTATTAATGTAATAAAAGAGATCATATTTTCTAAATATGATTACATCTCTTAAACTCTCATTTATTGAAAAAAATGAAATAAAGAATTTGTTGACAAAGGACCATTAATGGCTAATAGAGAGGCATGGGCTCACCAATGACGCATCATTTTTCTAGCTTTCCATACCGACAAACTTGAGGGGCATGTGAAATATATGGTGGATTACAGTATAGAAAATCTCTACTATTTAAAGGAAATTAGTGGAAAGTGAAATGGATCTAGTTGGCTTACGGCCGACATCATAATAGTTATGAGAAGGGCAAAAGAGTTTTCGATGAGCGTAACTTGTTGCAGCAACTTTCCTATCAATGGAGAAGATATTTATGGCTTTCGGAAAACAAATACGAGTAAGAGATAAGATGTAATTTATGGAAGTGAAGAAATTTACCATAGCAAGATATCAAAGTTATATTGTCATCAAACTTGGGATGAATGAATCATTGAAGGATGTGGCCACCAACATTCAATCAAAAAAAACTATTAACTCAAATATAACTTTATTTTATGTTGTCAAAGTCATTCAAAAAAGCCATAAATTTATTTGATTCACAAAATCATTTAGTAAGGCCTTTTAGTAAAAGGACATGGTTGAAAACTAATTTCTCTTAATTATAAATGGTGTAATTTTCAGGAGTAAAAGGGGAAAAAAATTAAGAAAATCTTAAATAGTTTTATGTAAAAAGATTAAGAAACTATTTTTATAAATAAAACTCTATAAATTCAAGGAAAACAAAATGTGTGAGGGAGGGGCATGGGCATGGGCATGGGCATGGGCATGGGGAAGAATGTGTGTGAGAGGGGTGTAAAGAAGGAGGGCCATGGGGACTTTTTCCCTCTTGTAGAAGAGGAAGGATTTTCCATGGAACATATTCCATTTTTTTATTGTAGCTTTCATGTTGTAATTTATATTCTATTATTTAATGAGAGAATCCATTTTCTGGAAAGGATCGGTGAAGGTTTCTATTTCATTATGAACATGTTATTAAAATCTCTTGTTGATTATTGATGCATTGGAAGATTGTGTAGATTGTATCTTTATGTTGTAGATTATTCTTATAAATATGGCCCATTTATTTCTACTCTTTAGTAATTGTTTTGGTTGGTTTTGGATATAGAATCATCATCTATTATTGTGCTTAGAAGATTTGAAATTTATGCATAACTAATTAATAGAATTTTTTTTCCATTATTTCTTTGTATTTATTTCAATAGATTATATTTCTTTTTATTTGAATCAAGATAGTTTAGGATGTAGCTTACATCTAGTTGTAGATTATTCCCTGTTGGTTGTATTTTGCTGGTTGTCCCTTTTGGCATTTGCATCTTAGCTTTTCTACATTTCATTCATTGCTTTTATTTACTTATTTTTAAATCCAAAGCAATGAACTAGGTCACAACCAGTGAAACCCAATAACTAGATAGTTGCTAGTCCATAATACGATGGGTTACCCATACCAAACAATGAATAGTCTAATTTATACTTTTTCTTGAGGAGAACGCCGATGTTGACAAAAGGGTCATTTTGACCTATCAACACCATCATCCAGATGAACTATTCTAGACCCTACAACACTAAGATATCTATCATCACCAACAAATACTTGTTTGGTGTTACATTCATTAAGAGCCAAAAAAATGGATACATCCTTAGCCATATGATAAGATGCTCTAAATTCAATAAGCCAACCATTATAAGAAGATGTAGATGATGCATTGAAATAAAAACTAGAAGCATAAAGTGCATGTCCATGAGAAGAAGAGTTACAAAAAGAATCAAGATTGATGTTATGTCTCTCCATTGTTCCTTAAAATGTTCCATCTTCTTGAAACATTTAGACTCTAAATGAGCGATTTTCCCCAAAAAATTACAATGTCTATTATTCTTCTTTCGTTTTGATTTGGTTCCCTTATCACCATATCGAGGATGATATGGATTAGAGGGTTTGGAACCCTTGGTTCATTTTGCGAGGGTGTTTCTTCTTCGAATTATTGGTTTTATCATTCTATTGCCACTAAGGATTTATTAGATGCATCTACACTGTTGATCACTCCAAGATGCAAGAGCTTATGTTGCTATCTAATCAAATAATCACAAAAACCTTCAAAACAAGGCATTTTGTAAGTATCCCTTTGGCTAAAAAGAGCTTTTGTAGTGGAGTGAAAAATAGATACAAAAACGTAATAATTAGTGCCAAGCTTAGCAAGAACAACAAATATCAGTTGGTCATGTGTCTTGATTATTTTACATTATACATGTAAGAGTCTAAGTGTTTTGAACTTAGATATAAAATTTTCAATGTGATACAAATTATTACGATTTAAAGAAATCAATTGGTTTTCAAGATAGTAGGATTGAATCTCATTGTGTTTGCCAAGCAAGATTTCCAAATTTTCCATGCTACATATGTGGTCTCAAGGTGAAACTAAAGGTTACTCGATATGGACATTCCAATTAACCCATGCACTTCATCATTATTATTATCTCATTCAACTTTCTTTAATGCAATAAGAGGGGCAATTTATGTTCTCAAGGTAACTTGATAAAGTCATCTACTTTGCAGTAAATCCTACATGCTTGTTTCCATGAGAAGTACTTTGAATTGGTAAGGGCAGATCACTTGAACTCGCCATATTAAAATATTCCAGTAAGATGGCTTCAAAAGTAAAAATTGATGGTTTAGACAAAAAGGTCTTAAAAATGTAGTTAAAAAACAACTATGAAACAAATTCCTCATGTCAAAGTTATGCTCTTTTGAAAAAAACATAAAAATGAACCAAGGAGAAAGTAGAGGTTGTTTCATGTGGTGCACAATAAAGTTGTTGAGTAATTTTGTTTTTTTGCTTCACTTACTTTTCCTATAAACTCACTTTTACATATAAATTTTTTTTAAGTAGAATAAGTAATACATACTTTTGCAATGAAGTTATTTAAAAAATTTGCATGCAAAAGATAACTTTAAAATAATACTAAAACTACTTTATAGTAATTCATTTTTAAAAAATAAGTGAAATGAGCTTTAGAATAGAGTTATGTGAAAACTTAAAATTGAAGGAACATTTTTAAGCAAGTAAAATTAGCAACAAAGCTACTTATACATGCCTCTTAAAAATGTTTAAATATAAAAGTTGTGTATAAAATAAAATGTCTCTTAAAAATGTTTGAATATAAAAGTTGTGCATAAAATAAATATAAAAGTTGTGCATAAAATAAAATGATAGCATAATATTCACAAATTTGATTAATTAATATTTTTTATATATTAATATTTATAAATAATTATAATATAGAAAAAAAAAAATATTTTACATTTTATAAAAACAATTATAAACATGTAACATAGTTATAAGTCCATGAGTAGAAGAAAAGAGGAAAAAAAAATAGAAAATGCAAAGTTATTAGAAAAAATAGCTATTAATTTATAAGAAATAATTAATATATAATTTTATTAATTGATTATTTAACTTTTTAACACAAAGTTCAAAATCCAAAACCACTTTATATTATATGTTGTAAAAGAGTAAAAAATATCACTTAATATATTCTTATATATTATAATTTTAATGTAATAATTAACCTTTAATTAAACTCATTCTTATATGGATTAATAAGATATATAATAAATTTAATGCAATAGTTAACTTTTAATTAAACTCAATATTATATAGATTATTGATTAAATATTAATTTGATTTTCATTATAAATTATAATATGTAAAATATGTAAGGTAATAACATTATCTTATTACTTAAACATCTTTGTTTAGAAAATACAAAAATGTTAATATATATATATATAATATTTTTTCTACAGAAAATGATAATAATAATAATAAGCTTCTGTTATATAATAAAAATGTTACATTCTTCACATGAAATAATACTTTTAAGCATTGTCCATTACTCAAAACATAAAATGTTTTTCAGCACTTCATAGAAGACTTTATCTAAGAAGATTCATATAAAAAACCAGAAAATTTACATTCTCCATAGTAACAAATATATCTGCAATGCATTTTGTAAATGCAGAACAAGACTTTACCATTTGTCTATAAAAACTGGTTGTCATAAACCTTTAAACAAAGGCATACCAAAAAATAACACAAAGTTAATGAGACAAAAAGAGCAAAAAAAAACTCCAAGTCTTTACCAAAAACCATACCGTCAACTACATGTCATACTCAACCATAAACTAATATGGCATAATGGACTCTAAAATTTCAGAAAGATTATGTTCAAAAATATGCCATAGACCTTCCTACAAAGTAGTGTCAACTTTAGCTAAATCATCAGCCAAAGCATTTATTTCCCTGTAGATATGCTTAAACTCCACAAATTCCAATATCTCAGAATACCTGATAACTTCATTCAACAAAGGAGAGAGCTGTACATTATGTATTCTATACAAACCAGTAACCCAATTAATGATAATCTGTGAATCACCAAAATCCTGTAGCTTTTTTATATGCAAATCTAAATCCAACTTGGGTAGCAGTTTTAAACCAAGTAGTTCGGCAAAATTATTAGTACCAAACCAAGACCAACCTTAAACCTGACAAAGTGCTCATCAAAAAACTAAATAAGACTACCAGCTCCATAGGTTCGTGGATCCCCAAGGGCAGATCCATCAAAATAACCCCAAGGAAAATATTTATCAATGGATTCCTCAACAATCAATCTAGTTTTGATGAAAATGAGATCATGTGGAATAGACCTCAGTACCCCCAAAATTTGTATAGATACCTGAATAGGGAGACGAAGATGATCCTCAAAACAACTCTGATTTCTATCCTTCCAAATAAACCATAAAATAATTAAGGGGAAAGATATAGTATCCTTCAACTCCTCTTTATTGCACCAGGACCTAAGACAATGCTCCACAGAATAACCCAGCCATAAATTTTTCATACTAATCTTGGATTCAATTTCATTCCATACACATTTAGTATAAGAACAATCCACCCCCAAATGAACATTAGACTCACCTTCCTCCTTGCATAAGTAGCATCTACCATGTCCTTCCTTGCCCTTTGTGCATAAGGTATCCCATGTAAAAGCTTTATTAGAAAGTAAAAACCACATAAAAAAATTAGACTTAAGTGGGAATTTAAAGTTCCAGCCCACTTTCCACCACCAAATGATCTCATCGTCAACCCTATCCTTAATCAACTGAGAATAACCAACTTTAGGAGAGTATATCCCAGATGTTGATTGGATCCATACCAACTCATCAACAACATCAGATAACCTAATATTGTTGACCTTCAGAGTAGCAATATAACCATTCCAAGTCAAAACATCATGTAAATCCACTAAACCAATAGTTTCAGAAGAAATCCAACCTTGATCTAGTAGTATAGACGAACCATGATTACCAATATCCATGATTATGTAAACAAACAATCAAATGTGGAGGTAACAGATGTCTCCTCTTACAACCAACCCAAGGATCAGAGCCAATACGCACAACAGCCCCATTACCAACCTTCCAGACAAGACCATTACCAATTAAATCAAAAGACATTAAACTGCTTTCGAGCAGATAAAAATCTTACTTCATTGTTTTGAGGAGATTCTAATCCAATTAGTCAAAGACAAAGGCCAAATATATTTATGAATAGAAATATGCACCCACATACCAGAACCATGAACAATATTCCACGCACTCTTGGATGCAAGATCTTTTGAGAAAGAAGTGGGAATTTTTAAACCCCATCCACCAAGATTCTTTGGGCGAGCTGGAGTCTTCCAAGAAGTCCAGGCTAAACCATAATGTTCAAGATTGACAGACCATAAGAACTTAAAGCATATTTTCTTGATCTTTTCAATGATACTCAAAGGGATCCAAAAATGCATCCAATAAACTGGAATTTCCTCAAGAACAGTTTTCACCAAAACCAACTTTCCACATTTAGACAACCAATGGTGACTCTAATTCTATATCTGATTCTCAACTTTAGCAACCAACCAGTCCCAATCCTTAATAATAAATCTACAAGGTTTCAGCTGAAAACCAAGATACTTCAAGCCCATCTCAATTTTAGCCAAGGAAAAAGAAAAAATGCTCCTAAGCTTAGTTAAATCAGACACTTCCAGACCAGTATAAAGTAGGGTGGATTTATCATCATTAATCAACATCCCATATTCCCTACAGAAACAGCTCAAAACATCATTCAAAGTCAATATAGACTTATCGGAATCATCAGTGACCATAACAATGTCATCAACAAAAAGAACATGTGTTAAAGAAATCCCATTTCCAAAAGGAATTCCAGCAAGATCCCCATGATCCCTAGCAGCAAGGATAGCTCTACCAAGTCCTTTGAAAACAATAAGGAATAACAATGGTGCTAAAGGGAAACCTTGTTGAAGACCATGGCTAGGTTTAAAAAAAAGGAAGTGAGACTATTAATGAGAATGGAAAAAGAAACGGAGAAAAGACTTCCCATCCCCCAGGAGATAAAGGGCACAACAAAACCCATTTGAGAAAAAATAACCCGTAGATAAGTCAAGTTCACCCGATATATATATAATCATTAATATGGGAATTATCATCCATAATCAAATAAATTTGATACAACTATCGCTTGTTATACTTTATGAGATGGCAATAAGGGAGAAGGTAATCTTTCCACACTCCTTTCACCTTCCCGTATTCAGTATTTCGAGACGATTACATCAATTGTGTTATATTTTACAGTGAAGTATAGTGGCGCGATATTTCGTGACATACATGGCTCAGCTTCTTAAAAAGGAATTCTATTAATAACATCGAAGGAATTTTTTAGGGGGTTGTTTGTCTAGCAGTTTCGTCAATCTATCGAGACCAAATGAAAACCTGCCATGTGTAACCAAAACATTAATGTGTGTTGGAGTCAGCTAGAATCCCAAAGCATTAAATAGAGAAGATGTGTCTAACCCATATAAGATTTCATTAAATATAAAATATGTGTATGGCCCATATAAGACTTCCTGATGCCACCTGCCTAATTGGAAAAAATGTCGAAGCCTTTAATGCATTAAATCGGTGATTTGACTATAACATCCAAGTGAGTAGATTCTAGAGCAAACAAGGGTGATAAATACACTATATAAAATGAAATGGTGATTAATACACTATATAAAATGATCCCTTTACATGAAAGGGAAAGAGTACAACAAGAGGAAGAAAAGGATGTTTCGCATGCCTACGTAAAGAGAGATTGGCTAGAAACCTTGAAGGAATTGAAGACATCAAAGCATTTATTCCTGCATTCATGCAGACCTTTGACTGACTAACCTGCATTGAATGTAAGGTAGACTGACTAACCTGACTGACTATGTTTAGATCAGTTTTGGCTACCTATATGTATTCATTATTGGGATGCTTAACCCTACCATCACTCAGCATATGTTGATGTTGTCATTGGAGGAATATAAAAGGAGAGACTAATGACCTCCAAACAAAACTCTCGAATAGGTTATCAAGTATTTTTTGGTTTTGTTCTTTATTGCATTCTTAGAATCATGGTTTCATTCTTTATTGCATGCTTAGAATCACAGTTTCATTCTTTATTGCATGCTCAAAATAACATGCATAAACATATTGAATCACATATGCCTAGCAGGGGGACTACCAAATAATCACCTATCACATGTTGAATCTATATATCGGCCATCTATTGTAGAGAATATAATAAAATCACAGAGAAAACGGGGGAAAGCGAATTAAATCACACACACGATTTTCTAGAATTTACTTTGAGAATTTCATAAAACATTAAAAAGAAAATGAACTTTAACCTATGTATTTTAAGAGGCTCAAAATAGGTGCATATGTGATAATTTTCTTGTGATTCTGAAGTTGCAAACCTTAATTAGATTGCTTGAGAGCCTCAGATTACAAATTTTCTTCACATTTATAATCGGAATTTATTCTAATCTAGGGAAAGAATTAAGAAAAAACCATTCAAATGGTCATATATGTGACAATTTTCTTTTGATTTGGCAGTTGCTAACCTAATTATAATGCTTGAAGTCCTGGGTTGGAAATTTGTAGAGAATATAAAAGAATGTAGAGAAAGGGAAAATGTTTAAGAGCATATAAGAATATAATCAAATCATAGAGAGAATATGGGAAAGCGAATTAAATCACACACTGAATTTTCTAGAATTTACTTTGAGAATTCCATAAAACATGAAAAGTTAAAGGAAGATAACTGATGTATTTTAAGAGGCTCAAAATAGGTGCATATGTGATAATTTTCTTGTGATTCCGAAGTTCCAAACCTTAATTAGATTTCTTGAGACCCTCGATTGCAAATTTGCTTCACATTTATAATCGGATCACGTCTAGGCTCCAAGAGTTGTGCAATAATCAACAGAGTAAACTAATGGAGATTCACAATTAGTTCAAGAAATTAGCGTTAATTTAAGAGATAAAAAAAATGTATTTCTAATAGAAATAAATATTTACCCTAAAAATTATTACCAACCTTGAAAGTTGCATCAGCATCACAATAGGTGAAGCAAAGCTCAACGTTGTGCCTAGGTTGGTCCTTTTCAGCAATCTGAACTTGGCCTGTTATTTCCTTATCGCGTTGTTCTAATAGGGTTAACCCAATCCTCGTTGAATAGATTTCCAGCTCCCCCTACCTACAACGTGGCCATTATAATTCAAACTCACTTATACATTCATTCAAAAGGACGTGCAAATTTTTTCTCACTGTAACATAATACTTTGGTTGTCAAAATATAAGAAAAGCAAAGCAACAACAATAGCTGGAAGATTAAACGTTGGAGGGTTTGAATACTTTGGCTTCCAAATTATAAGAAAAGCAACAGCTGGAAGATTAAGCGTTGGAAAGGGTGCAACTAGCATTGAATTTTCCTATGTGCCTAGTGCCACCTATATTAATTAATCCATTGATATGGTGTTCCTTTTATGGAATGTGTTATAACTAGTTGTTAATGGATTATGTATATCATTTACTAGATTTTCAAATATTCCTTTCAGTGGATAGGCCTGCAAGATGGCATAAGAGTAAAAGAGATCTTGAGAACTTGTTATGTACTAATTAGGCCCGTTAACATATAAATGAATTACTTTATGCCATTTATATATATACTTAAAAATACATAGAGTAAGAAGGGATTTTGTATGGCAGATACTTTTGTCTGTATAATTTCCCACTCTACACACATTCTTCTTTATTCCCATGACCTAATTTAAAATTGTACAATAATAAATAAAATTATGGAGATTTACCTGATGGTCAACATAGACCTGTATCTATTGGTATAGTATCACTACAGAATTTTACGCGCTGATAATTGGTTGTGTCATTGCTCTAATTTGAGATGGGCGGTATCAAGGGAAATGACACAATCCTGGAAACAATGAAGACCGTTCTCGACTCCCACATGGAGATAGTTCCAACAATCAATCTGGAAAGGAAAGCTATGGTAACCTTGTCGACCTGAGGTATAGGTGATGTGACTAAGAGAAGTTTAGTTTTTTTTCAAAAACTTTATGCACATCGAACTATCCAAAATCACATCTCGTGATCTGATAGATGCTATCATGACACATTTGGTGTCCATGCATGGAGAGAGGGGCGGAATTTACATATGTCAAGGTCATTCATACACTTGCGTAAGAGTTAAGTGTGTTATATAAATTTGATTTGGGAGTTTCGATATAAAATTTAAATATGACACCTTGCCAGAACTCGATAAAGTATTAATACATTGGGAATTTAAAACCATTGAAGGAGTAATATCCTGAATTTTTTACCTAACACTTATGGGCCTAAGTCGCATTGCATGTGATGTTACTTTCATGTTATATTTTGTATATTGGGCATAAGACCCCACTACACATGAGTATGATGATTTATTTGATATATATGGTGTAATCCAAATGCATATGTTTTATTTTAGAATTTATAAATGATTTCATGTGTTGGGTGTGGACCCTGAAGCACATGAGTGATTTAATGTTTGTTTTGAGCAAGAGCTCTGAATCCCATGAGTGATTTAATGTTTTTGTTGAGAAATAGCTCTAAAGCACGTGCACGATTTAATGTTTGTGTTGAGCAAGAGCTCTGAGGCACATGAGTACTTAATGTTTGTGTTGAGAAAGAGCTCTGAGGCACATGAGTACTTAATGTTTGTGTTGAGCGTAAGCTCTGAAGCACATGAGTGATTTGATGTTTGTGTTGAGCAAGAGCTCTGGACCACATGAGTATTTAAATGTTTGTGTTGAGCGTCAGCTCTGGAGAACATGAGTTATGAAACGTTTGTGTTGAGCTTGAAGCTTTGAAGCACATGAAAAGATAAGAATTGGAAGTATTGGGCATAATCCCTGGAGCATTCCAAGTTGATGTTGAGCATAAGCTCTAGAACATCGGATCCTTGGCCATTGTATCCCTAGGTGTATACTACAAATACATCCTAGCATTAGTGTTGAGCGAGGAGATCTGGAATTGCACTAAGGTGTAACTCCTTGCTTCTTAGCATTTAGTATGGGCTCTGAATAAATGCTAGGAACTCTAAAAATTAACTTTGTTGAGTGAAAACGAATCTGATAAAACATTGACCTCATCTTACTTATTTTTAAGTTGATTAAATGAAATTTCAAATTTATGTTTCTCATCAAGCACTGAAAAATTACCTCGATACACAAGGTAATCCAACATGCAAGGAGGTTTAGAATTTCCTAACTTAGTTGACCAACCCTATCGGAAGGCCTTAATAAATAAGTGACTATAAGCTAAAAGAAAAGTACCATGTGATTTGGGATCATTCTATATGATACCGAAAGTAAAACTGTTAAATGATATATATATATATAATGAGATTAAAAGAGTAAGCCTGTGCATTCATAATAGTGACTATAAATAATATTTGAAGGATCTATGTATTATTATTTATTACAATAATTAATTAAATATTTAAATACCTAAAATAGTCAAAATAGGAATTAGTCAAAGAGTTCCTAAGTTAAAATAAATAATATTAATTTCACATAAATTAAATAAAATATTATTTCAAGAAAACAAATGATCTTTGATTTAACTGTCCCTTTTCCTAAAGATTGGCTATAAAGACCCAAGCCAAAGAAAGGCTTGGGGATCTCTATGATTTTCCATTTTATCTAATCATTATACTCCTAAGAGTTCTTGGAGGGCATTTTTCTAGAAAGGAAAAAGAAATCTGGTACAGAACCTGTTATCCCATATAGGTGAAGCCTTACCTTTAGGAGCTTTAGACTACTTGCATGTTGGAACCATCTTGGGGGATCCAGATTGAAACCAAGAACGGTTTGGGTTCATGGTTCGAAGGAACATGGTAGTTTCCAAGTTATTCAGTTAACAGATCTGAGGTCAGAATTATCCTTGTTTTTATTAATTATGTGTGCTTAGGTGTGGAGGGGTCTAGCCATCAAATGCACTACACATTCCAAGATTGGTTGCGGGATAAACCCCATATATATTTTCCAATTTAGAATCTTTTACACAAATCCCAGCTATCGAAACCTCTTAAGATTTGGCCATAGGAAAACTATTATACAAATATACCAACTGCTATAAATGAAAACCAAGGAACAAACTCACATTTATATAAACCAATTGACTAAACAAAAAAAGTCGCACCCAAGATCGAATCCTATGGAATTCCCAAACCAAAACTACCAATATATTCATGAAACATCCCAAGATTGAATCGTGCAGGCATAAACGCTAAACACAAATATATTTCATTTAAAATCCCAAGATCGAATCCTGTAGGCATCATTGCTAAAGTAAAAACATAAACTCTAAGTTAAAAACAAGTCCAAGCGTTAAGACATCCCAGGATCGAATCCTGTAGGAACTCTGTCAAATACAAATCATAAACGTTACTTGCATAGTAAGGTTTCCCCTCTCAGGCTTCCCACCAATACTTTAAATATAAACTAACAGAATTATCAAAATAGATCCATGCTCAATGCATTACTTCCCACATACCTATATTAACTTATACATATTATAGGTTATGTATCCACCTATTGATCAAGCCCAGCTTCCAATCTCACGGCCGTAAGGTGAAACCCAGCCACATTAAATAATAATACATACATCAACAAATATAAATGCATAAGAGGTAAAATAACACAGTCGCGATTTACTTAGTTCCATTACAAGCAATGGCACTATAAAGCCAAAGAATTCACATCAATTAAAGTCAAAACACAGAGCTCTTTCATTAAAACGTTAAACCCATACTTTACAAGTGTTGAAACACAACAAAATTTATACACAGAGCCGAGTCTTTCTCTGGCAGTCAAGTTATTCCCCAAACCTTTACATATGTCTTGAAAAAGAAAGGACTAATTACAGTCGCATCCCTCAGATTCTCAAACCATCACAGCCACCCAAACCAACTATTAATGCAGAGTTCAATACTCTGTCAAATAAACACACAGAGGTAAGGGCCTTTTCCTTTCGGCAAGGCTTACCGTTTAAAGGTTGCGCAAACCACCTATAGATCCCATCAAGCTAAGTTCAATCCACCCCTATCACTTGCAAACCAAAAAAAGAGGAACCATGATAAGTATGCCAAACCTTAATGAAATAAAACAAACATTACAATGTTGCAGACCGCGTCAAAGGCATACATACCAGGTGAAAGGGAAGGTTGTTTCCCCTCGCAGCATAGCTCCCAAGAGATCAAAACCACACAGAAAACAAAGAGAAAACCAAATGAAATGCATAACGACCATACCCAACATTTGAGGCTTCTTGCCCACATTTCCCCAGGAGCATTTAAAGCGCCACCATGTCCTCCACTACCCACAGTTCCATAGTCAAGTTCATGACATTTCTCCATAATCCACCAACTCTTTGTTAAACCCTTAACAAAACCCTCATTTGTGATGTTAAACCAAATTTTTCTAGCATATGAAATATGCCATAAACCAAGTATGTATATCCCATATTTTTCCAAAGGAATTTTTATAAATCTTTCCAAGGTATATGGATCATGCCTTAAACCCTAGGCATTATACTTTAAAAGTTACATTTATAAAATGAATATCAAGGTGGATAAGGTTTCATAACCTTAAAACATAATGATGACCATAAATATTTAAACCATACACTTTTGGCTTTGCATAAACGTAGAACTTAGGCACATCTAAGATTGGGACTTTATTCCTCCTATCTTCAGCTTTGAATAGGACAGTGTAGCATATTTATCATGATGTAGGATGTTATTACTTCCACGGTTGTATATAGAATTCACTGACAAAGTAACCTGCACAAAAGTGGAAGTCTACATTAGTTCGCAATGAACTAAGTAAGCCCCGTAAAATCAAAAGGAACCTTTTTACCTCTCTGAGTGGTCCCTCAAGGGATAAAACCCCGCCACTCCACCCCTTGACATGCAAAGTCAAGTCAGACCTTTTAATAAATAAAACCATGAACGAAAAAGAAGACATATAAATAGGAAGTAAAACGTAACTGAGCCAGCATATGCAAATGTATGTTATTAGTAAAGTCAAGCAAAGTAATCATATAAACAAATCCAAGTAACATAACCACATCACATAAACATATAGTCATTATACAGGAAAATACATAAAAATGGAAGGACAACTTACGACACTTAGATTTAGTAAACAACGACATATACATTCTGCAAAAGACAAAACAATGTCCTTGAAAGGTAGCATTTAACTAGCCTACTAAAAAAAATCGAATTTTGGGGACATTACAAGTGGTATCAAAACCCAGATTCAAATACTAAGAGACCTAAAGGGCATACCAAACATTCGTTGCGGATAATGAAATTATATTGGAAATTTTGTTAACTAAGAGAAAGTTATTGTTATTAAAAATTTTACATTGCAGGATTCAAGGAACAATTTAGATCATGAACACAGAAAAAGAAAACAGTCGGCAAGGAAAACTGAGTACCTCGACACGGAAAGAAGAACTAGTGGTTGAATTAAATTCTGGTATTTTGAAAACCATACAAAGTCTACAAGTAGACTTATAGAGTTTTAAGGATGATAATTTGAATGAAAGAAAAGAGTAGCAAGCAATTAATGAATATCACTGTGGAACATGACGGGAGGAATCTCGCATGGACAACCTACTCATTCAACCAACAAATTCAAGAAAGAGTTTTATCATAAATGGGCCAGTATCCCAAAAGAAGAAGGAAAAGAAGAACACACACCTGAACCTCCAGAAAGAGATTATCACAGTCTTTTTAGTGATAATTCCATTTCTCCTTATAGAGGGAATCATGAAAACCTTCAAGGAGAGTTCAAAAAGATAAGAGCCCCAACCTATGAAGGAACTATGAACACTTGGGAAAAAGCTGAAGAATGGCTTCTCAGTATGAGAAAATACTTTCGAGTACACAACTACTCTAGTGAGATGAAATCTCGTCTAGCCATCTATAATTTAAATGGAAAAATAGCCAGATGGTGGAGATACCTAAAGCATACCAAGAAAGATGAGGTAAAAGAAATCCGATGGAGTAACTTTCACAGAATTTTTCAGGAGAAATACATGTCTGAAAGATTGTTCGACGGGAAGGTAAAATAATTTCACAAATTAAGAATGGGTTCCATGACCATGGATGCTTTTATTAACATATTTTTTGATTTGTTACACTGTGTAACTTACATAAAGGACGAGAAGGTGAAAATACATCAATTTTTAGGATGCTTTCCTCCCAATTTTTTTGAGAGAATTGAATTTGATATTACTAAGACTCTAGACACTACCCTACACAAAGCTAGGTTTTTCTATGAGTATGGACAACTGAGGCAGGAAAACATCAAAGATAATTTGAGACAAGTCGAGGACCTTCTCGAAAAACCGCAAATCGGGTTTCAACCCACCACCTTATAGACAATACAACAATAGTTTTTCAGCCAATAAGAACTTCAACAAGATAGGTACAAAGCCAAATGTACCAACCCCAAATGCTAACAGACTAGCAACAAATGGAGGAGCCAATGTTTCCCCACTGCAAATCAAATGCTGGAAATTCCAAGGGCCCCATTATGCTCGCAAGTGTAAGAACAAGACCAATGGGGTCTTGCACAATTTATAGGAAGAACCAACGGTAGAGGACATAGCTGGAACACCAAGGATTTATGCAGCCTTGGATGGCCGACAAGAATACCATCAGGCCACTATGGTTGAAACACTTCTATTTCAATATTGATTGACCCCGATGCTTTCCGAAGCTATGTATTGCCTAAAATTGTTGATTTGTGTAAACTAGACAAAGGCAAACATGAGAAACCCTAGCTGGTGCAATTAGCCACAAGTACAAAATGAAAGGTTTCTGAAATTGTAAGGTAAACTTGAATGGTTTCCCTGCTAGGATAAATTTGAATATTTTGTATCATACGATATAATTATCAACATGGACTGGTTGGAACTACACCATGTCATGCTCGATTATCTACACAAGTCAATATTGTGTACAAATAGCCAAGGGAATCGGGTACTAAGAAGGTTTTCGTAAGAAAAATATCTTCCTTACAAGCAAAGAAGTGCATTAGGAAAGGTTGCAAACTGTTTGCAATGAACATCTAGGATGTAGAAGCTAAAAGAGAGCAACATGTCGAGGACTTTCTAGTTCTCGTATAATTTACAGATGTATTTCCTGAGGAAATAGCAGGATTGCCACCGAAACAAGACTTATATTTTTCCATAGATATGACACCAAGGTCAGTTCTAACTTCAAAATCCCCTTACCGCATGAACACGCCAGAGTTGGTGGAGCTCAAGTTGCAGTTGCAGGAGTTGATTGAGAAGGGTTATATCCGACCTAGTGTGTTCCCTTAGGGAGCACCAATACATTTCGTAAAGAAGAAGGATGGTACGATGCAGATGTGCATCAATTACTACCAACTTAACAAGATGACCATAAATAAGCGTTACCCACTCCCTAGGATCGATGACTTGTTTGATCAAGTAGGAGGAGACAATATCTTTTCAAATATCGACCTATAGTCCAGACTCCATCAGGTATGGCTCCACAATGAGGATATTCATAAAACCTCTTTTCATACGAGATACAACCACTACGAGTTTGTAGTATTTCCATTTGGGTTTACCAATGCACCTACGAAGTTTATGTGTATGATGAACAATATCCTCAGTAAATACCTGGATAAATTTGTATTGGTCTTTATAGACAATGTCTTAGTTTACTCTAAGAGTAAAGAGGAACATGAGGAGCATCTCCGCGTAGTACTACAGGTGTTATGGGAACACTAGCTCTATGCTAAGTTTAGTAATTGTGATTTTTACAAACCACAGATACAGTACCTAGGTCACATCATCTCCGAGAAGAGGATAGTCGTTGACCCAAAAAAGATTAAATCCATAGAGGATTGTCCTACCCCTACTAGTGTCACAGACATTAGGTCCTTTTTGAGATTATCTGGTTACTACTGAAATTTCATTGAGAAAATTTCGAGGATAGCTTGTTCCATGACCTCTTTTCAAAAGAAGGAAAACAATTTCTTATGGACGACCAAGTGCGGGGAAAGTTTTCAGAAACTTAAACAAGTTTTGACGACTACACCGATACTATGAATTGTGGATCCCAATGGGATTTCTTTGTTTGCATGGATGCAAGGAAGGGCTCAAAGGAGTCCCATTGCAGAACGATTGCGTGATCTATTATGAATCGTGGAAGTTAAAGGAACACGAAAAAAACTATCCCACCCACGATCTTGAGTTAGAATCCATTATTTACACCTTGAAGATGTGGAGACACTACCTCATGGGGAAGAAATTTCTTCTAAATACAGACAACATGAGTCTGAAGTATTTATTTGATCAACCATATCTAAATTCCAGATAGACCAGGTCGTTGTCTTTCCTTAGCGAGTTCCATTTCGAGTTAAAGCATATAAAGGGAAAGGACAATAAAATTGTTAATTCTTTAATTCGACGAGATCATATGTTATATGAGGTTACTTTAAGTCAAACCGATTCGGATTTGTAGGAGAGGCTTATGATGGCAAATGGATTTGACCGTTTCTATGTTGAAATCCTCAAGAAGGTCCAAGAGGACAGTTTATTTCAACAAAAAAAAGAGTACAAGGTAGACGAGACCAGACTATTGTGGTCCAAAGATAGATTGTATGTTCCGGAAGGAGGGGATATCAGGTCCAGCATCCTCATGGAATTTCATCGAAAACCCTACTCAAGGTATACAGGATATCAAAAGATGATATATGGAGTTAAGAAATGTTGGCCCTTTCTCTTCCTTGTCTCGACCCGTGGTTCAACAACAGCACAATACCAACAAGACACCACAAGACATCGGACCGATAGAGCAAGCTCATTCAGCAACACCGGCGAGGCAAGCGCAGTCTCACCCGAGATATCTTAATGGGTAACTTTAAGAACCATGTTTTCGTAGTTGGCGAGGGATTATAGTCCCTTGGCGCATGTCCAAGGTGCTCGACAAAGATGATGGGATGGAGTCTTTCACTCTGCAACAACAGAACGAACTTGTCCTTAAACTTTACTACTAGTGCAACTATGTGGCGTAGCCAATTCCTTGTACTTAACAGACAGTGCACGACTTATATTATATTTAGAAGGTTAAACATGAACTCATACACAACAATGCAATAATACTTTTAAAAAATCATTCATTCATACTGCGACATACATTCAATAACAACTGTAACTATAATAATATAATATAATGAAACATTCACATAAACATTCACCATTCAACAACATTCACATATGACATAGAAAATAACGTGGAAACCCATCTGGGAAAAACCACCAAGGTGCTCTTCATCTAGCATGAGAAATATAGGTAGCACCTTGCAGCCTACAACTTGCAGAATGTTCTTAAGATATGCCTTTCTGAATCAATATTTTTTCTCTCATGGTCTCTGGTTTATTCTTCTATCTACTCTTACCAATCCGCACACAAGCCGGATTGACTCTTCTACTTTACTAGCGGTCTACGCAAACAGCTGCAAGATCCATGGCTTAACAGCCTTCTACTTCTACTAGAATCTCCTCTGAGTCAGCTACTGAATCTAACCAAGTCTAATCTGATCTCATCTAACATAATCTAACCAAAACTGACTGAATGAACTGAACCCTTATACAGATCGGGTTCCTTCTATTTATATAATTTACAAGACCACGTAGGGTCGAATGAGTATTACTCGGTTATTACAGACTCAGGTAGCTACAAAATATCTCTGTTACATTGAATGTTGGCCCATACCTAGCCTCAAAAGTCCTGTAATGCATTAACCACATCCTTAACGGGCCGCAGAAACATCTTTCAACTCGTTTGTACCAGTCATAACTAGCCGCAAAACTATCCTTCCATCTTTTGCTGGTTCGTCGTTCCTTCGTCTTCCTTTATTTTCGCCTATCCAACATTAACTCTTCTACCTGCTTCTTCCACCAACTCTGGATGTTCTTTTCCCCATCGCACCAACCCTATCGCAGATTCCTCTGTTTTGTGCTTCCTTTCCATCTTCATCCTACCTTTCTTCGTCGCATGCATGTTTTATCTTTCTATGTTGGTTCATTTACTTCCTTCTTTACCTGCTTTTCCCTTGTCGTGTGCACACTTTTCCTCCTTTTCTTGCACATCAGCTTCTTCCTTGTGCACTTTTCCTAGCCCAACAGGCCCCCAACACACACATGTGGCTCGTCTAGAGCCACTAAGAAAAAATGAATATCTTTGCAAAAATGTGACTGCTCGCGACTTAAGACTCCAGCTCGGGCTCTGACAAAGGATGCGCAAGAGTACCAACCTTGTCCTAAAAGTCCTTCATCATATGTTGCACTCTAGAAACTTCAACCGTTACTTACTTCACATGTGCAGTCGATCGCTCCACGTGGTCGGAACTGATATGTTTCGATGGTCCTGAATCTAGTGACTGTGCCATTTGTTGAAGTTTTTGTTGCACAAGCCGAATAAGGTCTATGAGCCACACTGCTTCCGATTGGTGTGCCTCCACCTCTACTTCCCTAGTCCACTCTTTCTCATGGAGACCTTGGACTTCTTGTTGCAGCTGCTTGATCTCAGACATCTTTGTAACATTTTGTTGAAACGGCAACTCCTTCATCTCTACCTTTGTCACAGTGATTTTATCTTCAGCCTACCGTGTGCTTTCTCTGATCTTTTCTCCGGTCTCATATTCTAGAAGCGCTTCCCAGATCCTGGAAACGACTTCAACTATCTTAGCGCAGAGTGTTTCTTCTTCACTTATTGTACCAATAGCCTCATACACTGCTTTGCTTCGCTCTTCGAGCACCTCAAGAGGTGTGCTCGGTACCTACCTAGATTGTAGCTCCTTAACCTACTTCTTCAGCTCCACTACAATCTGTGACAATCAAGAAACCTTAGCAGCTGAGTCTTCATCTTCCCAACCCTCTTCTAGTGGGAACTCTACGATGCCGCCCTTAATGGCTTCAGCTAGTGCAACGTGGCTGTGTTCGTATGCCTCAATTTCTTGCTCTTTCTCTTTAAGGAGGGACTTGCACTGCTTGTCCTTCCTTTGTTGTTTCATTTCCTGATACGCAACAACATTCTCCCGAAGCCATATTTCAGTCGCGGCTGCCTGTTGTATCTCATATACTTATCCCAATAAGATATTGGAGAATTCGATCTGCAATGTGTCAAACTCTTTGACAACATCATCAAATGCACTTGTCATCGTCCCTATTTTCATTATGCACCCTTGGATTTGTACTTTGATTGGCGACACTAATTCTGGTGTAACTAGCAGAACATTGGGATCCACTCTGTAAGTTTCAACCTCGATAGTGGCTTTGACGTCGTTAATGGTCTCAATGAGCTTTTTGAGGTGCCCTGCAACTTGACCAGCCACATTTTCCTGCTATGTATTTAGAACCTTGAGGATTTTTTGGGTGACCTCGGCTACAGCGTCTGATAGCGCATGAATATCATCCTCTATCAAGGTATCCATGTTAGCCGTTTTTCTAGCTTTCCTCTTTTTGTGCGATGGCCCGCGTTGTTATTGTTGTTCTTGCTGGTGGTTTCGGATGTCCTCATCAGTAGGTGTCTGTTTTTCATCTTTTTGATGAGAGCCACCATCACCGTTGTTATCATCATTTCCTTCTTACGACTAATTCTCTTGGCCGTCACCTCCATTGTTTCCTTGGCCAATTCCAGCATCGCCTCTTGCGCCAACATTTCCACCTTGGTTAGTTGGTGGGTCTTCTTGGTTTTTTCTTCAGGTAGTGGCTCTGATAATGGGTTGCACCATTCATTCAGCCACTCCTAGACAATTGCGTCACATCATCATCAGTGATCATGAACCTTGCCCGGTGTGCTTTTTTGGAAAGGTCATTCCTTAGCTCCAAGATCATATTATGTGCACCCGCCTGGAAACTGATGAAGGTCGCATACCTGTGCACCGTCGTAGCATGGACTCGGTGGGATCACCTGATAACATCACACAACACCTCAGCATGCAGAAAAAACTTGATGTTATTATCTGCCTATCAGATCTTGTTTTTCTTATCCTCCCACAGGTTCTGGTACTTTGCACCAATGCAAGGTAGTGGGACATCCATTGGTTCGTAGTCTGGTGGGTTGGTCAACAAGGTGAACAAGATTAGGATGAGCAGCGAGGAATAGTGAAATTTTTATTTGGGATCCTCCTGCGCCTGCTCTACGTCATCGATCAACTCATTCAACAAGAACTGTGACTAGTTGAAAGTCACACCTTGTGAGCATTGCTCGGCAAGCTCTACCGCTCTAGTGGTGCATTCATTTGGCCTCATCTTGTGCAATAGCTTGCATGATAAGATCCTCGTGGTGAACCACATGTCGACATATTTGATAGGGGGAATTGAGAATCCCCTACCCACGTGCAGCAAATTGTACTTTTGCTTCTTCTTGGTGGTATCCCTGTTCTGGCACAAATACAACGTGAGGTCATGTCCTTTCTTTGGCAGTCCTGTGATCAACTAAATGAGCTCAACGTCAACTGGGTATGGTTGATCAAGCCATCGACTCCCTCTTTGGAAACAGACCAAGAGTTATTTCACATATGTGTTGGCCTATAGGCTATGGCCAAAATAGGGCATGAACAGCAAGTTCGTCAGCCCTTATTGGTCGACGCCAGTATCCCACTTCATTGGCTTGAGAATCTCGAGCCCAGTCGGCCCAATATTAATCGTAACCATGCAGTTCTTTCATTCTAAACCCAACTGCAGGAAAGTGTCATAATCCTCGAATCCCAACTTTGCGAGCTTAGGCATTATGTCCATTAAAAGGGGTACATGCTCAAGGATCCGAGGTGCTACTTAAAAAGTGTGCTCTTTCGCAGGAAGGGTCACTGGCTTTGCCTCAGATCTCCTTGGTTGTACATAGTGCAGGAAGCTCTCTTCTTCCTCCTTAGCTTGTGGGTCTCTGCGGGGTGGGGGGTCCTCCTCCATGAGCTCTTTCCCGACATTGTCTGCAACAACCTTATCCTTGTGTTTCCTTGTCATTTCTGGCCAGGATGACTCTTCAATCGCTCTTTCCCCATCCTGTCTCGACTCTCTGATAGGTTTTGCAGGTGCACTTGGTGGGTTCTGGACTAATTTTGGTACAGGGCCCGAGCCAGGGGGTGGAATAGGGGCCAGAGTAGCCATAGGACCAGTATTCTTCCTTACTCGCGCCATCGGGTCGAGTTCTGGTTCTCACTCTGGTTGTTGTACTTCGGGTGATGTGATCTCTTCTTCAATTGGACACCTCAGATTTGTAGTCACATCAGATAGCTCACTTGCATTGGAGATCTCTATTACCATGGATGTCGGCTCACTCTATGACAGGCTTCAGCTCTGTAAACTGTCGGCTCTAGTTTCTTGCGCTCTCTTTGTGTGCATAAAAGAATGCTTGATGGCAAAGCCTTGTATAGCCTATGTGTCCTGCAATCATCATATGATGGAAGGTCAAGGTCTAATCGATCATATACTTAGTATTAGTAAGAGTCAATTTTATTTTCTCCTTTCTGGAAATTGCAACTACTAGGTTAAAAACAGTACTAACACAGTATTTAAGATAAGCCTTTAAGTTTTACAGAACCATATAAAAGAATTAATCTTCGTTTCTCTTTCAAACTATTTAAATATCTGCGAACATTTAATGGTTCATTAGCATTGACATTTGACATTTTATGTCACATGAAAAATTTTAAATTTTTACGAATTTTTTAGTTATTACACATGACAGTGCAACACAGGGGTGAAAACAGGGCTGAAGTGGACATGTTTCAACACTAGGGGTAGGAAGAGGAAGTTGCATTCCAGCTATCTAGATGGGAGATGCAAGTAGAGAAGAATTATAACAGAGATGCACAGTGCGTGAGAGGTATCTAAGGAGAAAAGGGAAATACCAATGAAAGAAGAAAATGGTAAGGAAGATAGAAATGCCACATACAAACATGGCTCAGCGGAAAACAACATGTAATACCCATCTGGTGTGGATAAATTGAAAACTGGAATTGAAGAAATCAATCCTGCAATGCCACTGAGAGGGAATTCTTGGGTTTTTTAAGAGGGACAGGGTGTTGACTCAGTGCAGAAAAGAATTCATTGAGTGATGGGAAAGGAATGTCAAACGAACATAAAAACAATAAGATGGAATGGAACTTCCAATGAAAACCATTGAACCCAGATGATACTGTCTCCAATTCTTTCCAATTCTACCCATTTCACTCACACTATCAATGAACTCAAATTTTCACACATCTAAGGGTGTACTGGACAAAATTTAATGAACATAGAGAATGGATTCAATAGATAGCCTATTGATAACAATGGCCCCTATTTATCAATCTTACATAAGAAGCAGCATGATTGGTAATTGACTGAACCTGCCAGGAAGGAATCCATGGGGTCAGGCCAAATATGGATATGTGTATTGTGTTGGCCCTTTGAATAATTGAAAGGTGGGAAAAAAAGGTTAATCACAAGGAAATGTTGAGTTCATGTCTGGGTGATGCAGTTATTCTCAATGCCGTCAGAATCCGACTTGATTCAAGTTCATTGAATCATAGAATTTAATGGTTTGTATTTGACACTCAGTTGAAAGTTCAGAATATGACATGTGTGGAAAAGCGAAAAAATCCATTTACAGGTTTATAAGATTATATGACGTATTTTACACTCAATACATGCAACACGTGTATGACAGGTTGAGGTATGGGAAAATGAAATCAGGCATGTGCGTGGATTTTACGGAAGCAATTCAATTTTGGATTGCTTTACTCAAATGCACGCCCAACATGTAAAAACTGTGGTTTAGGGAAATTAGACCTGCAAAAACATGCAAAAATTGCAAAAACTATGGTTTAGGGAAATTAGACCAAGACTAGGAGAAGATAAAAAATTGTCCAAGTATGGAATTATTGGTAAAATATGCCTAACTAGCCTTAGGGAAATGCCCGCCACAACTCATAGGATGATGATAAAAATATTATGAGAGTGTAAATCTCTAGAGTCTTGTATGGTGCGTCCAACCATATAATTATCCTAACCAAAAAGTCTTTCAGTAAGAAGATATCAATCTGCCATTATTTGCACTGCTCCAGAAAAATGTCCGTCGAGGAGAGAGAAAGAAGCTCCAAAAGATGAAAGTGGTCTTGATGGATTCACCTTGTTGGCCTCTACCCATTGGGAGTCTCACTTTCCAAGTTTGAAGGAAAATGAAATCACCTTGGTGACCTAGGGTTTGAAGAGAACTGGTTAAGTGTTGGACAAAGAGTTTGAGAGACCACTTGGAAATGCTCGCAAGGGGGTGTTCCATTGATGATAAAAATCATCAGATAATATGTTCATGTTCATTGTTGAAATGGATATCTATCCATGCTCTTGGTTTTTCTTATGCTGACCAAATAAGGAAAATATCAACCTGGAATCATAGAAGAAAAATATTATTTTGTATACTAAAGATAGAAAAAAATGGCTAAGTGTTGTAAAGGGGCTAAGTGATGCCCACATTAAGGTTGATACCCGCACTAGGGATGATGCTCGCATGGCATGGCATGGCATAGATGACAATGTGGCATGAAGTTGAAATCATTGTTGCATTATGACATTGTTCTGGAGAAATACGGAAAATTAGTGAAAATCATGAAATTGGCTAAGTGTGGCAATATTGGTCCAAGTAGCCTTAAGAGGATGCCCGCCACAAATGGTTTGTTGAAGAAAATGCATGCACCACATGAGGATATTGTAGGTTATTGTTTGGTCTACTCAACCATGGTCTCAGTTTTTCCAAAGAGACCCTGAAGAAGAATTTATGGACCTACCAAAACTGTGGTTTAGGGAAATTAGACAAAGCTTAGGAGAAGACCAAAAATTGTCCAAGTATGGAATTATTGGTAAAATCTACCTAACTAGCCTTAGGGAAATGCCCGCCACATCTCATATGATGATGATAAAAATATTATGAGAGTGTAGATCTCTAGAGACTTGTATAGTGCATCCAACCATATAATTAGCCTGACCAAAAAGTATCAGGAAAAAGATATCAATCTACCAAAAGTGTCTCTTAGCCATATTTGCACTGCTCCAGAAAAATGCCCTTCGAGGAGAGAGAAAGAAGCTACAAAAGATGAAAGTGGTTTTTCTGGATTCACCTTGTTGAACTATACCCATTGGGAAGCTCACTTACAAAGTTTGAAGGAAAAATTAAATCACCTTGGTTACCTAGGGTTTGAAGAGAACTCATTAAGTGTTAGAAAAAGAGTTTGAGAGACCACTTGGAAATGCTCCCAAGGGGGTGTTCCATTGATGATAAAAACCATCAGATGATATGGTCCTACTTATTGTTGAAATGGATATCTAGCCATGCTCTTGGTTTTTCTTATGGTGACCAGATAAGGAAAATATCAACCTGGAAAAATAGAAGAAAATTCTTATTTCGCATACTAAAGACAGAAAAATGGTTAAGTGTTGTAAAGGGGCTAAGTGATGCCCGCACTAAGGATGATTCCCGCATGGAATGGCATGGCATAGATGACGATGTGGCATGAAGTTGAAATCATTGTTGCACTATGACATCGTTCTGGAGAAATACGACAAATTAGTGAAAATCAAGAAATTGGCGAAGTGTGGGAATATTGGTCCAAGTAGCCTTAAGAGGATTCCCGCCACAAATGATTTGTTGAATAAAATTCCTGCACCACATGGGGATATTGTAGGCTGTTGTTTTGTATACTCAAACATTGTCTCAATTTGTCCAAAGATACCCTGAAGAAGAATTTATGGACCTGCCAAAACTGTGGTTTAGGGAAATTAGACCAAGCCTAAGAGAAGATCAAAAATTGTCCAAGTATGGAATTATTGGTAAAATCTACCTAACCGTCCCTAGGGAAATGCCCACCATAGCTCATAGGATGATGATAAAAATATTATGAGAGTGTAGATCTCTAGAGACTTGTATAGTGCATCCAACCATATAATTAGCCTGACCAAAAAGTCTCAGGAAGAAGATGTCAATCTGCCAAAAAGTGTCTCTCAGCCATATTTGCACTGCTCCAGAAAAATGCCTACCAAGGAGAGAGAAAGAAGCTACAGAAGATGAAAGTGGTTTTTTTGGATTCACCTTGTTGAACTATACCCATTGGGAATCTCACTTGCAAAGTTTGAATGAAAAATTAAATCACCTTGGTGACCTAGGGTTTGAAGAGAACTCGTTAAGTGTTAGACACAGAGTTTGAGAGACCACTTGGAAATGCTCCCAAGGGGGTGTTCCATTGATTATAAAAACCATCAGATGATATGGTCCTCTTCATTTGTTGAAATAAATATCTAGCCATGCTCTTGGTTTTTCTTATGGTGACCATATAAGGAAAATATCAACCTGGAAAAATAAAAGAAAATTTTTATTTTGCATACTAAAGACAAAAAAAATGGTTAAGTGTTGTAAAGGGGCTAAGTGATGCCCGCATTAAGGTTGATTCTCGCACTAAGGATGATTCCCACATGGAATGGCATGGCGTAGATGACGATGTGGCATGAAGTTGAAATCATTGTTGCATTATGACATCGTTCTAGAGAAATATGACAAATTAGTGAAAATCAAGAAATTGGCTAAGTGTGGGAATATTGGTCCAAGTAGCCTTAAGAGGATGCCCACCACAAATGGTTTGTTGAAGAAAATTCCCACACCACATGGGGATATTATAGGCTGTTTTTTTTGTATACTTAACCATTGTCTCAGCTTGTCCAAAGAGACCCTGAAGAAGAATTTATGGACCTGACAAAACTGTAGTTTAGGGAAATTAGACCAATCCTAGGAGAAGATCAAAAATTGTCCAAGTATGGAATTATTGGTAAAATCTGCCTAACCGTCCTCAGGGAAATTCCCGCCACAACTCATAGGATGATGATAAAAATATTATGACAGTGTATATCTCTAGAAACTTGTATTGTGCATCCAACCATATAATTATCCTGACCAAAAAGTCTTTCAAGAAGAAGATCATATCAGTCTACCAAAAGTGCCTCTCATCCATATTTGCACTGCTCCATAAAAATGCCCGTCGAGGAGAGAGAAAGAAGCTACAGAAGATGAAAGTGGTTTTTCTGGATTCACCTTGTTGAACTATACCCATTGGGAATATCACTTGCCAAATTTGAAGGAAAAATGAAATCACCTTGGTGACCTAGGGTTTGAAGAGAACTGCTCAAGTGTTAGACAAAAAGTTTGAGAGACCACTTGGAAATGACCGAAAGGGGGTGTTCCTTTGATGACAAAATTCGTCAAATGATATGGTCCTCTTCATTGTTGAAATGGATATCTATCCATGCTCTTGGTTTTTCTTATGGTGACTAGATAAGGAAAATATTAACCTGCCAAAATAGAAGAAAAATGTTATTTTGCATATTAAAGACAAAGAAAAAATGGCTAAGTGTTTTAAAGGGGATAAGTGATGACAGCATTAGGGTTGATTCCCACACTAAGGATGATTCCCGCATGGAATGGAATGTCATAGATGATGATGTGAAATGAAGTTGAAATCATTGTTGCATTATGACATTGTTCTGGAGAAATACGACAAATTAGTTAAAATCAGGAAATTGGCTAAGTTTTGGAATATTGGTCCAAGTAGCCTTAAAAATGTGGTTTAGGGAAATTAGACTGATCCTAGGAGAAGAGAAAAAATTGTCCAAGTATGGAATTATTGGTAAAATTTGCATAAACTGGCCTTAGGGAAATGCCTGCCACAGCTCATACGATGATGATAAAAATATTCTGAGAGTGTGGATCTCTAGAGTGTTGTACTAGAGCATCCAACCATATCTAGAAGGCTATAATAAGAGGTTTTTCAAACAATTTTAAGACAGTATAGAAGCATATTCACAATAACCCACATGCTATGAAATGTATATTATCGTTTCAAACATACAAATTTCATATATAATGAAAAAATTATTCGAAAAGAAAACCCAATTATAATAGAACAATAATATACCAGACATAATTGAACGCAACAAATACATAATTCATGTGTATTAAATAGTAGAATTCACCATATAGATTACACCTAACAGTATAAAATTTTATTAATAAATGTAAAATGTTTATAACTCCAAATGTGGTACACCAATCCTCATCCCTTTAATCCATACAATTTCAAAAACTATCCAAGATTCCTCCTCTAGACCCCGAGGTAACAATAGAGGACTCCTATTGGTGCAACCTGTATTTACTTTTCCCATAATTAATTATCAACTAGCTTCCATTGATCAGTAGTTGGCATATCTAGACTGGTCATCCCCTTCATCATTACGTTGAGCTCCACGTTTTCAACATAAGAGAACTCTGGAAAATTTGTACATATAGCTTTGAAGTCAAACAAAATCTCGAAATTTACAGTTAATTTATCAATCACTGTTTTTCTAGACAAGGATTGATGTTGCATGTCATCAAATTGTCTATGATCTAATCTGCCACTAATCAACCTGTCATTATATTCTTTCTGAGACCACATTCATCCTTTCTCTTCCCAGAAGAAAGAGAGTCCTCTTCTAAATAAAGGATTAAACAGTTCAATGAATTCCTTGATTGGATGATGCATGACATCAATTTTCGCTTCAACTATTGCCAAATGATGATATTTATTTACCACTTTCCTTTCCCATGTGATAACCAAAACCCTAACATGGATATTTCATTTCTTTATTTCCTCTTCTGTCAAGTTGTTCAAAAACTTGATTGCATTATTAGTTGTGTCAATAGGCTTCTTATTTAACACTTGTTTTAACATCAAGACATTTTTTCTAGTAGCTTGTGTAACAATATCCTTATCAAGAATAAAATCAAAATAAGGCTTGAGCTTGGTTGCTTCTGCTATCAATACATCCCAGATGAGATGTTTTGCTCCCTGTAAGGCTGACTGTCCTGTAACCTATTTTTTCAATTTGTTGTTCTTATCCACCAATTCCTTACATTTGTCTTCCAATTTCTTCCTTTCTAGTTCTCTCTTTCCAACTATGTCCTCCAAATTTTTATTCTGGTTCTTCAAACCAGTGATTTCCAACTCTTCAAGACTTACCTGTGACATAGCCTCGACTATGCCATGTTCATTAGATCCAGCCACATGAGGAATGATCCTCAATACTAGCTCCTTTTCTTTATCTTACAACTTTCTTTCCAATTCTTCTAACTTTTCCTTCATGGCTTTCTCACTTTCTACTACCAAGGCCGTGTATTTTTGCCATTGATTTTCTTTATCAGCAAACTTCAATAAGTTTGCTTGACAATCAGTGAGCTAATTATTCAAGTTCTCCTTTTCTTTTTCTATCTCAGCTAGTTCAGGATCCTGTATTAGCTGGGTGGCAGGTATGAGAATCTTCTTTTTTCAATAACCGAATCTCTTTTTCTTTCTCATCCAGCAACCTTTGGATACGACTAGCTCCCTTATCAAATTGGGCTCCAGCATCCAGCAGCTCAGTTTGCAGCTTCATTAGAGGAAATTTGGGGTCTAAAATGGGCCTTATAAGAAACACGCCAACAATAAGTTCTTGTGAGTTGGAATTCAAGAACCAATAGAATTCCAATCAAATGAGTCAACCATAATAGTTGAATTGACATATTTGTCATAAAAAACTTTTTTTTGTTCGTATTTTCGACATATCTCCCTGTGTTTTTACTCAAATTTCGATTGGGAGAGCTTGTTGGATGTGGAATTTGATTATGCATCCAAAGAGTACCCACACTGCATACTTTTGATGGACCTTGCTACCCCAAAAACAAGAAATACCTGAAAAATGTGATGATGACATCATCACATTTTTCAGGTATTTCTTGTTTTTGGGGTAGTGGTGTCCATCAAAAGTATGTTGTGTCGGTAGTCATTGGATGCGGAATCAAATTCCACATCCAACAAGCTCTCCCAATTGAAATTTGAGTAAAAGCACAGGGAGATATGTCAAAAAGACGAACACCAGAGGTAGTTTTTTTCTTTTTTCCTCCAAAATTAATAAATATTATTTTATTATTTTAACTATTATTTTATCATTTTCCTTAGGAGGCCCATTTTATACCTCAAAATTCCTCTAATGCTTTATCTGAGTTTGGTGGACCTTATTTTCCACCTTTTCTTGCCTCAATTGGTTCTCAATTTTACCTTTGAGGATCTGTAACTTGGATAATTCCAAAGTGATCTTTAGCAAGTGAGTAAACAAGATATCTCCTGTCTGCTTGTGCATATGAATCATGTCAGGTATGAGGAAATCATCCAGGTTCATTTTTACTTCAGCAACTGTGTTCTTGCTTGCCAAGGCCAAGTTAAGAATGTTTTGGATATAATCCGTGACTGAAACCAAAGACACATCTTGATTAGAAATATTCCTTACTTCATAATATAATTTCAAACTCCTTTGTGAAGTTATGTCTTTGATGACTTTGTATTTATCCACTAACTCTTCTTTGTTCTTTGACTGGAGGAGGAATCGACAGGAGTACTATCTGCAAATGTATACTCTTTTACCTCAAATTGAGGGCCTGATGTCATCATTTTCCTTTTACCTTTGTCTACAGTTGTATCTAGGACAAGTTGTCCTTCAGTTTCAACCTTCTGCCTTTTGGGAGTTTCAGCAGTGCCCTCCTCATTGATATCCATTGCCTCGAGAAAATCTATTTTATTATTTCCTTCTGATCTACTGGCCAATGGAGTAATTCT
>LPNX010287480.1:80767-163486 GCA_001517045.1 Pseudotsuga menziesii | reverse complement strand
CCGCCACAACAGAACTTTAAGGGGGGGGTCTTTCTACAATGCCCCCTCCCCCCCCAAAAAAAAAGAGTAATAAGAATTATACTTTAGAGGGGGGGTTTTAAGGACCACCCCCAAATACCTTAAAACACTTTTGAGGGGGGTTTACCAAAACCGCTGCAAGCCACCATTAGGGGGGGTCTTTCATATTCCCTCATATTCATGAATGGATCTAGGGGTAAATTCCACAAGCACACAACATATATGCATGCCCCTAAGGAACCCAGGTGATTTTAACCTCGTGATATCCTCAACCATTATGACTTTGGCATTGCAAGTCAAACCACTTGAGCTAAAATTAAATTTTATTTTTAATGTTAGTTCTATTTTTATTTTATTTATTTCAAGTTTATGTTGTTTTATATTTCCTTACTTCTCTCTAACTCTTCTCCTATTGAGTCCTATTTATAAAAAAAAATGTTTCAATTCCAATAAATTATTTTAATAATAATGAGAAAAGTTGCATAAAAAGATACAATTAGGCCGATTGGTAATGCAATATAAGCAAAAATAAATAAAAGACTAAAACTTGAATCAAAAATTCCAACTCTAGGCTCCCTCTAGTGTCTAAATTCTAAAAAATTTAACATGCAAACATATTACCAAACATACTCATAAATAACAAAAAATTGTGATACATGTAAATTGAAAATAAATGCTAAGATGATGGATCATAAAGGATACCCTCTTGCACCTGGATTTCCTCAATTGTATTATCCTTACTCTTATCCATGATTGGTTAATCTATAGGATAATTGACTACTGCAATTACCTCCAAGGGATTTTTTTTGCTTGACAACCCATATCTTGAATGTGGACACTTTGCCATGCAAACCCGTTGATCGAAAGGTAGAGGAAAAATTAACCTCTTTAGGAACGTGTAAGAACCCTAGTATACTGTCAACCTAAGAAGCAACCATAGGCATTTTCTTCTCAAATGTGTGAGTATCTAGTCTCTTGAGCTTGCATGTAAGCACCCATACAATTTTTCATTACATGTAAGGCTCAAATATGAGTTGTAATCTTAGTCACATTTTGCTCCATCTCCTTTGCCTCAATCAACACATTTTTCTCCCACATCTTGTGCCATTTTCTCTAGTGAAGCATGACCTTTGTGTAATAAACATAATTGGTTATTACCAATATTATACATATTAATTTATTGATAAATAGTGTTAGGTTAATTGGATATTAATTATTATGCCGTAAGGCGTTCAACAAGTGGGAGTTGACTCCCCGAGTTAATGCTTTTTTTTTCCAGCCGTAGGATGCTTTCGTCCGACGATTGGGTTAATCTGTTTCGTTGAATTTGATCTATTGCTTGCTGATGTGGCGATATGACACCTGCTCCTCCTTAAATGCACGATCTGGCACCTGCTCCTCCTTATGTACTATCTTTTTCTGACCATCAAAGAATTCCCCGTTGAAGCCGAGAATCCCAGGTAGGCTGATCTCGGATTGCTTGATAGCTCGATTGTGGTGTTCAAGATGACCGCATAGCGAATTGGTCGATCTACATAGGTGGCATAAATTTGCAGGGTTTTGTTCCAGCCATCGTAATGGATTTGAACCCTTATCGGCCACCCCGATTTGAGCTCGATGCTGTTCTAACCGAATTCAGCAGTCGCGTTGGATATTATGTTGTTGATGTCTACACCAACATGGTTGTCATTCGGATCCCATTCGTTCTTGTAGGTGTCGAATTCGATGGCTACCTGGTTCGTTGCATTTCCAATTGTGATTTTGTTTACCACGGTGATCAAATTCAAGTGAAAAATTTCCATGTGATACATTGAAAGATAAACCAACCAAGCCTATAGAACTCTTGATTGCATTATTATACATCGAGGATAGTGCTGCTATAACAAGAAGAACCCGTATATTGGCCCTAAAAGATATCAGAGCCTGCTTGAACACATCAACCATCGTCTGCAGTTTTAGCTCAGGTCTTGTCATGGCTTATCTTTCTCTGAGGCTTTAGTAAATCCTACCTACTCTGTGTATAATAATGCAATAACACCTTGATTAGAAACCCTAATAAAAGCTTTCACAACTCATCCCATCAAATGTTGCATATCCTAGAATATACTTCCCTTTTACTTTTCACTGTATCAAAATGCACACTCCTACAATCATAAAGCCACCAAAATCAGACATATGGGCATTCACAAAACCACCAGAATCAATCATATGGGTATTCACAAGCCAACACAGTCAGTCGTATTGTCAAACAGTCAATCAAAAAACCACCAAAGACTCAGTCATATGGACATTCACAAATTATATGCCAAAATCAGTCATGCTCATTCACAGAATCGCCAAAATACGTCATGTGCTCATTCAAAAAACTGCCAACAACGGTCACATGGGGATTCACAAAACAACCAAAAAAGACAAGGTGGGCTATCACAAAACCCAGTCACACAACTACATCTGCATCTACAAAATTCTAAAAACCATCATAATCAATCTTCTAAGCATTCCTATAACCATCATAAACAATCTTATGAACATTCCCAAAACCACCACAATCAGTCCTAACAGCAATCCAAAAATCATATGGGCATTCCCAAAACAAGCATAACAGACAACATATGGGCCATCCAAAGATCTGATAGATAGTGTCAAGACAACCACAATCAGTTCGATGGAAACTGATAGTAAACCAGACATATACCAAAACAACTATGGCAATCACATGGACATTCCTAAAATGAAAAAAAAAACAAGCATATGGGTATTATTGAAACCACTCTGCATCAACTGTCAAGTGTTCGAATCGGACTTCTACAGTTGGAAGCTGGATACCAACTCTACAAACAATGTTCAAACATAATTTATGTGAGCTCTGCATTGCAAAAGCTTCAATGAAAGTTTTCAATCAAATCACCATATGAGCTATTGCTACCTTGGGAATTGAAATTGGAAACTCAGTATGGGTGTCAAATACAGAAACACATAAACTCACCTATCTATACGATTCCTGAGCTTCTTCAAGAACTTCTCATTATCTTCTTCTGCCACCTTAAAGATACGTTCAATGAAATCCTGCTTCTCCATCACTCCAAGCTTCTGAACATCCACTTCAGTGTGAACCATCTTATTATTATTATCATCGATATTTGTCTGAGTATCCAGTACAAAAGTTTGCATGATACTGGTCCTCAACCTATCATAGGTGGGCAGCTTCTCCAGAGCTGCCCATCTGAGAGCTTCTTCATCATCATCTACCCTCTGTGAACGAGTGTTGGATCTGGCAAACATATCTTCAACACCCCAAAATTGTAACTACACAAAATTAATGAGAAAACTGCAAATCACCTCACAAAAGTGTATTCATGGTGTGGGTTGTGTATTCATGGTGATGAGAAAACTGGAAATCACCTTCCACTAATGACTTGCTCACGCAGAGAGAAGGGAAAAAGGGTGGGCTGTGTATCCGTCACTCCAGAGGGCTGCTCAGGTTGGGGAGTGAGGAGGGGGCATTGAGAAACCACCACTCCAAACTATCGATGAAAGAAATGGGTGGAAAAATTGAATGCCAGAGGTAGGTTGTCTCTTGTAGTGTATCTTTACCTCCCACAGGTGCTCGTGGATGGATTCCAGGTGCTCGTGTGGATTCCACGTGAACTGCATGCATGCTGGGAGGCAGTCATGCAAGAGGAGAGCTCGTGGATGGATGCCAAGTGCTCGTGTGATGCCACGTGAACTGCATGCATGCTTTAGAGCTCTTTAGCTGCCTCTGCGCAAATTCTTCTTCCGGTTGGAAAACTATACCTCTTCTTTCGTCTTGCGATTGGATGAACCAGCAAGTGGCCCATTTTTGTTTTTCATGCATTGACCTCGGTCTCATAAACACATATCTACTACTTGCTGCCTTTGAAAGTCCCAAAACATCCTATTTTAGACAATGGCAAGATCCCTAACCACGTTAAATCCAATGGCAAGATCCCTAACCTCGGTTGCTGCCCTAGTCTGTCATATGTTGGGATCGCCTGCCCGAAAGGCCTGGATCTGAGTCTCCTATTATGTTTCTGTTTTAGAGAGATAAACCCCTGTTACTTTACAAAGTCTGGTGCCTCTGGTCCTTGGGCCCTATCATCAATAGTAAGCTAATCCAGTTATGCATGTGTTCCACAGCTCTCATTTGAATCATTTTCCCGGAAAAGAGCTAGATCTTAAAATTCTTGCATATACCACTTCAAAAGGAAAGATAGGAACTGGTTTTGTTGAGGCAGAAACTCTGGTTTCTTTGAGCTCCCTCATTGGGATCAAACCGACGGGCATAGAGCGAACAGCCTACTTTAAGTAGTTCTATGGCTGGTAAGCTTAGCCGCCTGAACACAACGAGACTATCTTTAACATATGATGTCGGATAAGTTTCTAGACTTCTTTGCCTTTGGCTTCTTCCAGTACGATGGAATTGGCTAGGGTTGGCATAGCGGGCGGTTGCAGAGGATAGTGGGGTCCTATCACTGCATGCGAAGCTACTATGCCGCCAGGCTCAATTCAGCCAGAGTGCTCAGTTGGGTTCTAACAATTTCTTTGCATTGCAACTAAATCCCTTTTGCTGTTAAAATAATTCCAAAACATATTGTACCAAAGTAAAGCGAATGCCAAAACTGTCGAAATATTTGAGCAGCTGAGCTGAATAAAATGATGAGCGGTGACCTGTACAGTGGAAAATAAAATCTAAGTGAGACTAGAAAATCCCTTGTATTGTAAATCCCTTCTATTGTATCGCATTTTCGTATCGTAAACCCTTGTCAATCTCTCAAATTGTATTCCCTCCTACTGTACTGTATGTTCGTATTGTAATTCTCTGTAAATTCCTCCTATTGTGTTCTCTCTGACAGTGTATCGTATTGTATTAGTCGGTGAAATCAAAGACCACATGGTGTGCATACAGCCCAGGCTCACGTGGGCTCCCTTGGGCAGCTGATCGGTGGCCTGCCTGTGTAGAAGGAGAATGGTAGGAGGTAGGGACGGTGAAGGGATCAAAGAGGAGGTAGGGACGGTGAAGCGATCGAAGAGGAGGACTATGGGAGGAGTTCGCAGGTGGAAAGGGTGTGGAAAACAACAAAAAAATCCTGAATTAAGGATTTAATTTTGTCCTTTTCCAATCTAGAATTAAAGCATAAAAATTCCTTAATTTTGTCCTCTTCCAATCTAGATTTAAAGCATAAACTATAACCATGGACTATCAAGTGAGTCATCCAAGGGTTTTTGTTGAACCAAGCTTCTTCCAATGTAACAATCCACATAGATTTGGTGGGACTTCCACTAAACAAGTGCAAATCAATATGCCTTGTTTATGTCTAATATTTGTTTAAAGTTGTCACTACTACCCACACAATGATGTTGTTTCCTAGATTAGCGTTTAATAACACATTCTTGTGTGATTGCCTTTGTTTTCCCCTCTATAAGTAAGTTTGGAACCTATATGTTTCAAATGCACACTCAACAAATAAGCAAGGCTAACATTCTTAATGATAGATATGAGCATGTTTCCCCATCATTATGCATTTCAACCATGATGATGAATATATTAAACATTTTTTAAATATTAAATAAATATATCTTGGCCTGACTCCTTTATAAATTTTGTCGTTGGGTGCTTGTGTTGCATGTATTACTCATTTGTTTTGTTACATGTGTGATATTTTGCTTCACACACTTATTTGTTATGTCCCTCAATTTTTGGATCCACGTGTTAATGTGCATATAATAACTTGTAAAACCCAATATGACTCTCCGATGTCGTAGTGTCTAGCTCTAGCTTCTTAGATACCATCATTGTGCTTGAATCTCATACCATATAAAGTTTGTACATACACTTCTGCAAAATGGTTGAAAAGAAAAAGAGACTCGACATAATATTCAATATGTAATAATGAATACATCAAATATAATATGTATGAAGTCCCCTTACATAGGGATACAAATGTTCAACACTAGACATGTAGACCATAAAATCAAGACACTTCAACATACACACACGCACACAATTTCAAAATACCAAGGCGTTGGGAAGGCAAGAGATTCCTCACTCTTATATATACCCTGTGCTCATATCTTGTAGAGAAATGAGCGTTGGTGCTTCGTGATACTATGGGATCATCCTTCACACCCATCCCCCAAAAATAATCATCATCAAATTCTATGGCAAAATTTCCACTATCAACTCCAAGAAAGTTGGGGATCATAAGGCATTTCTCCCTTACATACAAGGGACTACGGACAAAATAGCCAGACACCTGAAAAAGAAGAATATTGACTCAGTTTTTTCTCCACCTAACAACATCATAAAGTTACTTAGGTCAGTAAAAGATCCTGTTGACCCAAGTCTTAAAAAGGGGGTTTACCTCATTCCTTGTGAATGTGGGAAAGCCTACATTGGTGAAACAGGGCGGTCCATCCGTACTAGGGTTAAGGAACACTGTGCTGATATCCGTCTTAATAGAACCCACAAGTCAGCCTTAGTGGAACACTCCCATAACTCAAAACACCCTATTAAAATCGAGGATATGCAGGTATTAGCCCAAGTCGACAACTGGTCAAAGAGGAGAATTAGAGAGGCTATTGAGATAGTAAAAAACCCTAAATGCTTAAACAGAGATGACGGCCTGTCCATTAGTCGATCACGGTTGCCAAACCTAACTAAGCTAAATAATAACTAAAACCTAAAAACTAAAAAACTTAAAATTAATAATAACTTAAAAAATTAAAACACTTACAAATAAAAAAACTTGTAGTTATTAAAATTAAAAACTTAAAATTGAAAATTAATTTCCCTAGAATTCTCCTTAACTTTTCCATAATTTTACCCAAAAACTAATATTTAAACTTATGAAATTAATCTCCCTAGAATTCTCCCTAACGTTTACCCTAAATTTCCAAAAAATTTACAAGAAACCTAATATTTAAACATAAAAAACCTAATATTTGAACTTTTATAAAATAAAATAAAAATTTTCAAAATAAATTAAAAATTTCAAAATAGTTTAACTAATCTCCTTTCTATAAAAAATTTTAAAAGAATTAAAATATCTTATTAGTATTTAAATATTTTATTAAAATATTCTATTAGAATTAAATAATTTATTAAAAAATTTAATAATAGTTAAATTAAAAGATTAAATTAAATTAATTGAATTTATAAAAGGCTTACATTAACAAAAATTGAATTGATTAAATTTATAAAACCTACACTAACAAATGTTTTAATTAAAAAAAAATTAATGAAGATAAAAAAAATTAATTATTAAATTATAAAACATTTTAATAAAAAACTTAAAAAAAAATTAATTACAAATTAAATCTAATTAGAAAGATATTAGCCCTAAATTATTAACCCTAAATTATTAGCCCCAAAATTTTTAAACCCAATATAACCTTGGACAAAACAGACCTTGTCGGCCATCTCAAGCGAAAGTAATGATTTCTATATTAATACTTCAATGAAAGAGGAGCAATCTCCAGGCATTGCCTTATCTTGAAGATGAACCACGCTTGGTTCGAAACGTCGACAATAAATCTTCTCACTGCAGATTCTCCATTAGATGCCATGAATGGGATATGCATCAAGGATTTTCTTCAACAACTCGTTGTGCATAAGTGGAAGGTTGCGATGCATGAAGACAAGATCATTCAACCATTGTTATTCCAAGTAGTTTCTCTTCTCCATGTGAATGCGTTCAACAACAGACAAATTACACTCACACTCTAAAACACTGCAAATTTGACTAATTGCATATCTTGACGCCGGAGAGGAGTGGGTTGTGGAGTGAGGAGTAGTGAGCAGCTAACAAATATGCCCATGTGAAATGATTGATGGCTCTCACTTTCCATAAGCATTTAGATTATGGTGTTAGCATCAAAGGTTTCCATGGTTACACCCGATAGGTGGACAAACACAAGCCTTCTCTTTCATCATAACCATAGACTGCATGTTCAATTATAACGGAAAATCACTTACTTCACCTTTGACTGCAAGCAGCTTTTATCAAAATCAATTATCATAATTTGTGCAAAGTTAATCTTGAAATAATATTTTACTCCCTAACCTTTATCAATAATGAATTATTTTTATTTATTTTGTAGATAGATCCATAAAAATTTTGCATCTACAATGAACTACAAAAACTAACAAGTCATTGTCATTTCGATGAGAGAAAAATAATTTTCATGATTACTTTTGAAATTCTAATAATGTAATGGCCAATTATGTGAAGAATATAATGTTTTAAATTATTGTATCAACCATAAGATTTTATTTACTAAAATTTGTGTTTTTGTTGTATATGCCCACATCTCCTTGCTTAGCTTACAACACAGCGTTCTTTTATTGCACCCCTAGGTACAATTGCTAGTTGTTTATTAAATCACATGTCTAGACATGCTTCTTCCCCCATCAACCATACGATTCTTTGTATTCATCATTAATCAATTATTCAAAATATGTTTATATCAATAAATATTTCAATATATAAGCTTGATTGTTTACAAGTGTTATCAAATCCAAGTTTCTCAATAGTTTGCTCTGCATTGATCTTCTTGGCTTCTTATTTGCTCTCCATTCATCTTCTTGGCTTCTTCTTTACATTGCCATCTTCCATTCTATTTTCTTCATTACTTCCACTCTCATTCATCCACTCCTTCTTCCCGCTCCATTCTCCCCAACGCTCACTGCCACAAATCTCCCCGCTCTCTCCTCACTTCTGCCCACTTCACCCTTACCACCTCCACTCCCCTGCGCACCACCACTCCCACTTTCCATTTCCACGGTTCTCATCACTGCTCCATTTCTACGCTTCTGATCGCTGCTCCACCCTTACTCCGTGTTGTTTCTTCCTTCACCCAATCCCATACCTCCTCCACGCATCCCCTTGTCACACGACCGGTCACCACCCATCCATGCACTCTTCAACGCCCAACCCCGACCTGCTTTTTACACTCCCAAGCACCTCACCTTGCATCCACACTCCATCCCCCCGCCTCCCTTCGTCAACCCACGCATTCCCTCCATTCTACATCTTCTTCACTTATTCCACCCTTCTCCCATCCATTTATCCCCACCTCCATGCCCCCACTACATTGCCTTCCTCTCGCCCTCTCGTCCACGCCTATGCCTGCCCATCATCGCGCAACATTCCCACTCACCCTTCGTTGTTGCTCCACGCCCAACATTTTCCCCACGCTCCCGCCCTCATTCTCCATCTCCCACACGCCTCATATCTCCCCCATTACATTATTCACTTTTGCCTGCCCTTCCATATCCCATTGTGCTACTCCCTCGAAACTCACACGCATCCTGCATCGCTCCTATCCCCGCTTAACAACCCTTTCTCGCAACTTGCCATCTCCCCTCCTTGCACTCCTCGTACCGGCCCTGCACGTCCCTCGAAACTCTCCCCACCAGCTCCTAACACTACTCCCCCAAACTTTCGCTATACCTGCTTGTCTCCTCTCCATAGATTTTGAAACCCTTTATCCGCTCTCAAAAAAGAAAAAGAACATATAATATTAAAAATAATAATATTAATATTTTTAAGTCCTTCAAAACTAATAGTTTTCTAATATTATTATTATCATTTTAATAATAAATTATTATTATTATTGATATTTTAATAGCAATTTTTTTTTATTTTCTTGTTTCAAATTCCTTTTGGAAGATTGTTAAACTAGAATCACTATGTTTTCGTCATTCTACGAGATTATGTATGGCCAAAAACCTAGAAGAGAAAAAAATTGAAGACAGAGACATAAAAAGAAATCCATACTGAAGAAATAAAAGGCAAAGTGCTTGAATACATAAAAAGAAGCCATCTTGAAGAAAAGGAATTGTATGCAGATCTAAAAACAGTGTTATTACAAATAAAAGAAGAGATATCTAAGAGAAAAGATGAATCGAAGCAAAAGGTGGATTAAGAAAATACATAGACACATGAGTCCTACTCCTCGAGTGAGTTGAAGGAAGAAGAAGTGGTTACGACATCTCACTTCTCAAATGAGGGAAATCAGGAAACTGTTATGAAAACCATGTCAAAAGAAGTGGTTACAACCCTTGAATCTCCAAGTAAGGAAGAGATGGAAACTACTTTTGCACCCACAACAGAAGAATTATGAAAATCACATACATTGACACCTTACATCCCCCCTCACAAAAGGTTTGCAGCCTCAGACACAAGAAAGAATAATAACCAACATCCCAAGTACAAGACTCAAAATGCGATGTCATATCATAAATATGCACAAGTTCCATAAATTCATTCTAGCTTCATATAAGGAACATAAATGAGTTGCATAAATCGACCATCCTATAAAACTATAAAATCAGTGAAAGTGGCTCGTGAAACTCTAGAAAAAAATTCAAATTGGAAACCCTGCTCGGAATCCAAACCAAAGCCAAGGACACAGTAAAGAAGATGATAACAAGTATAATGAAACAAAAGATGTTGTGGATGAGGATAAAATCCAAAGCATATAATCTCAAGATGAACCTGAAGAAAAATTAGTCGAGAATAACAATAACAAAACAAGGAGATAGACGCACCATATATTGACAAACATGATGTCAATGTTGATATTAAAGAAGATGATGGTCTCAAAGATTCTAATAATGAAGCACCAAATAGTGATGAATACAAAGTTGGTGTCAATGACTCTTACAAAAGAATTGAAGTTGTAGAAGGATACAACGATGAAAATAAAAGGGTTGAAGACAATCTTAATCATGATAAGGTAGAAGAAGAAAAATCAAAAGATTCTTCGACACACGAAGAGATAAATGTTATGCAGGTCGTCACAACTCAATATGTTCGAGAATCTCATGATCAAATGGTTTCCAAGAAACAATTGGAGTCACAATTGTTAGTTTCTTTTTTTCTAAGCTGCACAGATCTATTATATTACAGAGGCAAAAAATACATAATTTGGCTTGGCTACCTAAGGTTTAAGGAGGTGAAGCCCCCTCCAGAGCCTCTCAAAAAATGGCCCTCTAACAGAATCAATGTCTAAGATATCCATGGCTATAAGTACTGACCTGAGGCCCACTAACTAAGACATAGTTACAGTAATCCAACATAAAACCGACATGCTCATATACTTGAGCGTAGACAAAGATTTCAATAGCAGACATGAAAACATACATAGTTACATGGTTCATAAAAAACAAACCAAAACCACTAATATCTTGACCAAAAAACCTGGGTGACGCATCCATTAAATTGGAGGAGATTCTTCAATGATGGGGTAGACCCATCTTTCTTCCTGCAACAGAGTAGGCGAGTTGGTGGCGGCATTCGGGGCCAGAGAAAGTGTATGTTGCTACTGCTCAAACTGTTGGGCCGACATTTTCTTCAGACTCTTGAAGAGAGGCTCAACTGTAGAGGGGACAGGAAAGGGCCTGATGCGAGGAGGCTCGGTTGAGCAACCAGTTGCACTACTGCTACCACTGAGACTGGTCAGAGCCCGAACTCCAGATTCACTGCCACTGGCACCACCACCCTATGCACGACGCCCAGCCTTAAGCCTTCTCAAACTAGATATGACAGTCGTGCCTTTCCAAGCAAAGGAGTTATCCATAGCTGTAAGATAAGCTTCAATCTCTGTGATTTTAGTTTTCATGGTATGAACAACAACCCGAGCCTCAGACCAATTGCTGAGCATATCCTTCACGAGGTTGTTGAGCATGTTCTTCATCATCCAATAATTATTGATTTTGCCACCATCCTCACCAGTTGAGAGCTTCTGGTTGAGGACCCGAGTCTCCCAAGCTTCAACTAAAACACGAACACACAGAGAGATGTAAGGTTCGTAATCCGCTAGGGTCTGAGAAATACAGTCACGCAGGGATTTTCCTCTCCCAGAGATAGCTCTCCTTAGAATTCCTCTCGGTCGGGACATGGCGACCAACTTGAGCCTGAAACCAACTTGATGGGGAGCATTCTTTTCTGCAAAAAAATTGATAGAGCACAAACACAGATACATAGAGAACCTCCCGACATGCAGCAAGCCCAGCAATGCTCCTAGCCAAGCCATAAATCATGATGTCTTTCAAAACTAAATTCCTATCATCCGATGTACCTGCAAGCATTAATGTTCGAAGCAGAGCCATGAAGGCACCTAGGAGGATGGACCTTTGCCAGCCCGAGTCGCATGAGCCGAAGTGACAGAGGGAGTTTCTCCCACGCACAAAGAGCTTTAAATGTTCTGGAGGGGTGAGCTGTCGCTATGGGTGTCAATGATGGGCTCAAGGAGGGTGACACGTGTTCTTTGCGATGGTCGAAAAGAGGCACAGCTATTGCCTGAATTATCACCTGCATCGGGGAGGGAGAGATCAGAGCTAGCTAGATGAATGCTCTTTATCCAGACTTGTGAATCCAGAGAATCTTGTAATGTGCCTTCCACCAGGGTATGAGGAGAGTTCATGCATGAATTAGCTAAGAATTCATCTAAGGCGTTGGCTTTCCTGCGCATGTGGTGGAAGGTGATAGCATGCATGTGTTGCAGGAGGGAAGCCAGACAACTGATACCATATGCCAAGCGCCAAATGGTGGTAACTTTAGAAACCGAAAAACCATGGAGGATTTTAGCATCCAAAGTAAGGATTATAGCATAGTTTCCTTCCACAATGACTGGCAGGACACCTTTGTTGTCCACGATTGTTAACCTTGCAACCATGCCTTCAATTTCAGCGGCATTATTGGAGTTGAAACCCATATTGCCATACAAAAGATGGATGATTTCTCCTTTGTAGTTTCTTATAACTCCCCCAAAGCCAGCCATTCCCAGGTTTCCCTTGGAGGCACCATCAAAATTTAGCTTGAAAACTTTCTCAGGAGGAGGATCCCAGTGCATTGGACTAGCAACTCACATGATGGGTTTGCTAGAGGAGGGAGGGACTACTGAAAGTCAAAATTAAGGGCATCCAGGATACACCGCTCACTTTGCAAGGTGGGGAGGTCAGAGTTCGACCATCCTTTGGAGTGAATGGTTTCTTGAAGATTCTTTTTAATAGAGTTCCAAAGAACTTGAGAGGAGGAATTGGAATCCTTGAAGATTTTGTTGTTGCGCTCTTTCTAAGTGTGCCAGAGCACAAAGCCTGGGGTAAGCATCTAGAGTTGATTGAGGATGTTACTTTCAAAGGGAGAATCCATCCAGTGTTTGAGAGACTCGATTATGTTTCCTTTCACTCTATTGGTGCATCTGAAGGTCTCTGCAACATAGTCCCTTAAAGAACTGGTGAAAGGACAAGCATCCATGAGGTGGTCGATGGATTCCTGTTGATCCTTGCAAAGGAAGTATCTGAAGGGACCTTGGAATCCTTTTTGAGTCAGATTATCCCAAGTGAGAATTCACTGATGCAGGAGAAGCCAGAGAAAATGGGAGATTTTGGGCCATTGAGGAGAAGTCCAAAGATGGGTCCAAATAGGGGAAACTTGACTATCAGGAGAGGTCGAAAGGATGCTATAGGATTCTTTGACCGAGAAGTTACCTGATGGCCTATGACCCCATCGAATAATATCCGAGCCATGCATTTGCTTCAGCCTTTGCGTACAGATTTCCAACCTGATTTTGTCTGAAAAGGTTTTATCCTGGGTCAATGTTCCAGGATGGGGGTTCTTTCCAGCTCCACAACCCGTCAATTGAAGGTTTCCAGTACTGCTTGAGTGTTAGGTGGTTGTTACAATTGATGTAGTTCTGACTGTCAGGGTCAAGGATAACACTTTTTATGCTAGGAAGTTGTTTCCAGGAATCTTCCCAAAAAAGAGCCTTATCCCCTGCTTTTATTTCCCAAAAAATGTGTTGTTGAATGAGGGCCCTTTGCTTGTTAGCAGCATTCCAAATCTACGATCCTTGCATATCTTCATCAAATATGATCAAGGAGTGAGGGGGATAGTCCGGGGCATACTTGTTGTTCTAGAGCTTGGTCCAGGGGGTGTTGTTCTTGGAGATCCAGTTCCACCAGATTTTTGCCGAGAGCGCCTGATTGTTTAGCTCTGGATCCCTGATGCGAAGACCTCCTTCATTCTTCTTTTTACAAAGGATGTTCCAACTTACCAGTGCCAATCTATTATTGTTGTTGTTTCATCCCCAATGAAAATACCTCTGCAGTGATTTGATAGCTTTTAGAACCCATTTAGGAGCTGCTAGAACCGAGAAGAGATACAGAGGCATAGACTGCAAAGTGGACTTGAGCAGGACTGCTCAGCTACGGAGATTGAGGGCTCTGAAGGTCCAGGAAGTGAGGCTATTCTCAAGTTTGTTTAGGATTTCCTTCCAAGACGTATGCTTAAGAACTGCATCGAAAAGAGGAGCGCCCAGATATTTAGTAGGAAAGGAGGAGACCGAGTAGCGGAGGATACGAGTGATGTTTCTCTAGGCCGCAACTCCAGTGTTGAAAAAGAAGATCTGAGATTTTTCTAGATTAAGGGTGGTTCCCGAAGCTTCTTCAAAGGTTAGCAATATGGAGTGAAAGGTCTGAGCTTCATGAACAGAGGAGTGACCAAAGAGGATATTATCATCCACAAATTGCTAGTATGCCAGAGGCGGGGCGTTGTGGAGGGAAAGGCCTTTAAGGGAGAGAGTTGTCAAGGTTGATTGAAGCATATCGCCTAGACCTTCGGCCATTAGGATGAAGAGGAAGGGGGAAAGAGGGTCACCCTGACGGATGTTGTGCGAGGGGGAGAAGGTGGAGGAGGGGGAGCCATTAACCAGGATGGAAAAGAAAGCAGAGGAAATAAGGGAAAGGATCCAATGTACCCAATCCTGACAGAAGCCAAAAGCTAACAACATTTTTCAATGAAGGACCAACTAAGTTTTTTGAAGGCTTTGGAGAGGTCCAGTTTGAGAATCATGCCCGAGGTTTTGGAGGTTTTAAGAGAATGGACAACCTCATGGGCTAGGATTATTCCATCAAGAATTTGTCTTCCTTCCACATAGCCCGATTGCTCCGGAGAAATGAGGAGAGGCAAGAGGGGTTTCAGCCTATTTGCCACCACTTTAGAGATGATTTTGTAAATTACATTGCAAAGGGAGATAGGTTGGAACTTACCAGGGTGAGAGGCACCAGTTTCTTTGGGGATGTGATCTAGGTGGGTTGCGTTGAGCGCTAGAAGGATCCATTTCTTTTGGCGCGATTCCTCAACCAAGTCCAGAACTTCATCTTTGAGCAAATTCCAACAGTGGTGAAAGAATTCAATAGTGAATCCATCTAGGCCTGGGGATGTTCCATCCACCATTTTCTCTACCGTTGCTTCTACTTCTTGCATGGTTATGGGTTGCATGAGTGACTGGTTGTGCTCATTATAGACAAGAAGGGAGATGTGCTGGGTTGCCTTGTGAATCGCTTCATGACTAGCGTGGTCCGTTTTAGTGAGGAGTTGACTAAAATGCATGGTTAATTCATCTGTTATTTCTTTTTGCTCCTCCAAAGTCTCTCCTGAATCTGTGTGCAGTTTGTTGATTTTGTTCCTCATTCTATGTTGAATGGTGGATTTGTGGAAGAAGCTTGTGTTCCTCTCACCATCTTTTAGCTATTTGACCCCAGGTTTCTGATTCCAGTAGATTGCTTCTTGATCACATCTCTTGTTGAGTTGATGGATGAGATCCCTTTCCTGAAGTTTGTTTTTTGGGGTGAAACCATGATCGATGGCATGGCGTTGGATAGAGGCTAAGTTTTCTTGTATGACCACTTTTTCTTTGAAAATGTCACCAAAAGTGGTCTTATTCCAAGTTCTAAGGTGACCTCGGAGTTTTTTGAGCTTTTGGTGCATAATGGACATTTTTGAGCGGCCTAAGATGGATATCTCATTCCACCAAGAGCTGATTGAGTCCATAAAAGTGGGATGGGTGAGCCAGAATTTTTCAAACCTGAAAGGTTTGTCGAGGGAAGTACCCTGACTGTGCCAGGATAAGGCGATGGGCCAGTGATCCGATCCAGTAGTGGGAAGAACAAAAGCATCAAGTAGCCCTCCAAGGGTGAGGGTGGGTTCTGAAACAAGGAAGCGATCCAGACATTTAGCAATTTGGTGCACTCCACCTCTTCAGTTGTTCCAGGTGAAGAAACCATAGGAGGTTTGGATGTACACCATTTCACAGGAGCTAATCATGGTTTTGAAGGCCTCATCTTCAGCAGAGAGGGTTTTTAGACCTCCTTTATTCTCCTTCGGATTGGATATCATGTTGAAGTTCCCGCCTATGATTAGAGAAGACTCATTATGCAGGCTATGGAACCAGTCAATATGATTTAAGAGGTTACTCTTGGAGTCCGCCATATGAGGGTCGTACATATTCATTAAGAAGCCCCTGATACTAGTACCGAGAATGTGGAAGGAGGCGGAAAGAGAATGTCTAGAGGCAAGGGCATCCTCTAGAGTGACGAGAAGAGGGTTATAGCTGATTGAGAGGCCCCCAGAGGCACCTTGGGCATCAATTGCCAGAATGATACAATCTTTCAAGATCCGAGCCAAAATTGAAGCAGTTGTTTCACTGGGGCATTTGGTTTCCTGAAGAAAAAGGACAGTAGGAGGGTCTTTTTGAATCTTCATTTTGAGAATTATTTGTTTAGAGCGACCGTTGAGACCTCTAACATTCCATGAGAGGAGATTAATTGATTAACATATGGGGGGGTAGTGAAGAATTCAGTTAACTGGGCATATTGTCCTGAATCTACCGACACAGTACCCAGACGGTTGATTCTTTGAAGAGCAGATTTGCGTCCCTTTTTTTTGGATATTTCTGGGCTTTTTGTTTCTCTTTTTGTCCCGAGGTAGCCACTCCGAGTTGCGCTTTAGCTTTGACTAGAGCTTTGTGAAGAAGTTGGATCTGCTTGGGAGGGATAGATTTGAAAGCTTTTATGTTGCATGCATCTTCAAGGCCAATTAGATCAAGACCTTCGGGTATTACATCCTTCATATCTTCTTGCTCTTGCACTTCATGGTTTTGATCTAGAATTTGGTGATCTAAAGGGGTAGTCCCTTGTATATCATTAAGGTTTTATGAATATTTACCTGTGGATTGCTTTGGATGCTACGAGTTAAAAGTATCAGCTTTTTTTATGAATGCAGCTACTCTGGTTTTTCTTGCTTCAGAATTTGATCTTCGATGCTCTTTTCCTGTTCGGTGTTTGTTTCCTCCAGCACTTGGAAACTATTGCTGGTGGATGGAGGTTGATCTGGAAACTTTTCTTGGGTCGCTCTTTTGTGGTTGTGCTTTTTTCTAGCTGATTGTTGAAACCCTTGCTCATCGTTGGTTGGATGTTTGTGATTCTCTTAATCTTTATTCAATGGATAATCTCTAAACAGATGCCCATGTTCATGGCATTTTCAGCATCTGAACGGGATATGTTCATAGTCTAGCGGCTGGATCTAGTCGCTATCTTCACGGATGAGACAGATTGCATCTGGAAGGGCCTGAGCAATGTGCATGAAGACACAGATTCTGGCATAAGAGGTGTATTTATTCTTTCTGGTTTGATCTGTCGTGTGTACAAAAGTTCCTAGGGTATTACCAATCTCCTGTAGGGTGGATTCGTCCCAATATTCTTGAGTGAGAGAAAACATGCGAATCCAAACAGGGGCCCAAGAGAAGTCCTCTTTCTCTGGACAGAAGCGTTCAACCCAGTTCCTAAGATATAGCCTTGCAGAATTGAAGAAGTAAGGGCCGCCTTCTTCAAAACGAGCTTTATCTTCCAGGTGATGAAAGATAATGGTAAAGAATCCTTTTGAGCCTAACTGAATATCGAAGTGAGCTTTTGGTTTCCATTTTGCTGCAATTTGGCCATGGAGAGCTTGTTCGGTCGGCCAAAATCCCATCAATTCACCAATCAGAGCATGATCTTTCATTTTTTGGGCTCTAGCATTGATCCTTTCCGCCGGGAGCGATAAGCAGGGACGCTCAACCGTGTGAGGGATGCATGATTTCTTCTTTCAAGAAGGATTTTCCTTGTTTTTCGTACTAGTCATAGTGACGGCCTTTTCAGTAGACCTTTTTTCCTCCATCAATATGGGTATGTCTTTTGATCAAATTTTCACTGTATTTCTGGGTCCCATGTGATCCTCGAGGAAGTTCAGCACGAAAAGAGTCTGGGAGGGGCCTGGCACCCTCCCCCCCCCAATGCAGTCATCATAGTGCTAATCAGGTCCAAGAGGGCGACCGTCAAATGAATCTTCTCAGTGGGCACAAGGCAGATGGATCTGAAAGCACAACAGGGTTAGGGCTGGTCATAAACCCTAGCAAAGCTCTTCGCTCTCCTCGTCCCGATCTAAGTCACATGGTTCTAATTCGAATTCGAGTTCGATGACCATTTAATTTGATTCGAATTCAAATTTCATTATGAGGTTCATTTGAGATTCGTCTTTAGATTCGAATATATATATATATATATATATATAAACTGAAATATAGTACAAACTAATAAAAAATGACATCAACAATTTATTTGTGGAACTGGAAATGCACAACTCAGGGTTTGTTTAAAATTTCAACTCAATTGCTTAGATAAATTTAATCTCAATTGCGATTAACTTCACTCTTCAATGGTGGCACAGCAGAATCACAGGTCTATGGCTGCAATTGCACTTGTAGATTCTAGTCTATAACTCAAACAATGAGCTGGTGATTGAGCAATAGAAGTGATTCCTAAACATTGAGATGGAAACTCATGGAGTCGTGAGCTCTAATCCCTAGCATGAGGGTTTATTTGCTATGCAGCGACAAGTAGAGAGGAAAAACTTTGCACACTGGTTGGGAGTCGAGACTAGGGTAAGTAGACCGTAGCATGTTAGGACTAAGGTGTAGGTGAAAAAACCAACTCCAATTCTTTTTGATTTTTTGATTAAATTCGCCTTCAGATTTGAACCAGCTTGAGATTCGGAAAAATTCGAACCTGAAGGTTCAAATTCACCGAATCTTGTGACTTAGGTCTCGATCAGTCACGATTGTTAGTTAAAGACAAGGAAATAAATCATTTGAAAAATCCTAATCAAACCCAAATTAATGAAACAAAAACATTAAAAGGAACTTCGTACTTAAAAGTAAGTGATAGAACTACAAATGAAGGCACCTTAACCAGTCGGATTGAATTAAGAAATATGTTAGTATTTGCCACTACAGTTAAGAAAACCATAACAAGTGTAACTAAATATCCAACCATGTTTGAAGATCCATCAGTCAAAGAAACTATATGTTAGATAGACACTAGTGTCATACCAAACCATGCTTAAATATCAGAGATCAACACGGTGACACAAGTTCAACATGAAGATATCCATTCATAAATTCAAAAGAATACTCCCTATAGTCATTATGTTTTTATCTACAGAATCATATCCATAAAGAGATTTGAATGGAAATGTGACCGACTGTTTCAAGAACTACTAAATCGTGGTATTGTTATCTGAAACAAATCACTAAAGAATGCTTGTTTGTCATCAATCTTGAAAGCCTCTCTGATTTTGGAGTTAATTATGCAGAACCTAAGATTCGTGGACTAATATTTTCTAAGCGAGATGACTTGTAATAAACCTAATTGATTATTATGAATATTATACATATTAATTTATTAATAAGTAGTTATAGATTAATTAGCTATTTACTCAATGACATATCTATTTACAAATAAACATATCACTTCCCTCATCAACCATATTTAATATGGTCCATTCTTTGTATTAATCACTAATCATTTATTCAAAATATATTTATATCCATAAATATTTCAGTATGTAAACTTGGTAGTTTACACTTTGTCACTTCTTATTGAGCCTTTACAATTCCCTTATCACATCAATATATCTATCTTTCTATTTCTACCATGGTAGACATCATATTTATATATGCCATTTATACATTACACCATGGGTCCATATGGAGATGGAACAAAGAAATAAAGAGCCAAAAAGAGAGGGAAGAAAACCCATAACTCTAAATAAAAATTCCACATGGTCACTAGAACTTCCTTTGTCATCTTAGTCACAACCTAAAACATGAAAACAATCCACACACTAGCCAAGATTCCTGCACCACCTTCCACATATGCAAATCGGCATCGAGAAAGAGCATTGAAATAGAGGCAAGGGGAGCCATAAATTCCCATCCTCTCACCATGCATGTTAATCCACTTGGATTCCACTACCATTACTAATTCAATATACAATAACATTGAGGGAGGGATATACGTGATGGTGCACCACTTTTGTTTGAAAAACTCCTTCCCTAAACTTCACACCAAGTTTTAGTAGTATACTTCCATAAAACTTGATAATTTAAAAAAAGACCTCAAACTTCTTTATTGATTCTAAGATTTAAAGGGGTGGAAAGATTAAGAACTCATTAAATATTGTTGCTTGCTTACCACATTTGTGCAATATTGGCAAAACTTGGAACACTATCAAATCTTCTACCTTGTTGTTTGTAGCACGGCATAAACCTCAAGTGAAATCATTTACTATATTTCCTCCTTGAAGATCCTCACCTCCCACCAATAATTATATATTAAATATTTCTCCTTTTAAAACACTCTCCATAAACGTGTGACAATTTTATCAATGTATATGTGGTAATTTTATTAATATTCATGTTTTATATGCCATGCATTATATTTTTATATTAATCAATTTTACAAAATTAATATACAATGAAAATACAATTTAAAATAACTATTTTTAAATAAAAATTATAAATAAATATTTTGAGTTTTATGATTATAACATTCATTATACTGCATAAATTTAAATTGAAAATATGATTATAAGTTAAATTTAAAGCTAAATTGGAATCTTCAATTAATAGGAAATGCTAAATATACTACAAAATGGTTGGTCTTCCTTGAGGGAAACCAGGCCAGCATATTTCATACGATCATTCTGATATACGGAGTCATTGACTTAAAGTTTTAAAAGAGCAAAACTTAGCCTACCCATAACAAGGAAACCATGACTGATTAAACTATAACCAAAGGGATATGGACATCATAAAAACATAGTAATGGAGACTCATCACCTACCCAATAACAGGAAACTAAGTCAATACATAAACAACTAAGACCCCAAAAACCATTTGAAATTTCATATCAAAATAAGAAACTACACTTGAGACTCTAGTTTATTGACCTTGAAGGAAATGATATTGTGCATATCCCCCTGGCTCTTGTCCCCGTCATCTACAAGTTGAAATGGTGCATTATTAAGTGCCTCCACAAGTTCGTCCAATTGGCGGTGCACCTTATCGAAATCATCATGAATTATATTAATGGTTAGAAGAGCCTCTACATGCAGGAGCTCCTTCTCTAACAACACTTGCACTATAGTAGTTTTAAGTAGCCAGTATGGACTCAAAGCTCCTTGCTCCCAAGTCTAATCTTTGAGTTCCATGGCTTCCATGGCTTCAATCACCTTTTCAATGTGAAATGGGACATTGTTGCAAAAATATTGGCTTGATTCTTCACCATAAATGTTATGCTAGCACCCTTACCATGAACACAACAACTTCAGCCTCTTTGTCTTGGAGCCATTGAAAGAATGGTCCAAACGAGCTTATATTCAACCAACAAATTCACACCTATGTCTTGCTTCAATATACCAAGGCACTAAAGGTATCCTAGAACAATATTGTCAAATTGTTCCTCCTCGGTAGGACTAACAATTATTTCGTCCATCTAGTGGGAAATTTAAGGCATGGTTCTAGGTCAAAACCATCTATAATCATTTCACACCCATCTGCAATAATGCCTCTCTAAGTCTTCTATTTTTTTCTCATGTTGTTATTTCCACTTTGAATGTGCTCTGGAGGATTCACTCAAATATCATGACCACCATTTCTTACATTCTCCCTTGGTTGCTAAAGAGATATAATGCCATACCCATATACATCATGCCTCCTCCATTGCACCTAAATTAACTCCCTTGTTCATCTCCCAGTCTCAACATCTGCAACTACGGCTCTGTTGTGGGAAATATTGCACAAGAGTGCTTTCCCACTTTGGGAAGGGGCTAGGCCTTGTAGGGTGTAGCAAGGCCTCTTTTGGAAGATGATAACTCTAAAGGTCCTTTCTCACATTTTTTATGTGAGTGTGATGACAAGGACTTAAGGCTTTGTTCTTTGTATATGTATGTAAAAAGTTACTTTTATATAAATAAAGTGATTTTTGTTTCATAATTTATAAAGTGGGTCACTTTAAGTGATGTATTTAATAATTAATATATTTAATGTGATGTATTTAATAATTAATGTATTTAATTATTAAAAGTGAGTTTTAATGACGACCATTGATTTTGTAATTAATTCTCAACCCTAGATTAGGGTAGTTAGGGGGAAGTAGTTACAAATTTGAAGTATAATACAAAGTGAAAGGACATTGAAGGACATGCTCACCATCAAAGAGGAAGAAGAAGAATGTCAAGGAGAAAGAAGAGATACCCTAGTGAAAGTGGCACGATTTCCAAGAGAATGAGCAATAACACATTTTCTAAGGCATCGTGTAGCATTTATTGCAGTCGTACAACAAGTATAGTCACACATGTGAGGGCAGAGTTCCTAAGAAAAGTTTTTGTGCATTAAATGTTGGTTGTACTGTCCGTACAACATTAATTGTAGGAACGTATGGGCATTGTTTTCAAGGCAAAAGTTACAGCAGACTATTGCAGGTCGTAATGGCATGTGTGGGGGGCATACAACAAAAATTACGGTTGTTGTTTACACGGAAAACAAGTTAGTTTGTTGTTTTCATTAAATTTGGTATTTTGTCAGTGAGGGTTGAAGAAATCATTTCTTGTGTTAAAAAAATTATGAGTATTCTTCTTTAATGAGAAATTTCTTCTTCAAGGATTTTCCCAAGTTGAGGTTTTTCCTGATCATTTGACCAAAACATATGTGTACAATGTGTTTGCTTCATCTTTAGTGGTTGAGAAGTGTCTTTGTATTCATGGTTTTAATTTCAAAGTTTATGTGAAAATTTTAATTAAAACCCTAGACAATCTAAGTGTCTGACATAATGCATGTGACAAAACTTTTATGCCTATGCCATTTTTTCTTCATGGTATCAAAGCCATACTAAAGTATTATGCAAGCTTGTGTTTCATAGTAAAGAAGTACAAAAGAAGTGTTGTGGTAGTCTTTTTGTTATTGTTGTTGTATGTTGTTTTCCAATGATGAGCATACAGTTTGAGGATAGGTTGGATGGGATATCCAACTATATCCCATGGAAGGTAAGAATTATTGTCATGTTAAAAGAGTGGAAAATTTGGAGTTTTGCAAACACACATGTGACTAAACCAACAGATAAGGATGAGCTTGAAGAATTTGAATATCATGAAGCCAGATCCCAAAGAGAAATCATGGATGGGGTTAAAGACCATCTCATTCCACATTTAGCAGAAAATAAAACAACTAAAGACATGTGAGATACTTTGAACCAATTGATTGAAGCCAAGAACGAGAACCACAAGATGGCACTGAAAGACAAGCTACATAACATCAAAATGAACAAGGATGGGGGTGTATCATCTTACTTGAATCGTGTGGTCCAAGTCAAGGATGAGTTAGCAACTATAGGAGATATTGTTCCTTATTTAGAGTTCGTGAGGATAGCCCTAAAGGGCTTCACCAAGAAGTGGGATGTCTTTGTGAAGTGCATTGTAGGTAGAAAAAAGCTTCCCAATTGGTCCATATTGGGGGATGACTTTACTCAGGAGGAGATTCGGGAGGGGTCTCAGGTTGGTCAAGTCAGTAAATAAGTGGAAAAGAATGTGGAACTTGCAACAAAAGAAAATAAAAAGAAGAAAGACATGAGTCAAGTCAAGTTTTATTAGTTTGGTTAGATGGGACATGTCTTGATAAGAAGAAAGGAAAGACAGAGAAATATTTAGCAGCCACTGCAGCAGTAGAATACTTTGCATCCAAGTTCGAGCAAGAATTTTCTCTGGTATCTATTTCCAACTCTAGTGTAGGAAGTTCCTCCTTTGAGCATGTATGTATTGTTGATAGTGGATCAAATAGGAACATGACTAGAGTCTATGATTCCTTTCAGATTATCATTAGGACCAAGACACTATGTTTAGACAGATATCGACAGTCCATAGGTGGCGATACAAGGGGTTGGAATAGTCAGGCTCCAACTAGACCTTGGTGAGGGGTTGGAGATACACGAGGTTCTCTTTGTTCCTGGGATGAGAGTTGAAAACTCTCAGTGTCATCCTTTGAGAATGAGGGTTTGAGGATGATGGTAATATCTAGTCATGCTTTCTTGTATCGGAGAGATGAACTAGTTGGTACTACCATTTTGTTAGGAGATCGTAGGGACAATTTATATGTTTTAAGAGGACGGGTTGTACATACATGCAAAGGGGGGTGGTTGTCAAAGTCATAGGGCAGGGAAGGAGATGCACCTTATTGACATTTGATTTCCATTTCTTCTGACGAGGAGAGTGGTTCTCTCCGACATATTGTAAAGAGACTCAATCAATATAGAGATCATAGTGATAGAAGGATGATGAGGCTCAGGTGGAGTTTCAGGAGTCATAGTTTCAGTATGGAGTTGGGAACTTGTATCCGAGAGGGATTCTAGAGAAGGAGGGAGCTACATTAGGATTCAAAGGTGGATATACAGATGGTGTTGTGTACCTTCCTCCTTAGGAGGGGGTGTTGGAAGATGATAACTCTGAAGGTTCTTTCTCATATTTTTGGTGTGAGTGTGATGAGAAGGACTTCAGGATTTGTGCTTTGTAAATTTATGTAAAAAGTGAGTTTTCTATAAATAAAGTGATTTTTGTTTTGTACTTTATAAAGTGGGTCACTTTAAGTGATATATTTAATTCTGATTGCGGTGATGTGGCAAGATGATGAGGCTCAGGTGGAGTTTCGGGAGTCAAAGTTTCAATATGGAGTTGGGCACTTGTATCCGAGAGGGATTCCAGAGTAGGAGGGAGTTGCATTAGGATTCAAAGGTGGAGATACATATGGTGTTGTGGACCTTCTTCGTTAGGAGGGAGTTTTGGAAGATGATAACTCTGAAGGCTCTTTCTCATATTTTTGGTGTGAGTGTGATGAGAATGACTTAAGGATTTGTCTTTTGTATATTTATGTAAAAAGTGACTTTTATATGTATAAACTGATTTTCGTTTTGTACTTTATAAAGTGGGTCACTTTAAGTGATGTATTTAATAATTATCTTATTTAATTATTAAAAGTGAGTTTGAATGATGACCCTTGATTTTGTAATTAATTCTCAATCCTAGATTAGGATAGTTAGGGAAAGTAGTTACAAATTTGAAAAAGTATAACACAAAGTGAAAGGACATTGAAGGACACAATCACCATCAAAGAGGAAGAAGAAGAATGTGAAGGAGAAAAAAGATATACCCTAGTGAAAGTGGCACAATTTCCAAGAGAAGGAGCAGCAACACATTTCCCAAGGAATCTTGTCGCATTTATTGCATTCATACAACAAGTACAGTCACACATGTGAGGGAACGATTCCCAAGAAAATTTGTTGTGCATTAAATGTTGGTTGTACAACCCATACAACATTAATTGCAGGCACGTGTGTGTGATGTTTTTGAGGCAGAAGGTACAACAGACTGTTGCAGTCTGTACTGGCACGTGTGGGGGCCATACAACAGAAAGTACAGTTGTTGTTTGCACGAAAAATGAGGTAGTTTGTTGTTGTAATTAAATTTGGAATGTTTTCAATGAGGGTTGAAGAAATAATTTCTTTTGTTGAACAATTTCTAGGTATTCTTCTTTAATGAGAAATTTCTTCTTCAAGGTTTTCCCAAAGTTGGGGTTTTTCCCGGTCATTTAACCAAAACATCTATGTACAATGTGTTTGCTTAATCTTCAATGGTTGAGAAGTGTCTTTGAATTTGTGGTTTTAATTTCAAATTTTATGTGCAAATTTTAATTAAATCCCTAGCCATTCAAAGTGTTTAACAAAATGGATGTGAGAAAATTTTTATGCTTATGCCATTTTTTCTTCAGCCTCAGTATTATATCCTCTTTGGTGGATTGGATGAGGTAAGATTATGACCCAAGTGATTTTCCTCGATATTATTAGTGGAAAAACAAAACAAATTGAAGAAAATGCTAACAAAGCTAATTAAAATGACAAAGGGGGTAGAGGATGCAAACTCCAACAATCAATGTGAGCCAAACCACTTATATATTGCCTAATGGTCAAGCTAGTACAACACCTTGGAGATGTGAGATCCAAAAGGAGGCAAAAAATCTTCCTAAGGGAGGCCTTTCTTGTCCAAATTTGTTTTAAAAATGGTTAAGGAACCAATATGAGAAGAACACTTGCCACTTGGGGGAAGGAGGTAAGGGAGCTTTGGTGAATGCTTGACAAGACGGAAGATGTGAGCTAAGAGGAAGCTCAATCACAATTCCAGCAACATAACCTTACTCAAATGTATTCCTACAATAAGCATGCCCATGGGTTTCTTTTACAGGCTAGGAGGTGGCCAAGAAATAACAAGATCATAAGGTGAACCCAATGATCCATGTTTTGGCTCCAAAGTACACCAAGAGACCATTTATGGAAACCAAGTGTGTGGGGAGCCAAAATTTGAACTCTTTGGGTAGATGGAGCTTTTATGAGTCTTCAATGTGCGAAAAGTGAGTGATATCTCGTTGTTTGTGTCATTCATGTGGATCTCAAAGGAAAATCTACACTGCAACATAGGTGTTTTTTTGGAGATGCACATTGTAGCGCGTATAAACAGAGTTTAACCAGTGCGGTTGTGGCTTTTAAGTGCTTTGGGATGATTTTGGACTCAATATGCTCTTTGGATATTGTGAATATGTCTTCAACTGGATGCATGTTTTATTTTCATGACGCTTTACCATGTGAATCATGAAATTGTCACATGTGTGTAAGTTTTTCGTGATAATAGATGCCCCCTAATGTATGAGGTTCGAAGGGTACTGTAAAGTCGGTAATGCGTCATCATTTTTTTTGTGTTCTCTTTGTTGGTTCTTCAAACTGTGTGGACAATAATTACCTTCCAAAAGAGGAAATTTTGTTGAGGGAAGTGTGTTTTTTTATACAAATGAGGCGGGCATCCCCATGCTCATGAAAATGGCCAGTGGATACAAAATTAAGAGACCAAGGGGTCTCTCATAAACTAATGTGGGCATGGACAAGGGTGGCCTCAAACCATGCAAGAGTACATGAACTTGGAACTGGTGTAACTAGTGCTAAAGAAGATAAGTTGTTGAGAATCTGAAGAAGCCCATAGGGGTGGGTATTTAGAATGTTAATGAAGCCACTAGAGACTACATTGTACCAGATATGATACTACTATCATCTTTAAACGTGAACAATGCTACCATCAATATGTACGCCTCCCCTTGATGTGATTAAATGTATTTCTATTGAGCATAGGGGAGAATACTAAGTTAAGGAGAACTAATGACTCTCCTTACTTAGTCTAAGGAAAATCCTTATAGTGATTGAAAAGAATCCCAAGGTACCATTGTTACTCCTTCAGCTCTTAGAATATGAGGATTTTCTGTTGATGAGAGTTGAAGGACCATTACAAGATGAGGGTCTTGTCTAATGAACCAATATCATGTTGTAACCATTTCTATGACTAACTACCCTGACACAATGCTGGATGGTAAGTGTGGGGATCATACTTCCTTTCATCGATGATAAACTAGAGGTAAGAGCTGACGATATCATACTTCAGGTAGAGTGTAACAGAGGGTAACAAACTGCAGATGAAGGACTTTGTTAGGGACACATGACTTGAGAGGGTGGTGACTGACAAATGCATGATTGCTCGGTACTGGGAGACTCAACGTCATCAATCAAAGGTGACTAGGGGTTGCTTCCAAAATAATAGGTGGTTCCAACGATTTTAGTGTATCGAGGAACTTGCTTGTACATAAAGAATAATTGGTTGTGTCCCCACGGTTTTGGGAATGTTAAGGGAAAATTTTGATGATGGGTGGGACTCCCACAATTTTTGGTGGATCAAAGAGTCAATTTGATGATGGGCGAGGTTTCCATGGTTTTGAGTGGGTCAGGGAACCTTTTCCAAAATGAAGTGAAAGATGTTTTGCAAACATGAAGATGTTTTCTCCATGAGTCAATGTCATGCAGAGTGTTCTTGCGTAATAACTGAATAAAAGTGATTGTCTTCAGAGAAGGGGGGCTTAGTGTGGTATTGGAGGAGGTGATGATACGAAAGATATTTGCATATGGGATGAATGCTCATGGGGGTATGAGATGGTCATGAGAAATCTTCCTTGAATTTGGTGATGAGGAATTTGATTATGTTGAGTGGCTTGAGGTAGGGGAGTAAATGCACAACTATGGAATAATTGGCTTCATGCAAGTTACTTTCTAGGGGTGGAAAATTCCTCGGACTTGTCGGGGGGTAGACATCATGGGTGTCACTTTATGATAAAGGTTTGATTAGGGAAAAACACCCTTGGGGGAAATTGAGTGGGCCACAATTTTGACGTTGATGGCACATCAAAACTAGGATATTGACAATTGTATGGGTTGCAAAATGATGTCAAGGACCACTCAAGGAAATGTTTAGCAGAGGGAAATGGGGGTGTAGAGAGGCAAGTTCTTTGATAATACATGAGTAAAAATCTTGTGTTATTATCAATGGCGGCTGATATTGACATGTTCTAAGACCAATTATGCACACATGACATAGATACCCAAGTATAGTAGAGTACATGACCAAGGTATTGCCAATGCATAAATAATAACCAAAACATAACGCACCTGAGGAGTGCACATCCACCCTTGAATGGAGATCCCCCGACGACTAGGAAACATGCGATGTGTGTGGTGGATCTGGGTCTTCGTCGAAGGATGAAAAAACGTCACTGATGAGTATACTGGCCAGGGGGGGCATATCTTCGATAGTGTTGGCTATCGTGGAAACAATTTTCTCCAGCGGTGTTTCTTGTGGGAAGACACTTAGTTGTAGAAATTGGTCATGGATACGCATGTACTTGAGGTGAAATTCTCATTCAACATGTAAAATGGGGCACTAAGACAAATAGTGGGAAGTAGCACCACATGCTCGGCATGGGTGTGATCCCCTAATTGGAACTAGTCTTGGTGTTAGTAGGGATGTCGTAGTGGTGGGTGAGGTTGGCCTATTACGACTAGGAATCATATGGTTATGGTGTCTGCAGGAGGTGCATCTGTCATCTTATTTATCATTATTGATATGAACGGTTGGTTGATGTGGGGATGTAGGGGTTTCCAGAACTGGGGATTTAGGAGACTCGAATGGATTGACTTTATCCATGGTAACCATATTGATGAATGCTATCTTGGTTGAGAGAAGAGGGATGGGTTTTACTACCGACTGTGTGAGCTGAATAGTTTCCAATACGTTCCGAAATTAAGGGAGATAAGAGAAATGGTGTGTATGGTTCCCATATCGAGAACAATTTGAACGCGCCTTTTTGGTGAGTAAGGATTTGGACTTAGGGGTCGAGGAGTTTGATTTGCCCCTAGTCTCAGCTTGAGGGGCATGTGTGACACTAACACGTGTATTGAGCAAGTTTTTGAGCTCTTGTAAGGTAGGGCACATATTCGTTGTATGACCTTGTTGACCACACAAAGCACATGGGGGTGTGACCTACATAGTGGGTGTATCATGCATGATAGGTGCCTTCGATGTTTGATGGGTAACACCCTTCATGTTTGGTTTAGTTGCTCCTAATGAATATTCAGGGGCATGGGATTTAAACTTGGGCTGATTACTTCCTCTATTGATGGGGGTGTTTGTATTAGGATGAATGATGCCCCTATTTTATGGTTTTGTCACCACCGGTGGTGTTGGAGTCACAGGTGGTGTGGATTCAGTGGGTTGAATCGTCGTATTGACACCATCTCATAGTGGGTGATGGATTTGGAAGCCATATTGGGGAATGGTGGTGTGACATACCACACAGGAAGTCCCAAATTGAGTCCTGGGAGTGTTAGTTGAGCCATAATCGACGTTCCTTTCTCTCCCATGTGGGGTAGGGGCACAAAAATGGAATCTGGAACATGGGAGGCACATAATGGTTCAAGACTTGCTCCATGCCATTACTAAATGGGGTTGTTGATGATGAGACCATTGGGTTCAAAGGTTCTTTCTTAGCAGTGAAGAGGGTACACATGAGCCCCTCCTTTGTGATGGGGATTTCAGGTGGAGGGCCTGAATATGCCCCTAGGAGGTCAGAATCCTTGTACATACCCAGGATAATTTCAACATAAGGTGTTGGATTTACTTCTCCTATTGTGGGTAGGATGTTGCCAGTATTGGTGGATGCTTAGGCCAATGTAGTGACTAATTTGGTCGAGGGTGACCACCTTCCCGTTGAAGGGATATGGAATGTCGAGGAGGAAACTGCCTTCATGGCATACATGTAACTACGACCCAAGAGGATTTTGTAGTCTAGCTGAGAATCGATGACTTCAACATCTATCATCATTATTTCCACCCCTAGCTCTATGGGGACATTCTTGTACAATCCTCATGGTTTTGATGGACTTCCACCATATGTGTGAAGAGCAATAGATGATGGGACTTACTTGGGTGAGCCCAATCTCTTCCAAACATTGGAAGACATAAATCATGTGGATGTTCATTCATTGATGATACATCAATGAATGATGATGTTCTTCATCGTGACTGGGACTTGGAATGTGACTAATGATGGTAGTCGTGATTCACATTTGTCGAGGTCAAAAGTCATAAGGTTTGCATCAGAAGGGTCAACAACACCAAGAGCATTCAATAATTCTTTCATTGTGAAGGGAAAGATTGAAGTATTTCTAATGTTGACATGGCTGCTAGTGATCATTATAAACGACAATAATGTTGTAATTATGGGAAGCCTGCAAGTGGGGATTATGAGGGGTACACCTATGTGGTGCTTTGGGTATCCTTGAAATTTTCTCTGCGTTGGGATGTGAAATTTTCAAAGGTCCTCGTGAAGGGAACAAAGTCTCTTCAAGGATGGGTGAGGTGTCAACATTGGTGTACCCTTTGACATGAGTTTGAAGGTTGACGGACACCGAGTTCATATAAATGTTTTGGAAAGAAACATCAGCGAGGGTTGAGGATCTAGTTGTTGGGTAACCACTCCTTGATTAGAAAAGGGCTGTTGCAAAAAAAATTGCTTGGGTTGTGGTGCAAGAGGCACCTGAGGAGGGTTTGCAAGTGTATGCTTCTCAGCTCCCACCATCTGTTGGAAAACAGGGATAGGCAAACAATGGTGAGCATAATGACCATACTCACCATAGATTGAATAAGGATAATTTGTCATTAGGTTGGAATTATTGCTTTGCTTTGGGTGGTTTCCCCCTTATGTTAGTTGGTTACCCTGGTTATGGTTGTGTTGGCGAACTGGTTGGACCCCTTCCCCTGTTGTTGGGGTTGTTTGTTATTTCCCTTCTTCTTCCCCAAATTTTTAGGATTTGGGGGATTGGCAATGTTCAACTGCTCAAATTGTTGAGTTTGTTGTTGTATATAAGTTTGAACAAAGTTGACTCCCATATGAGGCATGGGTGTTGTACTAGGGGGACATAGGTATGGGCAATAAGGATTATACCCTGAGGGTGGGATATAGGTTGGTTGTGGTGCATATGATGTGGATGTAGGCATGGGTGGTTCCATTTGTGGTTGAGGAACTGTTTGTACTTGGCTTGTACTAGGATAAAAAATCTTGTATGGTCTATATTGGGGTTGTCCAAATGAAGGATTTGGAACAATAGTAGTGGGATCTGACATAATGGGGATAGGTGGGTATTGAGACATAATGGGTGGTGGTGCAAGAGTTGTTTGTGGGGGGGCTTTACTGTGGGAGGAAATGGACCCAATAAGCCAATTTATGGAATGTGACATCCCTGCAATGGGGGGATCTAATGATCGATGTTGAGGGGCATCGAGTAATACAGTGTATAAGTACCTTGATTGGGCATAGATGGGTTTAAAGTGTTGGGATTTGAGAATCACTTCTTCCTCATTTTGTGGCATTAAGGTAGGCACATCCTTTGTGATGGTATTAGAAAAACATGATCGTAGAGCAATAACAAAACAAGATGCAACTGTTAAAACACATAAACACATTATAAGAGAGACACCAATATAATGTGGTTCACCCAAGATGGGTCACGTCCACATAGAAATTTCCAGTCCTTTATTATTATACCATCAAGCAAAAATGAAGGGATACAACCTACAACACACTCGCTTCACTTCCTCTTCACTATGTCACAGTCTCTCTCACATAATCACAGAGATCGCTTTTCATAATGCTACAATACAATACATAACCGTATTACAATTCCTTCCTTTTATAAAGAGAATACCATGGTAAAATACCATAGGCTTGCCAAAACCATGGGCTCATAAATCACCCATTATTGATCAAGTCATGACTCTCAAATTACAACATTTTACAAAGCATTTTTTCCTAAATTTTCGCTACGGTGGCATTATCCCCAAACCCCTTCCATAGGGGGATCCCAAAATACTTGATCCCCCCACCCCCTTGGACCCCCCTGACAATTGTAGTGGGGGGGGGGAATCGCCCCCCCACACACCATTTTCAGGTGTTGGGATCCAAACACGACTGAAATAATAACATCTCTGAATTAGGAATATCAGGATCCACAACTAACAGATTTCTGGTTGGAGTGATTTGAGAAACCAATCTAAAAGGAAGGGAGGTTGAATGTTGATTTTTCACAAGGAGTGACGACGGCGCCATTCATGGATGTGATCCACTATGTATGTAGTAGTATTTTTTCAAAACTCCATGATAATTTCAAGGCCAATCTCGTGCCTTATTAGTAAATAAAAGTAGGATATAAATGAGGTGGCAATGGTATCAAATGTGGTATGAGATGCTTGTGTCAAATTTACGTGCCACTTTGTCATTGTACCGGTTAGGGTTCTTTGGAAGAGATGGAGGCGTACTGAATATTCCAATATGATGTTGGAGGAATACCCTAGATGGAAAGACATGATATGGTTGGCATGATCATCTCCCTATTTCCCTTCGGACTTAGGGATGTTTGAGGGGATTTTTGGGGGCATATCTGAACAGGTGGCATCATAAGCTATGGGGTCATTGACCAATTTGGCTAGATTAGGGGGGTTCAATCTTTCCATGAATGTTAAGTTTGGGTTGGGTCCCGCCATTGTATTCCAAATGTTGTTTCCGTGAGGGGGAGACCTTGGAATACGTGGCAGTGATATTTGTCTTATAGGGGAAGATGAAGATTTGGTGTGGCTTCCTCCCAATGGGAGAGAAGAAAGTGGTGTATTCCGTTTTGGTGGAATGAACAAAGGTGGGCCTCTTCCATGAGAGGAGGATGAAAATTTATCTAAACTTACTCAAAGGGGAGATAGTGAGTCAAGTGGGGTATGTCCTTGCTTATGTGATCCAATCAATGTGGACTAGGAATGGCCCTGACCAGGTGATCTCCCTCGTATACCATAGGGAGATAAAGGAAACAACATTCCTCGAGAGAGGGGAGAGGCCTTGCATTCTATAGGATTCCCTTGGGGGGGGGGTGTTGTTCCTTTATGGTGGAAGTCTAGTAACTAAGTGAGAGTTATGGGTGACGAATAAACACAATATAGACAAATTCAAAAATATTCTAACCATAACATATGCAAAATGGTGCAACAAGTGAGTGATATGTGCAAAGATGGCTTAGTGCAAAGGTGTCCACATGTAGGTTCTTTTTAAATTACGAGTTTAATGATCTTGTATTTCAAAAATAACAACAAGTGTAAATTCTCTAAAAATACCTAACGTCCTTCCTCTCAAATGTAATCGGACCTCCCAAAAGCACAATTGATGGTGATAGTGGAATCCACACAACAATTGACTAGTTGAGGTAACAAAGAGGCATTTCTATCGATGATGGGGCCAATGCTCCAATCAAGAAGACTTGACAACACCTCCCAATGGAAATAGCTAACTTCAGGAGTCACTTGCACTCACAAATTTTCCTTGGCGATTCACTAAGTTTGACCACTAAGGTTACCTTGCGTCAAGTGTGGATCAACAGTTGGTCCTGGGCGGTATACTATCGCCTCCCTAACAACAAGGTGAGTGCCTCGTAGGGGATAGCAAGGAAGCTATACCTAGGATTTCACCTCCTTGGTCTCGGTACAATTTTGATATGGGATCTCTTTCAACACTTTTTTATAACAGGATTTGAGAGCACCCTAAAATACGACAATGCTATGTTTTAAAAAATATGCCTAATGAAACTAGATTGGTGGGCATTATTTGGATGCCTAGCCCAATTAACCCTACCAAAATAAAATATGGTTTGTGACCTCATGTGGAGGATTTTAGTTGGTTAGCATTTATAATGGTTTCCTGTTAAGGATTTTGTTGTGAATTAAATGAGTGCAAGGGAGGTATTTCACAGTTCCCTTCCTTTGGATTCATTGAAATTGTGAAGAGCAAACTCAAGTGGAGAGAGTATTTAGGTCCCTTAATGTGTGCAAGTGGGAAAACACATGTGATGAAAGAAAATAGTATTGTTGCAATTAAGTAGAGTGCTAAAAAAATGATGTAAATTGTAACTTGAGCTCTAAACAAACTAATGATGCTTGCAAAAATAAATGTTAAGTGTGCAATGGAGGTATTTCACACTTCACTCCCTTTTCTAATTCACCAAGATCTATGGAATGCGAGGTGAAGAGAATACTTTGGGATAGGAGAGTCTTTAGGTCCTTGCTTGTGTGTAAAAAGTGAATTCTACACTTCTTGAACTAAAGATGATAAAGTAAAGCAAAGAACCATAAGATGTCCCGAATACTAGTGACAACAATGAGGTCCTTGGGGAGCCTCAAGGTTGGTTACCTAAGTAGATTTCGAGGGATGATTCCTTTACTTACTAATCTTAGTCTAGGTGGGCTAATTACTATAGAAACAAGTAACCATTGCTGGTTAATTAATTCCTAGTTAATTAGTTATTAGCAATTGGATTGCAGATTGTTGATTGAACTGATAAAAATCAATTGAAAGAACAACTACGCAAAAAATAAATTTACAATCATGTTGCAACGCGACATAAACACTCACTAGAGAGTTGTAGCATGGGAATAACGAGAGAGAAATCACACTGATGTGAAATAGGAAAATCGTGTGGGCAGAAATATGTTAAAATGCATTGTTTGTGCACCTATCGAAACTATATGCACGTTGACGATGCGTCCGAGATGTCAAGAATCACGTTACTGATAAAATGGTTTAACTGATCGAATGGGGGTCAAATTCTTGGGATGAGAGGGATGGTTCTCTTCACCTACAAATCAAAAGAAACAAAAAATTAACCACTATACAAACAACAACCTAAGTAAAGAGAAATGAACAAAAAATGAAGTGGAGTCGGCATTAATACTATCGTGGGAAATATTGCATAAGAGTGCTTTCCCACTTTGGGAAGGGGCTAGGCCTTGTAGGTTGCAACAACACATCAGTATATGGAGCCCCTTTGGTGTATTGGATGAGGTAATATTGTGACCCAAGTGATTTAGCAAGAGATCATTATTGGAAAAATAAAACAAAATGAAGAAAATGATAACAAATCTAAATAAAATGACAAAGGGAGTAGAGGATGAAAACTCCAACAATCAATGTGAGACAAACCACTTGTATATTGCGCAATGGTCAATATAGTACAACACCATGGAGATGTGAGCTCCAAAAGGAGGCAAACAATATTCCTAAGGGAGGCCTTTCTTGTCCAGACTTGTTTGCAAAATGGTTAAGGAACCAATATGAGAATTAAACTTTCCCTTGTTAGATTTTTATCATTTAATCAATATGATATAGGATCTCATATGAGATAATAACATGCACAACAATAATCACAAGAGACAAGAGACAAAAAGATTTTTCCTCGGGGAAACCATAAAGGAGAAAACCCCGCAACTTCCTCATAGATAGAATGAGCACCAATAGAAAAAGTAAAACCTAAAAACACAAAGATGATCTTCGACAGTTGTTCTCTCTCTCTCACTTGAGTGAGCTCCTCCTCTCTCACTCATGCACTAAAGTTGAGTGAGTGTGTGTTCCAAATAGAGAGTCTCACTCTCTATTTATACTAGTTTTCCACTTGACAATTACTTACCAGGGCCGATCTCACTAGGAGAGTCTAATAACCCTAGTACCCCTCAAATTTGGGGACTATTGCCCCGACTTACAATAGAGGGTTAAACTCTATGACTTTACATGACTTTATTATAATAATGATTCTCCCGATAGGAACATCAAGGTACAATGAAATACAATATAAGATATATGAGTGAATACATCATGAAGTTACAAATACATCAACACTCCCTTTTAACTAGGAAGGTATTCTCTTGGCACATTTCATCAACATAAGTCTTCATTACCGGATCGTCATCAAAGCTGGATCATCATCATCATCACTCCTCCCGCTATCTCGAGCAAATGGTGCTATCTCTCAATTCTACTCGTCATAGGAAGTTCTACAGAGCCAACCCTTTTTCATGCTGGTTGTAGGTCTCAGCACTTAGATCTGACCATGGGAGGCTCAGCCTGCCACCATGTTGAAAAGGCCCAATGCTTACATCTGACCATGGGAGGCCCAGCATGCCACCATGTCAGCAAGGCTCTACACTTAAATCTGACCATGGGAGGCCCAGCTTGCCACCATGTCAGAAATTATCGGCACTTACATCTAACCATGGGAGGCCCAACCTACCACCATGTTAGAAAGGCTCCATCACTTACATTCGACCATGGGAGGCCCAGCCTGCCACCATGTTAGAAATTCTCAACACTTACATCTGACCATGGGAGGCCCAACCTGCCACCATGTTGGAAAGTCTCAGCACTTGCATCTGACCATGGGAGGCCTAGCCTGCCGCCATGTCAGAAAGGCTTGGCACTTACATCTGACCATGGGAGGCCCAACGTGCCACCATGTCAGAAAGGCTCACGGACTCATCACTTCCCCTTGGAAGGAACTTCGATCTGGAGAACACCAAGCTTCTCCCTGAAGTACTCAAACTTCACTCTGGCTAATGGCTTGGTCAACACATCAACTATCTGCTCATCCGTCGCAACATACTGGAGCGTCACTGCTCCTCTCTACACCATACCCCTGATATAGTGGTATTTGATCTCAATGTTCTTCGACTTATCATGGAACACCGGGTTCTCTGAAAACTTCACACAACTCTGGTTGTCACAATATATACAAGTAGCATCCAACTGGAGATCAAACAAATCAGATAGTACCTTCCTTAGCCACACCACCTCACAACTAGCTGAACAAGCTACGACATACTCTGCTTCGACTGTACTTAGTGCCATGCAGTACTGTTTTCTGCTAAACCAAGAGATCACACCTGATCCCATACTGAAGAAACACCCCGAAGTTCTCTTCCTATCAATGGCACTGCCTCCAAATCCACATAACCCTCCAGGTTAATCTTCTGATTTGCCTCATACTTGAGCCCATAATCAACTGTACCCTTCAGGTACCTCATAATATGCTTTACAGCAATCAGGTGAACATGTCTTGAATCCGTCAGGAACTGGCTCAATGTGTTCACAGCAAAGCAAAAATCTGGTCTCATATTCGTCAGGTACATCAAGGACCCAATCATTTGACGATACATCGTAGCATCAACCAACTCTGATGAAGCATCACTCAATAGCTTCAGGTTTGATGCCATAGGTGTGGTCATGGCCCTGTAGTCCATCATTCTGAACCTCTTCAGGTTCTTTAATGCATACTTCCCTTGTCCAAGGGAGATTCCATCTACATTCTGCCACACCTCCATGCCTGTAAAGTAGTGCATCATACCTAGGTCTTTCATCTCGAACTCGGCATCAAGCTTCCTCTTCATGTTAGAAATCGACCAATCCTCACCTGTCACAAATAGGTCATCTACGTATAGTAGGAGTATCACTAGGTTCCCTTCTTCAACCTTATAGTAAAGGTTGGAATCTACTTTACTCTTGGTAAATTCCAAGCTAGTTAAGAAGTTGTCAATTTTGCCATACCATGTCCTGGGTGCCTGTTTCAAACCATATAGGGCCTTTTTAAATCTGCACACATGAGTCTCCATGTCATGTGTCTCAAAACTGAGTGGCTTCTCCACACACACTTCCTCTTCTACTACACCATTCAAGAACGTTGTCTTGACATCCATTTGGTGTATCTTCCATTTCATCACTACAGCCAGAGCAAGTACCGATCTGATGGAAGTGTATATGGCTACAAGTGCAAAAGTTTCTTCATAATCTATCCCTTCCTTCTGGGAGAAGCCACGTGCCACAAATATTGCTTTATATTTTTCTATGCTGCCATCTGTAGCATGTTTGATCTTGTAGATCCATTTGGAAGTTACAACAGACTTCCCTTATGGTCTTGGGACCACATCCCATAAATCATTCTTCATGATTGACTGGTACTCCTTGATCATAGCATCCTTCCATTCTTTCTTTTCTGACACTTGTTCATAGTTGGAAGGTTCTTTATTAATGATATCACACAATAGGGCTACATAACTGGAGTAGGACCTAGTTCTGTTCCTTTCTTTGTGCATTTCTTCTGAAGCCCCATATCTTTCTGCACCTTGGATAGCCTCTCGTACCCATGCAGGTTTCCTTTTGTAAGGATTCTTCTCTTGGGGTGGATCTACAGGTTCCCGGGGTTCTTCTATTTCTCGATCTTCTTCTGGAGTTGCATCGTTCATAGTTGTATCTCAGGTCCTGGGTGCTTCTGTTTCTGCAGGTTCTTCAACAGGTCTCTTTCTGAATTTGTTGTAAGTTGAGTCTTCGTCAAATGTTACGTCCCTGTTGATGTCGATCTTCTTGAATCCTGGGAAATATATTCTGTAACCCTTCGAGCTTTCACTATATCCCACAAATACACCCTTCTTTCCTGAAGAATCTAACTTTGTCCTCTTTTCTTTTGGAATGTGTATGTATACTGGACAACCAAATATTCTGAGATGACTGACTTCTGGTTTCTTGTCGAAGAAGACTTCTTATGGTGTCTTGATCTCAAGTACTCTATGCAGAGTACGTGTTACAGAGAGAAATTACTATGGCTTGGGGTACCACAACAGACAGCTTGACTCTAGAAATCAATCCTTTCCAATATTCAATAGAAAGTAGATATCTAACACTAAAGGATCAAACCTCGTACCTTATTCTGGACAGTGGAAGTAGATTCTCGTTGAGCTTTCCAACTTCAGCTTGAATTGATAGATTACTTCCTCAACAACAAGTAAACAATACAAGCATACTATATATATTGGTGTTAGATCTATTCTAGCATATATAATCAACAATGTATCAACATTTGAAAACATCCCATGGATAAAATATTCATTCAAACACACATTATTGGACAGGAAAAGATATTTTCATTAATATAAAATCAGAGATTACAATGGATACAACCTCTGTCGGCACGTCTGCAAATCGGAGAAACTGAATTCCCCACTTGGGCCTCCACCACCTCAATCCTCCATCTCTCGATAGCAAGCTCACAAGCAAAAGGCAAGCTTGGGAAGAACACAAAAGTGCTCCAAGGGACAAAGGGATGCAGACTCAAGCATAAGTTCCGGCAACAATGAACTATAGTTTCTTTGCTCTCAATTCTCTCATATGCCTTCATCTTATGAGCTATAACAATACGGTTCTATACATACAAAGTTGTCCTAGCAGTTTCAACCCATAGATGCATGGGAAGATCTCCATCATGAAGCATTGCCCTTGTTGCTTCCATAATCGTTTGATTCTTCCTTTATACAACTCCATTCTGTTGTGGATTATATGGAGTGGTCAACTCCCTCTTAATCCCCGACTCTCTGCATAATTCCTTGAATTCAGCTGATGTGAATTCTCAGCCATTTTCTGATCAAAAGGTCTTGGTTTTCTTCTCTGCATGGTTCTCGATCAAGGCTTTGAACTCCTTGAACTTACTGAATACTTCATCCTTGCTTTTCAAGAAATATATCCATGTCTTCCTAGAAAATTAATCAATGAAAGAAACATAATATATGTACCCACTCAATGAACTAGATAACATCGGACCGCATACATCAGAGTGGATGATTTCCAAGATTCCTTTTTCCTTGATCTCGCTACTTGGAAATGTCTTCTTTGTGTTCTTTCCTTTCACACATCCTTTGCAAACACCTTCATGCTTTGCCTGTATTTCTAGAAGACCTTCAACAACTTTGCTTGCAAGTGGTAGTTCCCTATGGTGCACATGTGCAAGCCTTCTATGCCATAATTCACTTGGCTCTACTGAGTCATGGACCAAGGCTTGTTTTGGTTGGCCCTTTACCTTGTATAGGCCTCCCTCTAGCTCTCCAATCACTACTGCATCATCTATAGTATTTCCCTTTGGCCATATAAGGACATGGCCATCTATAAATGCAACCCTCATGCCTTTTGCATCCAATGCAGATATGGAGATGAGATTCTTCTTTAGTCCTGGTACAAACAAGACATCCTTCATCTTCATATACTTTCCAGAGTCTAGCTTATAGGAGGATTCACCACTACCTTCTATGGGATACCGGTAGTCATCCCCAAGTTTCACTTTGTGGGGTGATTCATGTTTGGATAGTTTCACAAAAGATTCTTTGAATCCCGTCATGTGCTTGGAAGCCCCACTGTCTATGGGCCAATCATTGCTTCCATGTGTGACAATTCCTGTGAGGGAAGAAATCAAAACATACTCTTCATCACTTGAAGAATCTTCACTTTCTTGTTTGACTCTCTTTGTAGGAGGTTCATCATCCTCTACAGTGTGAGCATGATGTCTTCTTTTGTTTTCCTTCTTCTTGTGAGATCCACCCTTATTTTTAGGACAATCTCTGGCAAAGTGCCCTCTCTCATCACATGTAAAGCATCTGTATTTAGATAGATCTCTGTTGGATCTTCTAGGGTTATCTTTCTGGTGAGAATGCTTACCTTTGGGATGATGATAGTCCCGTGTGATTTTCTTGGTGTGTACTATGAGAGCTTGATCTTCATTTCCCATCTTTTCTTCTTGAGATACTATTCAAGCTTCTTCTTGTGAGCATTCCTCCCACAACCTACTGAAGGTGATTAGCTTTCTTCTAACACAAATCCCTTCAATGAAGGAGTCCCATGACCTAGGGAGACCGTTTAAGGTGGTCATCACAATTTCTGCATTCTCTACTTCTTCTTCTATTGCTTCAAGTTGTTCTTTGATTTGAGAGACCCTTGTAAATTATGACTGTATGGTCTCTGCATTCTGGATCTTCACATTCTTCAACTGGTTTCTCAAAGTCATCTTCCGATTTATGTTCTTTCCTTCGAATATCTTGGTCAAGGAATCAAACATCTCTTTAGGTGTCTTTAGGGAATAAACTTGTGGTATAAGGTGATCCTTGATAGAATCAACAATAATTCTCTTGGCCTTGACCAAGTTCTTCTTGTGTAAGGCCTTAGCCTCATCTTCCCCTGGAACTGGAACCTCTCCACTTATGTAGGAGTCCAATTTATTTTCTTCAAGAACCAGTGAGATCCTCTACTTCCATGCTCGGAAGTTATCAGCTCCCTCAAGCTTTTCATCAAGCTTGGTGAGATGAGACATCTTTAAATGAGAACCTCAAATGGAAATACAAAAGATTTAGATCTTACCAATTTGAGATATCGGAACTAGATCTGGAGCTGATTTTTTGGTTCTGGGGCAAATTAGGGTTTGATTTTCCCAAAGTTCAACCCAACCAAAAACTTCAATCTTGGTCTCTAAACTTCGATTTTGATGAGGAGAGCAATCCTATGCTAGGCTCATTAAAAAATTCCTCTTCTATGAAAATCCCTAATTTTCCGCTGTAGTGGTAGGTCAAAAACTGAAAATGCTCATAATCAGATTCTGCTTCGACAGAAAGATGCACCCTTCAATGGAGAGTCAACCTAGCCTCCTTTTGTTGATGATCTGTGGAGAGAGACCCAAAAAGTAAGAATCCCTAGCTTCTGCAGCTACATAGTTTCTTCTTCTTAGGTTAGCTCTGATACCATGTTAGATTTTTATCATTTAATAAATATGATATAGGATCTTATCTGAGAGAATAACATGCACAACAATAATCACGAGAGACAAGAGACATAAAGAGTTTTCCTCGGGGAAACCATAAAGGAGAAAACCCCGCAACTTCCTCAGAGATAGAATGAACACTAATAGCAAAATTAAAACCCAAAAACACAAAGATGATCTCCGACAGCTATTCTCTCTCTCACTTGTGCGAGCTCCTCCTCTCTCACTCATGCGCTATAGTTGAGTGAGTGTGTGTTCCAAATAGAGAGTCTCACTCTTTATTTATACTCGTTTTCCACTTGAAAATTACTTACCAGGGCCGACCTCACTAAGAGAGTCTAATAACCTTAGTACCCCTTAAATGTGGGGATTATTGCCTCGACTTACAACGAAGGGTTAAACTCTATGACTTTAAATGACTTTATTATATTAATAATTCTCCTGATAGGACATCGAGGTACGATGAAATACACTATAAGATATACAAGTGAATACATTCCGAAGTTACAAATACGTCAACAAACCCTTGAGGGAAGGAGTTAAGGGAGCTTTGGTGAATGCTTGACAAGAGGGAAGAGGTGAGCTAATATAAAGCTCAATCACAATTCTAGTAGCATAACCTTACTCAAATTTCTTCCTATAATAATCATTCCCATGAATTTCTTTTATAGGTCAAGTGGTGGCAAAGAAATAACAAGATCATAATGTGAACTCAATGATCCATGTTTTGGTTCCAAAGTACGCCAAGAGGACATTTAAGGAAACCAAGTGTGTGGGGAGCCAAAATTTGAACTCTTTGGGTAGGTGGAGCTTTCACGAGTCTTCAATGCATCGCTGATGGGTGACATCCCACTGTTTGTGTCAGTCGCGTGGATCTCAAAGGAAAATATGTGTTGTAGCATGAGTGTTTGTTATGGAGATGCATGAAGTAGAGCGTATAAACAAAGTTTAACTCGCATGGTTGTGGATTTTGACTGCTTTGGGGGAATTTTGGACTCAATATGCTCTTTGGATCTTGTGAAGATGTCTTCGGTTGGATGCATGTTGTATGTTGATGACTCTTTACCATGTGAATTGTGAATTTTTTGTAGTTGTGCGAGTTTTTCGTGATAACGGGCTCATTCTCCCCGTAATCAATGCCTAAGTTGTCAATGCCATCCTTACATTGGCCCAATCCAAGACATGTGGCTTGGCCATGCAACCACCTGTATCATCGACTATCATCATACACTTGTGGGGTAAGTGCTTCCCATCATCGAGTCACTCGCATTTGAGATCAAATTTGATTATAATATTGATTATATTAAATAAATTTAAAATGAAAATTAAAGTATTTATTTTTTATAAAATATAAAAAATTATAAGCTAAAAAAATGTNATCGCTAATGGCATCTTGTGGAGAATCTGCGGTCAGTAAATGTATATCGTCGACCTTTCAAGCCATCCTTGGCTCATCTTCAGGACATTATCGCTAATGTCCTGAAGATGAGCCAAGGATGGCTCGAAAGGTCGATGATATACATTTACTGACTGCAGATTCTCCACAAGATGCCATTAGCGATAACTGCGAATTCTCAGCCAGAACCAATATTATTGCTCTCAAGTTTTATTCTTCTAAACTTAAAAAAGTGAATAATCGGTAAAGTAAAAATTATTTTTATGATAAAATCTTAAATCGAAAAATAAAAATAATAATAGAACTTAAATAAAAGAATACAAATAAGATGTTTACATTTTAATGAAATGATTATGTTGAGGTTGTATTTTCTATAGTTGAGTATGAGGGAGAAGTGTAATTCCATGCAGGGTTCAAAATTCAAGCTATCAGAGCCCTTCAAAGGGCTCCCAACATGTCTAAGAAGGGGCATTAAAAAATTACCCATCATTTAAAATTATGATTTTGATTTTTGATAGTTTAAGGAAAAATGATGAAATTAGATTAAAACTTCATTAAAAGGGTTATAATAAAAATTGCACGTCAAACATTATTTTGTCTGCCATGCCATACCTACTACTGAAGGCTTCAGTGGAGCTATCGCTACATACAAATCTACCACTGTACCATGATAGCGGAATTTTAAACCAATATTTACTACTCTGTACCACTCAATTGATAAGACATATACAACTCTGTTCGAGTATCATTATGAAGCTTTCTTGGTGTATGTGAAGCTTCCATAGTCAATAAATCAACTTAAGTTCCAACTTTTCTTTGCTTTTTGTAGAAGAGTAAAATCAACGTAAGTTCCAGGGTCTCTTAGCTTTTTGTAGAAAAGAAAGTCGGAAATACATAGATATCAATATTGAAAAGAATTTTGGAGGTTTATTCACATCTTTCGCCTCATGGGAAAGGGCCAGTAGCTCTAGTTCCTATATCGACAATACAATGGGGAGGAGGCGGGCTTTCTTCTTTAGTTGGTAGAAGCTGTCATGGATGTAGTTGAGAACAAAGACGGTGAAGGATATCATGTCACCATTTCCTCTCTCTTGGAACTCATCCACATCAGGCTCTTAAGGTAAGCCTTGTTTTATGTATTTCATGGAAAAAAGGTACAGAGTTAGAATAAATTTAGAAATGGGTTAATTATTCTTCAATTTCCATATGTAAACTATATTATTGTTCTCTCCACTCTATTTCAAGATGGAAGGTAATGCACACAGGAACCCTATACTATATCCACAATTAAAAACCGCTGGTCCCTATGGAATTTGAGCAAAAGCTTATTGTTTTACTTCTTTGAAGAACACATCGAGTTACAAAGGAAGTTCCCAGTCGGTGAAGGAAATTCCCAGTCCACCAGAATCATTCCCAAGTAAGAGCATCGTTCCTATCTAGAGACAACCAACATATTTTTTGTTTGGATACAATACTTATTTACTTGTTGAATTAACCTTACCTAACTTACCCAAAGATGACATGTCTTTCCTTTATTAGAATTACTCCATATCGTTTAAGTCAAAGTATAGTATTCGACCGACAACTCCAAAATTGCTTAGGGAAGATAACATACAACAAACATAATTGCCCTTGAACTTTGAAGTTAATTAGTAAAAACTCACTATCTTGTGACCAAAGGGATAGGAACAACAAAGGAACATGAGCGGAGTCACTCAACCAAAATGATAGTGATATATTTATAAATCAGACGTAGAGTAGAGGGGGCAACTCTTCGGAATTTTAAGGTTTGGATGCAATGGATGTGAATCTAGAATAAATCAGTATACTATATGCAATGCCCAATTAGTAGTGTTTGCATTTGAGGAGTATATCTCATTGATATTAAAACAAAGAGCAAAGCGGAGATGCAACATATCATGGGGTATACTATATATGTATGTGTTGCTGCTAGTAGAGGGTATGGCGATATAACCTTTATTTTTGTGTTAATGTTCACCAAATGCATGTGTATGACTTCCCCGTATGCTTCTTTGTCGATTTGGCTAAGTAAGTGAATAGATGTATTGTGTGAAGGAAGGGGCAAGTGTTAGTATTCACTGCATGCATTGAAAAATGAATGGAATAGGGAAATTGGGTGTAAACTAGGTTTATGTTTGTGATTCCCCAAACTGTAGAGCCTTCACAAGACCTCACACACATAATTTTGGGTAGATTTGCGGCTACCCCAATACAAGTACCTTGAATAACAAGGATGATACTTGCAAACTCAAACAATTCCACTTCATAGAGGCTTCTTTGGCTTTGTAATATGCAACTTAATCTCATCCTCATTATCCAAAGATAACAAACCCCTGGATGGATTATTAAAGTTTTTGTAGTTTTGAATAAGATGAATATGAAGATTTGATAGATAAGTTTTAGAAGTTTTCGTTTAAAAACTGGGGATTGGGTAGATAAATCTTGAAAATTTTTGGGACAAGTTTCACTTTCTTTAAATTATAAAAATAGTTTTTGGAGTTATGTTGGTTTTAAGATCCTAGTTGGGAATATGTAATATAATTGGTAAAAAGACTAATTATATGTTTATTTTGGAGATAGAACAATACAATTTGAAAGTTTGTATTTAAACAATGTATCTTGTCAATGTAATAATTATGGACTTATTGCCTTCTTTAGTGTTATAAATTTGATTGAAAATATAATATTTATTTAGTACATTTTTTTTATGAAGTGTATAATTGATTTATATTTGTCAATTAAAATGTGATTTTTTTAGAAGCCCTTCATCATTAAAAGACGGCATAAATATATACCCTTCTAATTGAAATTAAGACTAACCATTCAAATCTGATTCTTGATTCCATGCTCAAGGTGGAGTTGACAAGTGACATTTAAATAAATTAATAAAATAGTATGTAAAAAAATTACAGTACTTGCTTTAACATAATGTTCAAAATAAAAAGATATATATTTGGATGTATTATAACTTAAAAAATTAACAAAACTTTGATACTTCTTGTTATTAGAGAACATTCTCACTATCCAAGTATGAAGTTCTCCCTATTTTCAACCACATGTCATATATTATACCCTTCTAATTGAAATTAAGACTAACCATTCAAATTTGATCCCTAATTCCATGCTCAAGGTGGAGTTGACAAGTGACATTTAAATAAATTAATAAAATGGTATGAAAAAAAATTACAATCGTGCTTTAACATAATGTTCAAAATAAAAAGATATATATTTAGATGTATTATAGCTTAAAAAATTAATGAAACTCGGATACTTCTTGTTATTAGAGAACATTCTCACTATCCAAGTATGAAGTTCTCCCTATTTTCAACCACATGTCATATATTATTCAATGTACTATTGATATAGTTTTCAACAATGCAAGTTTGACTATATCCAATTAATCACTTGATATGGATATATTACATAATTTATCTATTTTTACCTCTTTGCAATTTACATGGTTATTTTTATAATGGTGATGGCATTAGTCTTTAACAATTTAATTTAATATAGGTTTATCATAAGCATAGATCCATCTTAACTTAGAATCTATCATGCATTGATATGGGTCAAATCTCTCAAGGTGCAAACTTTTCCTTAAGTTTTTGTACTCCAAAAAACCTTTGCACATTTAGAAATTTTATCCCTATTGATACATGATAGATGCATAGTTAAAATTGATCTATGCTCGTGAAAATATTAGAAAATAAAAGAACACTACCATTATTAAAAATATTACTAATTCCAAGGTCTAATAAAGTTGCAAGTTAAAAAAATGATAATTGTTCAATTAAGAACTACATCACATTTTGCATAACTATCAACAACACAAACTAACATTTTGCAGAGCTATCAAACAACACAAACCAAATTTTAAAATTTTAAAATAAATATCTAAATAACTAACTTCAAAAATATAAATTTTTAAAATTTCTCTATTTATTCATTTTGTTGTTAAAAACACATCTTTCAAGGAAAATGCTCAAAAGCTTACACAATAATATCTCAATAATAATAATTCACATATTACTATCACTCAAATTAGTTCCTTCTAAAACCCAATTAACTTTACTCCTTTTTATATCATATAAAATAAATAAATAAAAAACTTTAAAAACATCATCCTAATCTAATATATAATTTATAGAATTGGACTTTTATTATTCAAATTATATTTAAAAATTAATTAATTTTAAATCGAAATAAAATGCAATTCTTAAAGCCTATCTGTTTCAAAATTCCCATATATTTATAAATAAGCCCAAGAGTGCGGTCAACCATCCACATCCTCATTAAATAAAATATTTCAAACTATAATAAGTAGACCACAGTGCGGTCACCTATCCACATCCTCATTAAATAAAATATTTCAAACTATAATCAGTAACTTTTTGCGTTTTTAAATATTGTTATACACCATTATCATTTATTTCAATAATTTCATCATTTAAATATTGTTTATTCCTAATCTTATCATTTAAATATTAATTATATTGAAAATATGACAATAATTTAACAAACATCATATTTTCAAAACCCTACTGCGGCCCATCCATATTCTCAGCAATGAAAATAGAATATCATACGTTAACAAAAATATAATATAATACTGCATGCCCAATGCCATTCTAACCCCACGTGATTACCAACCTCATACAACTTTTCCATTTTAATGAATTTCAGATTTGTGTTTCCATCATCCATCTGTGTTGCATTAACCCCTACCTAGTACCATCTACCCAACCCCAATGCGACAACAACTTCTAATCGTGGTTTGGAGGCCACCAATTTTTCGTGGGTTTTTCACAGCTGGATTTCGTCAACACATCTACCTCGTTACTTACCATTCCTGTACTTTCATCGTTTGGCAGTTGCCCACAGGTTGACTGCATTACAACATGTACTAATACTGTTGAGATACATTCTGTAACCTCTGTGATTCTGTGTTCATTGCACCCAGTGTAGAAGTACACAAACTGTATATCCAATCTCTGCATGTGTTCGATATGACGTGTATGGAATGTTAAAATTCAATCTGCAGGTTTTGTGGGCAATCCAGCGTTTTTGTTGAGGTTGACACTGTAATTTCTGTGGTGTCAATCAGGGGGGGTGTTGTAATTTGTTATTGATACATGGCGAGATCAAGGGATTTTGAAGTGGGGAAGTGTGTAAGGGAGTTGGGAGTAAATGACATAGTCCAAGCAGGTCTTCCGCCCCACAAGGCTGCAATCTTCTATGGCAAACTTGAACGAGCTATTGCAGAGCTTGGAGGATCGGAGACTTTGTTATGGCAGAGAGTTTCAAAGGAGCTTTTGAATCCCCGCTATCCACATACTCTGCACCAGCTTATGTACTATTCCATTTATAAAGACTGGGATAATGCCAAGAATGGGCCTCCCCTTGCATGGTCTCCTACTCAGTAAGTTGCTCTTTAATTTACAAGAAAAAAGTCTTTTTCTCAATAGCTCAGGCAATTCAGACTTATATAGGTTGCTAGAGGTTTAGACAGTATTCTTTTTGTGTTAAAAAAAGTTATATTAAACCCCCAGGCTTAGAAACTCAAAAAACTGAGCATTGCATACCTAACATTGATGATCTCCCCAAAATTCAAACTATAAATTAAAACCGAACATCTTTTAGCCTGTGTATATGGCTGACCTCCGGCCATTCTTGATGTAATCCATCTTAACTTTGGATCTGCCAAGTGCCAAGAGGGATCAAATACATTGAGGTGCAAACTTTTTTTCAAATTTTGCACTCTAAAAACAGTTTGCACCTCAAGGGATTTGATACTTTTTCTGCTTGCTAGATCTGGAGTGAAGATGGATCTATACTGGTTCCATATGTAAATCCCTGGTTTAATGATGCTCAAGTCCCAGATGGCCTAGCAAGAAGTGTCAAAGTTTCATTAATTTTTTTAGTTTTAATTAATTGAAATATACATCTCTTTGGTTTTGAACTTTATGGCTGGCATTCTAAAATTTTTATTTACTTAATATTTTATTACTTTATTAGAGTGCCACATGTCACATGTCAGCTTCATGTTGAGCATGAAATTACACTTTTCCCTCATACTGGGCTGTAGAAAGCATAATGATAATGCAGCGGTCCCAGATCAGACTAAAAGGGGTTGAGCTTCAGAAGTACATCTGCTTCTCAAGAAGGATGCATATTCTCACCCCTTCCATTCTATGCCTTCATTCAGTAAGGCACCATCAAACTCCATGTGATTGAGTCAATTTCATGGGCTCGCTGGCTGAGTATCCTTGTCAAATCAACCTGCCAAAACCCCTTTACTAGTACTTCCCATTCAGTTTTGTTTGAAATGAATTACCTAAAAGTGTAATTGCCCAGTTGGCCATCCAGTCTGCCAATCTAATCTCGTCTTATATGAGAAATGGAGAACCTGTTGTCTAGAAATGTTTACCGATTCCATTCTATTTTGCTATTGATGAACCAGTCAATGCTCTTTTCCTTCCCGGAGATGAGATCGACAATGAGTTCAGGATCTCCTTCAAATCAACTGCATGCTATTTTGTAGAGAGGCATATTTTGATACTTTCTATGACCACAATCAGCTCAGTCTGGTTGTTTGTTTTCATGCCATTGTTTTGTAGAAACACTGCTTTCATTCTGCCATTCCTATCACGGAGTACTTCTCCACTTCTTGATCTTCCTGGGTTTCTTTTGGAGGTATCATCACAGTTTAATTTATACTCCTTTCCCACTGATGGGAACCATGTAGACATGGCCATTCTGGTTCCAGATGGCTGTCCCTTAACATGAAAGGATGAGATATTCCTCTTTGACCAATACTCCATAGGTTCTGATTCCAAAGAAGAGAGGAATTAGTTAAGGTGCTTGGGGATGAATCTGAGGAGATTCTGAAATTTAGAATTCGATTTTGTGCCCTGCTCTTTCATGAGTTGGGAGTTTATCTTTCAAGGCTCAGTTATTCCTTGCATGCCACAGGCCCCACATGATGAAAAGCAGGCTATTTGATCATGATATCATATCTTTTTGATGTAGTTCGTTTTCCATACAGTCTAAGCCAGTTCCTTAGGGTCTCCTGGGTGGATGAGGAAAACCGTGGATTTATTCCAAAGGAGTCAGCCCATTTAGACTAATTTCCAATGCATAAGGACAGCCAAAAAAGAGGTGGAAGTTGCATTCCTCTGCTGCTTTGTGCTCACAGCAAATCAAAGGTCCATGGATTCCCCACTGACTCAGAAGTCACCTGTGTGAGAATCTTGACTTTTACTGCCAGCCAGCTAAAGCTGATATTTTAGGCCAAATTGGGGGGAGGACCATAATCCCTTTCAAAAGGGATCAGAACCTGATATTCCTTTGCCCTTCAGCACTTGAAGGTAACCCTCCCTTACCATGTAGGTACCCTGTCCCTCTGAATTCTAACCTAAAACATCTTCTGGAATAATTGTCGTCCAAATCTGGAATAATTGTATGGTCTGGAAGTACAATTTGAATAGTTTCAGCTGCTGCCTTGTAAGTTTTACAGGCCATTCCTCGATATCTCCCCATGGAATGTTTTTCCTAACATCCATCTAATCGGCAACATGGATCATACCTGCTTCTTTCAGCAGAGGAATGATTTGCTTCAAACTATGAATGATGAAAGCGGCTGATGCCCAGCCCATGCATTCTCCCAGAACCTTGAAATCTTTCCTTTTTGGATGTCCCAAAAAGCTAGTTCTTTGATAAGGGCCTTACTATCCATCACACTTTTCCAATTTGAAAATGCTTTTGGCCAATCATCTCTGTGAATTAATTTTTGGTTGGTCCGAGTTGTTCTGTTTGGAAGATGAGCGTTGAAGGGGATTCCTTGCAGGATGGGTATGGGTGTGCCATGTGGCAGAGATTTCCATACATCCTTCTGACAGTTTCTTACACTTATGATGCTTGGCATCTTCTGTTTTTGGTCAGTGTCAGGTTGACAGATTCTATGACAGTTATGACAGATCACTCTTACACATTATAACACATTGGGAGTTACACGTGCTAAGTAGGGTGCATGCCTTGAGGAGAGATTCCTTGGTACATCTGAAGGATAATTCCTTTCATGAAGGATATTATGAGCCATTACCTTCGTAGCTGTTCTTTTTTTTTTAAAACAAAAGACATTGTATTACAGCAGAAAGGCTTAATTACATCACAAGGAAAACGCTAAGACATATCAGCTGACAGAGAGGTGCATAGTGAAACCGCACCAGACAAGGTCAGTCCTACCGAATGAACAGGTAGAAATCCCAAAACCCCCAAAAAGGAACAGCTGAATGCTTCTACCAACAACTAACCCCCCATTACAAAAAGGATCGACATGGATGAGAGTCCACCCATCATTACATAATCGCAATATAGGAAGAGAAAAAATGAAGCATCAAAGAAGAAAGTAACCAAGACTCAAAACCGCTTAATACCAGGGATACCCCTAAAGGCACCTGTAGCAGGGGCATGACCAACATACATACTTTGATTACCAGTAGCCAATGAGGATCCCGCCTGGCCGTCACCATGCACCATGTTGCTACTGGACACCTTCGCACGAGGTCGAGTAGTCTCCAGCTGCCTGATAGTCGCTGGGAAGAAAGGAATGCCCAAGCTACCAGCCACCACATCTAACTTCTTGTGAATCAAATGGAATTCCTCATTATGCTCTTTCCACACACGCACAGGTTCCTCGTCGCCTTGCTGCTTCGCTTCTCGAACCACCGAAGAGTGCCCGACCAGCTGCATGTTAATCCAGTACTGCATTAACATACGGTCATACGCAGAGGCACGACCCGTTGTATTCCCTGGATCAATTACCCAGTCATCCACCTCCTTATGCAACTCCTTAGTGGGCTTCGCTTTCACCTCCTCCCACAGGTTCCCAACTAATTTATCGATTTCCATCTGGATGGCCAAGGGCACGTGATCTTTATAGGACTCAGCAACCTCTTGGGCATGCAATTGGGTACGCGAAGCAGAGCGTTTCTCCTCCTTATGCCGAAGGAGCCCCTTTCCTTTACCAACCCGACCGTCGGAAACCTCCCCCAGAAATTCCTCTCGCCGCAAAGCCCGTTTGGGAGCCATGGAAACCAGCCCACCCAAGCTACCACCTCCTGCTACTCTGAGAAAATACACCACTCTGCAAGCTAGCTCCTGGACTCGCACAGACCCAAAACCCAAATTACAAAAGATAACCAGGTCCTAGCGGATAGCAATGGAGGGTGGCGGAACCTGCCCAGGATAAAAGGAGGAGGCCGTCATCATTTCCAGAGCCAACCTGTACCCTGCATACCTCACCCCAATCATGCTGCCGACGCCCTGTGTACTGCAACAACTAATTGCCATCCTTTCAAATTTAAAGAACATATCGTTGCTCCGAGTTCTTCCAGCCTCCCCCATCCCATCGTACTTAAGACCGTACTTGGACACACCCTCCCAAGCCTGCCTTAACCTTTCGGGGACCTTAGGCCACGTGATCCCGCGTGTTAGAATGACGTGAAAACCTGGGATGGCTCTCGCCCTTTGTCCTCTGCATGATTCCTATCTTCAACACGTACCAACGGAGGTCTCATTGCAAAGTCACAAGCTGCCACCTGTTGACAGATCTTGAACCAATCTTCCAAAGGACCTCTCTGATGCCCTGTCCCCCTGTCCACGCCAGCATTAGCGAGCACATCCGCCAACTTGTTGGCATCGCGACAGACGTGTCCAATGGACACCATCAGATAGCTGTCCAACAAAAGTTTAAGGTGATCCAATCGGCTTGCAAGACGCCAACTGGCAAATATTTTCTCTGATGCCTTCCCGTTCACCAGCCCCTTCGCCATTTAGATCAGGATGTTGGTGTCACCTTCGATAATAGCAGGAAACCAGCCACCATCTCTCAAGCATTCGAAACCCCCTATCAGGCCCTCTAATTCTGCAGAGTTGTTAGTGTCAGAGCCAATGGCTCCCAAAAAAATTGCTATCACTGAGCCATTCGCATCTCTGCAGACACCACCATATCTAGCAGGCCCCGGATTGCCCCTAGAGGCACCGTCAAAATTGAGTTTGAAAACCCTTGTTGGGGGCGGGGACCAGAGCAATGGGTTGGCAGGTCTACAAAACTTCACTTTGCTCCGGAAACCATCCAACTGGCCTTTATCAATACCCCAGTTCACCGCAACATGCCTTTCCTCCTTCGGGATGATCTTATCCTCTTCATCCCATTGACTGCTGCAGATCGAGGAGAGAAGGTTATCTTGAAGAATCATCCATACTTCGTCCACATTTTGCTTTTTGTCCCTTAATATCCAACCATTCCTTTCTTTCCAAATACACCACATAACCATTCCAGGAAAAGCATCCCATAGGGAGCGGATGATCCTGTTTTTGAAAGCCTTGGGGTACCATTCTTTAAGAGTTTGAGCAGGGAACCCCCGACATCAATCACTCCTTCTGAAGTGCAAAGCCCCTTTGTCCCAAATGGAAGCCGCAAAGATGCAGCTATCCAGGAGGTGAGCCATGGTTTCTTCTGCTTGGCAGCACAGAGGACAAAGAGATGGGCCTAGGAAACCTCGTTTCTTAAGGTTTTCGCCCGTTAGAATATGACCTTTGGCAACCTGCCAAGAGAATGTGGCCACCTTCGACCATTGGTTGGTGACCCAATTTTTTTTCCAGAGCTCATTCCCTTCCTCATTACTGCGAATCTTGATGTTATAAGCTTCCTTGATACTAAAGGCTCCCTTCTCGGCATAGCCCCAATGAAGAATATCTGGCTCTCTCCTAACCCTTACAAAGCTTTGCTGTAGCTCCTCCTGAAACATTCTAAGATCATCAGCATTGTCGGTGTTAGGCCAGATTTGATAATTCCATTGTCTCCTACCATCAAAGGCACGTTCTTCCCAGTAGTGCGAAACCTTGATTTTCCCTTCTTCCTGACCTCTGTCACGCAACCGAGGCCATCTCTGATCCGAGCCCAACTTTGGCAGATGATTCCAGGAGTCTTCCCAGAAATTAGCACTTTCGCCATTCCGAATCTACCAGAAGCAATGATCCTGCACCAAACGTCTCCCACCCATCGCTTTTCGCCAAATTGGTGAGCCAGGAAGATCCACATTGAGGCGGACCAATTGGTCTTTGGGTTTGTCTCTGGCGTACTTGATATGCCAAAGCCTGGCCCAAGGTTCTTCAGTATATTTAGACCAGCTCCACCATACTTTAGCTCCTTGGACTTCCGCCATGACCTTCGGGTCTCTAAGCCCCAAACCCCCCTGATCCTTGGGTTTGCATATACCATCCCAGCTGACCAAAGAAAATTTGGCTTTGGCCTCCCTTCCACCCCAAAGAAAGTTCCTTTGAATGCTCTTGATTTCACAAAGCACTGATTTGGGAGCTGAAAGAATTGAGAAAAGGTAGATTGGCATAGCCTGAAGCATAGCTTTGACTAGAACCAGCCGACTTGGGAGGTTTAAAGGTCTAAGAACCCAACTAGATAGCCTGTGTTTCATACGGTCGAGGAGTTCCTGCCACGAGGCTTTTTTCAGCACTCCCACCCCCAGAGGGATCCCCAGATATTTAGAGGGCATCACCCCACAAGAAAAACCAAGGATCCGAATAATATTTCTCTGCACAATTGGAGCAGTGTTCAGGAAGAAGACCTGCAACTTATTGGGATTGACAGCCAGGCTGGAGGCCATAACAAAGAGATTTAAACTGTTCTTAAAGTTGTGGGCTTCTTGGATTGAAGGGTGCCCCATGAGCATGGTATCATTAACAAATTGCTGATGAGTCTGGGGATCCATACTTGCATTGATCTTAAGCCCCCTTAAGTCCCCAATCCTAGCTTGAGTTTGAATCAAGCGACTCAAACCCTCAGCCATAAGAATGAAGAGAAAAAGGAGACAACGGGTCCCCTTTCCTGATGCCTCTAGAGGCCTGGAACACTCTAGAAAGCGAGCCATTCAGAAGGATGCTGTAAAAAGGAGATGAGACCAACCCCATTACCCATTCCACCCATTAAGGGCAGAAGCCATAAGCCTCCAACATCTTGTTTATGTATTGCTAGTTGAGTTTATCATAAGCTTTCGCTATATCCAGTTTGATCATCATGCCAGGAGTTCTGGAGCTCTTCAAGGAATGAAGCATTTCGTGGACCAGGATGACCCCATCCAAGATTTGCCTCCCTTCCACAAACCTAGATTGCTCCGGGCTAATGAGCCTTGAGAGGAGGGGCTTCAAGCGGTTAGCTATAACCTTGGATATAATTTTGTAAATTACATTACATAAGGCTATGGGTCTAAATTGATTCAGTCTGTCAGCACCAACCTCTTTAGGGACTAGAGAGATGAATGTGGCGTTGAAAGCTTTGAGAACTCCTCTCTTATTTCTGGATTCCTCCACAATCTGCAGAACATCCGCCTTGACTAAATCCCAGAAGTGATGAAATAAATTCAAAGTAAAACCATCTGGCTCTGGGGATTTCCTCGGAGCCATCTGGTGAATGACTTCCTCCACCTCTTGTAGAGAAACAGGTTTAACAAGCATTTCATTATTTTCCCTGGTCACAGACCTGGGAATTAGGTTAGTGATCCTGTTCATAGCTCTGCTCCGATCTCCACCATTTTCTTTGAGGATATCAGAGAAATGCTGGGACAGTTCTTCCTCTATTTCCCTCCGGGTTTCCACCCTACTACCATCCATCTTTTTGAGCTTATGGATTTTGGAGCTATTTCTATTCTGGATAACCGTGTTGTGGAAAAATTTAGTATTCTGTTCCCCCTCCTGGAGCCATTTAACCCTAGCCTTCTGTTCCCAGAAAACCCCTTCCTGTTTGTCTCTGGCCTTTAACTATCCGAGAAGATCCTTCTCCTTAAGCTTCATGTGATCATCCCAACCTTCCTCCATCCCCTTTTTATTGATGATATCGATCTCACTTAACATCCTTTTCTTGTCCTCAAAGATATTTCCAAACTCTTCCCTATTCCATGTACAGATTTTGGCCTTCAGGCTTTTGAGTTTCTGCTGGAAACAATACATAATTGTACCCATAGGGGGGACCAACTCCTGCCACCACTGGGCCATCAGCTCCTTAAAGTCTTTATGCTCCAGCCAGAATTGCTCAAATCTAAAAGGCTTGCTCAAGGTAGAGTTTGACCAATCCCAGTTGAGGCAAACTGGCCAGTGGTCAGAACCTGCTGCAGGGAGAACATCCATTCGTATTTCTCCCGTACCATGCACAATATGCTCAGAGACCTGGAATCTATCAAGACGCGAGGGCACCAAATGATCACCCCCACGTTTGTTGTTCCAAGTGAACCACCCATTCCCTGTTTCCATATCCACCATTGGACTATGGGACAAAAAGTCATTGAAGGCTTCCTGAAACTTGTCCAAGGATCTCCTACCCCCTTTCTTTTCCCCAATATTGGCAATGAGATTGAAATCACCTCCAATAACCCAGTTCCTAGACTCAGACAGAACCTTGACCCACTCCAAGAAATCTAAAAAGGCCTGCTTCTTGGGGAAAGCACTCAGGCCATAGATGTTCATCAGCGAGCCATTAGAGCCAGAGCTCAGGTGCCAAAAGCTTGCTATAAGTGCAAACTGAGTGGCATGCTAGTCCGTGAGATCCACAGTATTTGGGTGCCATAGGATTGCACAACCCCCAGCCATGTCGACAGCATCAAGAGCCACGGATTTCCTTTTGCTGCCTTTTGGTGGGTCAGGTTCAATTCCCAGATCCTGGAGAGCTCCAGTTTTGATAATTGCCTCTTGGAGAAGTTCTATTTGCCTTCTGGAAACATATCCCTTACCTTTCTTCCCACATTCAGCCTCAATTGCATCTAGATCAAGTTCACCCAGCTCCATGTCTTCCACCTCATTTTCCTCCAGACCTTCCATAGGGACACGAAGCTCTTCTTCCTTCGACAGCTTTGAGAGTTGAACTGGAAGTTGCTTCTGCACTTCCTTTTCCTTGACGCTTCCATCAGCACCATCCTTCTCATCCAAAGCTTCAAAAGGGTTAACCGACTTGGGGTCTTTACCCACCTAACTTTTCCTGGTTTTGGCCTGACCACCTCCTCTACCTTTTCTTTTACTCTTGACCTGAGAAAAACCTTCCCGATCTGGCCCGTCCTCGTGCCTCTGGTTAGGGGAGGTCGATTGCTTTAATACTAAAGGACTATCCCTACCAAGGTGGCCATATTCATGGCAATGACGACAACGAAAGAGCAGCTATTCATAGTCTATAGGTTGAAGCCATTCCTCATCCTCCCAATTCATGCAGATAGCTTCTGGAAGTTCCTTCGATAGATCTAGATAGACATAGATGCGAGCAAAAGCGGTATACCGTTGAGACCTGGTTTGCTCAGCCACCTTCACATATTCCCCAAGGGAGTTGCCTATATCCTTGAGAGTATCGAGATCCCAAAATTCACTGGGCAGCGAAAAGAGGCGAATCCACACCGGGGCCACCGTAACATCTTCAGTTCTTGGGTTGAATCTTTCCTTCCAGGGTCTGAGATAAAGACCAGCTGAGTAAAAGAAATACGGGCCACCCTCCAGGATTCTGCCCTTGTTTTCCTGATTAAGAAAGATAATGGTGAAGAAACTTTTGGCCCCTAGTTGTAGGTCATAATGGCCTTTAGGCTTCCAAGCTAATTGAATCCATCGGATCAGGTCCTTCTCCTTGGGTCAGATTCCCACAAATTTCCCAATTAGGCAAGTCTCCTTCCATAGCTCGATCTTTCCTCTTACTGCCTCTGAACGGACATGAATAGTTGGGATAAACTGAGACTTTGGAAGGCAGCTGCTTGAGCCAACCACATTGCACGACCCATCCCCGACCTTCTTGCCGCTATCCTTTTCCACCGCCACACCCTCAAGCTCCAGGCCTCGAGGGTTTCCAGTATCCACCGACATACGCTTCGAAGGCACCAGGCCGCCTTGCCACCACTCCCACTCGTAGGCCTGTGCGGCCCAGACTTGGGGAACGAGCACCAAAACGAAAATGTCCTGAAGCCATGTTCACAAAACTGCCATGCTGCTCCAAGAAACCGATCTCCTTAACCCCAATCTTTTCACCTTCGTAGCTGTTCTTTCCTCTCTTGTCAAGTTTGACTTAGTAAAACAAGGCACACTTGTTAGGCTTATATATAGTGAGCTTGAGTAGAGTGATTCTACCAAGGGAGTGCCTCAGGGTTGGGAGAATCCATTGTAGTCTCTTGAGGACAGTATTTTAACTTTTCTATTGTGTGAATGGGAAGGTAGTGATTGCTGCTCAAATTTTTTGTTTTCTGTCCACTATTTTCATGCTGCCAATTTATGAGATCTACTCTCTATCTGTTTATAGGGTTGATCTCATCTATTGATAAGTAGTGTCTACTCTCTTGATTTCACTATTCGGCAGTTGTGTTTATGCAGAACTGAAATTTTGATTGTTTTTTCTAGTATCTCTGTTTTAGCTGTAGGTTAATTCTATGAGTGCAGAACTGTGTATCATGTGGATGGAAAACTATGACATGGTATCAGAACTGTGCATCTGTGATTCTCTAGATCCATATATGTAATGGACTGCTGCCTATGAGAGGGAGCTGTTGGAGGATTTTAGTGGGTATGATTCCCAGAAGACTCCAGAGATTGAAGTGATTCATGCTTGTGAGAGGCACTGGGACTTGTGAGAGGTTGTGGGTGAAATGCCTATGTAGTTCCAGTGATTGGAGTGGATTTGTTGCCTGAGATATGCACAGAGAACTTTTGATAGGTTGATTTCATTGGCTGATCTGTTTGTTGAAGTGTGTTCTAGGTTTGCAAGATGACTACACTTGGTCTTAGAGAGTGTGACTGTCTAGAGGGTGCTTCCAACTTTGCATCTTGGAAGTGCCGGCTGGAGATGGATCTTTAGGAGATTGTAGAAGGCACATTTGTTGCTCTGACTGATGCTACTTTGTTGGTTGCACATAAGAAGAGTGTTGTGAAAGGGAAGGTAATCTTTATGGATTTGGTGAAGGACCATTTGTTCCCTCAAATCGAAGTGAAGTTAGCTGATGAGATGTATGCAACAATGATCACTCTGTATTAGAGTGGGAATGCATCCTGGAAATTGCTTCTGAAGAATAAAAACACTTATACACACATGAATGACATAGTGACAGTCTCTAGTTAATTGACGAAGATGACCTATATTAAATATTAGTGCATGGCCATTAGGATGAAGGTTGGGAACGAGGAGTTGGAGTCTATGGCAATTAATGGATTCTCAGAGCCTTGGGAGTCCTTTGTGCATAGTGTCTATGGCTGTGAGCACATGCCTACTTTTGAGCAGGTTTGGGGTGCTTTCATCCAAGAGGAGACACTGATTGTATCATTCATAGCTAAAAATAAAGAGATTCGAACCAAGCCCTCCTTAGCAAGGCGAGGAAAGGATGAAATAAGGGAGTGTTGAATTCTTCTTATAGCAGTAGAAATGCAATTTTCAGATCGGATAATTACTTCCTAATGATTTCAAACAGTAATTTCATCTTACTTTCATCATTGAATAATTACACAATGAAAATTTAAATGCAGCAGAAACAAAAGATCATAGAAGGATAGCCATGCACAATAGACACATAAATTTTATCTCGGGAAACCCAACCTTGGTAGAAAACCCAGGCAACTTTTCTTAATAAGAAATCAGTCCATGATTACAATTACATTACAACCATAAAGAAAACCCTAGCACATGAAGAGTGTGCCCTTCATGAAGAAACCCTAGATCAAGATAGCGGACCCTTAAGAGTGACAAGGACCTTCACAAAATTGCTTCTTGTATCTTCGCTAGGCCTCTTTGAAATCTACGCACTAGAAGAGTTGAGAAGAGATGTTGTGGTGTGATGATAAAATGAAATGTTTGACCACTCATTTATACACTTCAAGTCACCTTCATTTCACTTTTGGGGTCGACTTGTACTTTTTGTCTTCGATATTTCTTGAGGCTTCTTTAATGATTTCCGGGGCTTCTTCAATGGTTCAATGGCTTTGACTTGTCTTCTTGGCATTTCTTCTTTACTAGAAAAGTTGTCCATGAGCCTTGTTGATGATTATCTCCTCACATGAATGTCTATTTAATATAGATCACTCCTTGCTGGAGCAGGCAATGTGAGAGCATCTCGAGCCTTTTATCCCTAGCCAAATTAGCATGGCTAATACAGGGAGAAAGACTGCACCTAGGCCATTCACCACTATCCAAATAGGCGTGTGAGTGAATGTATCATTCCCCCTTGGTCAGATCGGCATGAACAATCTGGGAGAATTTCTACCCGATGCTGCTAACTGGAGAAACATCAACATGGAGGACTCAAGAAGGGTCACAACAATGCCTTGATTACGTCTTCTTCACATAAATTCAAGCCTTTGTTGCTTGTATAACTTGGCTCCTTTACCATTTGATTGGCATTGGTCTTAGCAACCGATCCATTACATAAATCTAAATTTCATTCCATTACATAAATCTAAATTTCATCATACATCTTAGTGAGATCCCCCTTGTGTTAGAGGAGAGACAACCTAAAATGAGAGAGGGAGCTATTGTGGTGATAGTGGATAGCTCCTCTGAGTTCCCCTGGGGTAACAAACATGATTTAGGGCTTTACCACTTGAAGTGCAAATTTGGGAGGTAACAGGTTCATCTGGGAGATAGGTCCACAGTTTGTTGTCCAAGTCATTACGAACCAGTGTTGCAGGAACCAAACCGGAACTGGAAAAACTGGTCGGTCAGCCCGGGTCTGGGGGTTTTCCAGTCTGAATCGGCCTCCCAAACCATTCTGGGTTGGTTTGATACCGAACCAGCCAGTTTGGTCCTCGAACCGCCCAGTCCAGTATTGAATTAGTTCCGAACCGTTTTTTCCATAAAACCGGTGAAGTATGAGCTTAATAAATTTCAGTCCATTTGGGAAATTAGGGTAACCTCCATTTTTCATCTATTAGGATGTATAGTTCTTAACCAAAATCTTGCAATGAAAGCTTGGATACACTCCTCAAGCATGATAGATGGTTTGAGTGTAATATTTGATGAGAGAAAAAGATTGAAAACACAAAGTGGCTCATTGTTTTCAGGCAATTGAGTCTTCATTATTAAAAATTTCATGCCTGGCTTGCCTAGTTCCATTTTTAGGCACATTAAACCACTTTAAGTCCTTTGTACCAACCCCTGTTGTGTTAAAACTTAAAATATGTTATTTATCTAGTTTATGGCAGTAATACATTTGACATTCATGCCGCTAATTTAGTTTCTCCATCAAGCCATTGTGCTTTTCATTCCATTTATTCATTTGGACAACGTCCATCTTGAAATGTCCTTGCCATGATTCCAAAGTTATTGGAGTTGTTTTTAAATTTAATGTTGTGATTCCTAAATGGATTTGATTTGCCACTCTGAATTTTTTTTTTAATTAGAAAAATATATTTATAGTTAGTGTACCTATTTTTTCCCATCATATCCGGATCCTGGTCTTTCAAAGATTTTGCAGATCTGTATCCTGGTAACTTAGCTAGAAACCTTTCACTGAAGCTCCAAAACTATTTAAAGTCTCGAGTCCTCGACATTAAGTTAAACCTGTGACAATATGTTAAGACTAACTTAAAATCACACATTCATTTGTAAATAAACATAAATTTCCACCTCCAATACAATTTCTTGCTTATGCTTATGCTGCAAATCTATGATTTGTTTCTTGTATCCTTGTTATGGACATCAATCCTAATACTCCGTGCTTCAAACTCTGGAGTTTGTACAAGTATTTTTTATAGATGAGCAATACATGTAAAAGTATTTTATGTATTTTTGGTGGACCGGTTTTATGATTCGGCTTTTTTCTTGGTTTTTGTCCGGTTCCGGTTTTCAAGGTCGGTCAGTTCGTCCACCGGTTCGTTTTTTGTAACATTGTTACGAACAATGTCGTTGCTGACATATTGCTTATGGAGAGGTATCAAACCTTATATTGGACATTTTGTGCCATCCATTGCATTGATTTGATGTTAGAGGACATGGGAAAAATTTCTTGGATCAAGGAAATTATTGAATTAGCTAGGAGTGTTAGCATATGTGTGTGTGTGTAATCATAAATATGTTCCTACTCTCATGAAACAGTGCAGAGGGAACAAGGAGTTGGTGCATCCCACAATGTTGTGTTTTGCAACTCACTTCATTTCTCTTCAGTCTTTCCACAATTCGATATTGGAGTTGCAGAGGATGTTTCTTTCATATGAGTGGAATGCTTGTGTCTACAACACTAAATTAAATGGGAAAGCAATAGCCCGACGTGTGAGACACGATTAGAGTTTTTGGATGGGAGTGCTAGAGTTGTGTGCCATTAGCGAATTTTTGGTAAAGGTTCTTCGCTTGGTTGATGGTGACAACCCTGCAATGGGCTACTTGTATGAGGTTGGTCTAGTATCCCCAATTAAAATTTAGGAATATTAACTCCAATCTCCAACATAAATTCTGCTGATTTTTAACCTTGTCCAAACAGTGGCTCATGAAGTGTTCCAGTTTCAACAAAAGAGGAGTGTATTTATAATTTAGGAATTTAATGAAGATGTGAAGCCCATTAAAATATGCTTTGAGATCACTATAATGTGCCCTAATCAGATCTGATATATAGTTTTGGTAGCTGGTAATTAAGTCTGGTTCGAAACTTTCTTCAAACACTTAGCATGCGACCTCTTTATTAGTAATGTTGAAGCATGGAAAGTACAAATCACATCACCATATGTAAGGTAAGAGTTCTTGGCCCCATATAACAATAGGAAGCGACTTGTACTTCAGATTTAAACAAGCATGAACAGCTCCATAAGCATCACTTCAAATCTAGGAAGACTAACTCGAATTTCGACACAAGGACTAGCTGATTTCCAACTTAACCCAAACGCCTCCTAACCAGTACAAATCTTTCCTAACAGCTCCAACTCGACCCTAACACTCCAAAATCAATCTAAATGCCTCACCAACCAACTTCAAGGAACTGATATGAAAGTTTAATACACATTACATAAAGATTGCACAACCACAAATTCCGATCTATGCGTAGTTCAATGAGCAACACCAATATAGAGCATAATATGATAAAATCATAGTGAATGTTTATTATGAATGGATGGGAGTAGTTACAATACTGATATGGACAACATTCAAAGTTTAATGTCTCTTACAGCAGCTAGAAACCCAGGAATTACAGAGATAGAAATGAAGAGGTGTGCCCCTCCACTAGAAGAGATGTCGAATATAGTAGATTCGGTAAAATGACGAAAGCTCGGGCATTTGGAAACCTTTTTGGGTGCAACAAAAGGTGTTCCTTACTAGAAACGATGCTCCAGACGCAATGGAACATGTCTAATAACCCATAAATGTACGGAACTACTAGAACCAGTAGTTCATTCTCGGCCCATCTACATTGGTCCAAGCTCTATATCAATAGAAAGCAGCTCCAAATGATAGATCTTCCTCCCAAATCATGCCCTTAGTCATATGTACATGGTATCCATCCCCAAGAGAGATGCTTGTGATAAAAATGGGATCCACTTGTGCACCCTCCAATCTTTGAAAACAATGGCAACTAACACTACGTGAGAGAAAGAGCGCACTCCACACCGGAAACAACCAACACAATGGAAACACTGGAATACTAATGAATCTTTAGATCTGCAATACAACTCACAGCATACTCTAATCAATGAAGCTCAGTAGAAAGATCTAGATGATCTTTCTCAACACCTACAATAAAGCCCAAATGAAGAGATCTGGATGATCTCTCCTCTCACACTAGCTAGGGTGGAATCTTTCACCACCGAAACCAGTCACAAATGCAAGGGGCACATCTCCCAAGCTTGAAAGCCACAAGAGCTATTCAATTCAAAATTACAAATGCCAAAAGTTCTCGAATGGGTACCTTCACCCTTCTTTTATAATACTTCATTCACCTTCTAGAGTTTTCTCTCATAAAAATACCAATAAAATATTATTAAATATTATTTTCATGAGAGAATGATCTTGGGGACACATTAACTTCATCTCTAGTGTTATTTTGGCTTCATGTAGACTTTGATCATCTTTGAAATTCGAATTTGGAGACGCCCCCTTGATTTAGTGGGAGTTGCAACTCCCCTTGGGCCCACTCTACCCTCATGAGCATTCCTTGGGCTATATGAAGCAACTGCCTTGTCAAAATTTGTCATAGATTTTGTCATAAGTTGTCATAGATGCCTGTCATAGAATCTATCATAGATTGTCATAGATGCCTCTTCATGAAACTTCTTGGGAGTTACACTTCCTTAGAATTTGGATTTGTGGATGCTATCCTTGATTTGGGGTTGTTACAACTTCCTTGTTGGACCACTTTATCCTCCTGTTATCCACTTTTTTGTACCATATTTGGGTTACTTGAGGAGCCGCCAGTTGTCAAACATGACCAATGTTTGATTTCAGTGTATCAGTTGTTCCGTCTTCATGTCTAGCAAATATTGGCTAGCCAATTTTTTATTTGAATAATTTTGACCATGGCCCCGCGGGGTTTGTAATAAAATGTGCTAGTAGGGTATTTTTTGAGTGGTTCGATCTCTTGAGGCATAGAAACTCAAATAAGGTATTCCAGGGAGTTTTTTGCCCTTGACAATTATGCTTTGCCTATAGCTGAGTATAATTGACGAGGTTTTCTCCCGCTTCCTCCAAAGCTGGAATGCTCGATGTTGAATTCTGGGCCTTGGGGGGTTATTAGAGCCCAACTGAGTGTTATAAACCTACTAGGCATTATTTAAGTAGAGCATAGTCTTGTCCTAAGTCATCAGGGCATTTAAATTTTTTTCGAAAAAATCTTTTTCGAACTCGAAAAAATTTATTTTTTTAAATGTAAAATTTTTTAATTATTTCCCAAAGTTTTTTGGTTAATTTTTCCATAAATTAAATGGAAAAAACCCGTTTGTAATAAGTTGGTCACCCAGACCCCATTTTCAGTGATTGAAGGCTCTAACTTTAAGCCAAAAATCATTCTTGACCAGCCAGCCAGTCAGATCCAACTTTCAGATCATCAATCGGACACATAACGCCCTTTTCTCAAAAAAGTCATTTTCGAGGAAAAAAATGATTATTTTGGAGAAAATTAAAACTCTCCAAATTAATCCAAATTCAGCGAAATAAAAGGCTAAATGACATCTCATTGGGCATTTATGATGATTGGAGTTATCATAACTCAGCTTCAGTCAGCATTTAGTGAGCAATTAATTTATATTCAGTTAGCAGATTTGTCATCTCCAGCTAAAGAATGAGATGGAGAGCACTCATTGGTCTGATGATTTGATCGAGGTAAAGACTGAAGCTTGCACCATCAGTGACCTTCCCAAACTTAGCAGGGGCTTCATCCATACCTAAAAGGTGGTTTGCCTACATCCATACGCCTACTTCACCCATTCACGCCCCTCCTAAGCCTTGGGGCGCCTTCCACACGCGTGGTCTCAGTTTAGGCTTGTTTTTTGTGCTCAGGGTTGGAGTGGGGGCGCCTTGCCTAGGTGGAGGTCTCCCCTCACTCCCAGCTCTTCATTTTAGGTTTGGGTCCTCAGTTAGGTGACCAAGCCGGTCAGGTTATGTGATTTGGTTTTAGGGTTTTAGCACTCTCTCATTGTATAAATAGAGGCTCCTTCAGCTCTATTAGGATGGACTTTTGTAGCAGAGTTACTATGAGAAAATTGTATCAAGCATTTGCTTTGAATTGTTAATAAAGATTCGACTTTGGAGGTCCATGAGCTCTTGGATGTGGTACTTTTTGCAAATGGGTGAGGTGATATTGTCTTTAACCCCTATTTCTTTAATGCTTATATAAGATTAATTGTTTCTTTGTTAGCTCAAGAGGGCCATTGTTGGCATAGTAGAACAATCATTTGTAGTTCAATTTGATTGTTTATGCGAAGTAGATTAGTATCTTGATGGACATGAGTAATCAGTATATATGTAATGTTGATCATGATTCAATTTTCTTAGCATCCTAGCATGTTATTTTGATCTCACGTTTGTGTTAAGTTGTAGTGTGTTTTCAGGCTTCACAGGTTGAAGAGGGGCGTGAGCTCAGCTGCTTCTATCCTAGGCTTCAAGCAACCTTTTTAATCTAACACTTTCATTGCAAGACCTACAGAGATCTTCGTCTTTAAAGTACAAAAAGAAAGCTGGGAGTCTAACTCTCTCTGTTGGGTTCCATCCATAAATTCAATACTTTCTTGGTTATCGAACTTCCCTCCTCTAGTTCTCTCTTTGCTCTTTGATCTCCTTGTTTCCTTGCTTGCTAGCCTCTTCCTCCTTGCTTTGTTTTGCCTTTTCTTATCTTTTTTTCATCGCTGCCCCGTTTTTACTCTTTCTTACCACTCATTTTCTTCATTTTGGACAACCCTATTGTGTCTTAGTTTATGCCCCTTTTTTACCCCTTTTTGCCTTAGTTTTTGGGCCTTCTTCTACCTTGTTTTGGGCTTTTTCTTCTCCTTTTTGTTCGCTGCCCTGCTTTTTACTTTTTATGACAGCCATCTTCCTTCTCTTTCGCTGCCCCGTTTTCATCATTTCTTTGTACTCCTTTGGCCTCATAGTTCGCTGCCCTATTCCTCCATTTTCTTGTTTTTGACTTCCTTTTTGCCTTCCCTCTTTCTTCTCCTCCGCTTCCTTTTATTTCAGCCTTCTTTTGCCTTGTTCTTTTGCTCTCATTCAAACTTCTTCTTTTCCCTTTTGGCAAGTTTTAAGAAAAGCTCCAAGTGAAAGTAAATCACTCTCCTTTTTACGCAAGTTGCAATAATAATAGAGTTGTATACTTTCCTTTGAAAGTCCTTTCAAGGATTAAATTTTTAAAGGCAATTTGTATAATTTTAACAAAGCATCTTTTGTTTGAGTGGGGTTTTTAAGTCCCCACTCTCATCCTCCCCCATTTGGGGAGGCTTGTGTTGTGTCCATCTTTTTATATGCTTAGGATTAAATGTGTCTGTGTTCATAATATTTACATATTTTTTGTAGAATACTAATTATTAGTCCATCACATTTAATTCATTGATTAAGTTGATTATTTTATTTCTTAATTGTTTATCTTTTATATAAGTAAATCAACTGCCTAACATTCATAAATCTCTTGAATCTCACCATAAGGTGGATCAAGAGTGCTCTCTGTCGGAGAGTTTAATCAATCATCTTCATCTTAATTGTTGTGCATCATATTGTTTAATCAATTAATTCTTAAGTAAGACTCTTGAACTTGTAGAAACACAAGTCAAGAGCACTCTTTGTCGAAGAGCATCTTTAGTATTGCATAATCCCTGCATTAGTCTCATTTAGATTAGATAAGACTCTTGAACCTCTGTCATAAGACAAGGTCAAGAGCGCTCTCTATCGGAGAGTTTAATTAATTAACTTAATAAAATCTTCAACACACACACCCCATAATTAATTAACTTTGTTATCATCCTTCACCTAGTATGCTCTGTCGACTTTCGGGTTGGGCTCGTACTTAGAACGGTGAACGGACTTGTTAAAATTCGCTCAAGAGTAACCTAATTAAAACTTTTACCCCATAACCAACACACCGGCGTTGTTTCGATCAAATACTGAGGCAAGTAGGCAAATTCCAAGTGTGGGCGCTGGGCAACCCAATCTGGGCACAGTTAGTTAAGTTATTGAACACTTAGCTGTGATCCCAGACAGGTCCATCATGTCTTCGGACGGAGCCACTGAAGGTATTTCTGGTTAAGATATCCAGACACTTTAAGCAAGATCACCATTAAAATCTTTTAAAAATCTACCAAGAGCACTCGCACAATCTAAATACTCACTAGCTTAATTCCTAGACTTCTATTTTATTCACGCATTTTATTGACTCCACAAGGCACTGGTCCTTGGTCATATTTGAATAATTATCTATCTTGATCAATTGTCCATGGTTCATTTTAATTGTTATATCTGAATGCTTGGTTAAAAGTCTGGAATCTTTGCTTATCTGTGTAATCTCTTGTTAGCAACGTGGATTGCTTTTGATTAATTGTCATTCTCTTAATAAACAGATACTTCAAATCATAATAAACTCTTAAGTAACACCCATCCGCATCTGCAACTAAGTAAAACACTTTAACAACTTAAGAGCCTTAGAAAACTCTTTTGTAGGGTCTACCCCTTATGGCTTCGTTAGGAGTTAGCCGAAACGGAGGAGCTAGGAGTAGGTGACAGTACCTAGCTCTGTGCTTGCCCCCAAGGTCACACCTCTCCCACTTTCTCAAGTGAGGAGACAACTTTCATTAGATTTCTGTTGCTGGTGTGCAATCGGCGGACAACACCTCCTATGTTCCCTCCTTGGCTGACTTGGACCATTTCCACCTCATTTATGAATATTTGACCATTTTATTACAAAAATTGTGATCCACATCACCCCTTCTAGTCTTTGAATTTAAATTTGCAAAATGGTTGTAGGCCATGATATTCCAAATCTAATTATTTTTTCTCAAATGGTTAATAATCAAAATTTGGGGACATTACAGTTGGGCAAATGAAGCTATCTATCGGTACCTAAGAAACCAGACATGTCTAAAACCCTCTGCATGTCTCGTGTATCGTGCCGAAGACGAACACAATGCCAACACGTGTTTTGATCATGTCCTAATTTAGGACACAATTAAAACACGTGGTAGACACATGATGACATCATGTCCCGCACTGTATGGATCGTGTCTTGATTCCAAGACACGTAAAAGGCAGAAAAGAGGCCCACCGAGGGTTAAAACCTGATTTTTCTCATTCTTTTAGACATTTGCAATAGAAGAGAGAGGTGTGAGAGTGAGTGTTTTTTAGGTGAAGAGGATTTGAAGGATTTGCAAGGGTTTCCAAGTTCCTTTGACGGTGGATTTCGTTGGGAGGATTCAAGCTCACTGTCAAGTAAGAAGAGGAATGTCTCAATTAGCTAGGGTAACAACTAAAGGACAAAGGAAAGGGAGAAATGGCTCATTTAGTCCCTCCCCATTTCTTCCTCCTCCAAGCATAAACTCTCCTACTCCTGCTAGTGCTCCATCTGCTTTTAGTGGAGCTCATGCTTAATTTAACCCTCTTTTATCAAGACAACAAGCCCAAGAGATAAATTACTCTTAGTGGAAGTATGTGACAAGGAAAAAAGGGCCTGGAGAAAAGCTTGGTGGGGGAGGAAATGTGAGTTGGAGTTGCAATTTCTACAAGAATGAGTTCAAGAGCACATATTACTGGGTTAAGGGCCATTTGTTGGCCCTTCCATGTGGGATTTCTTCATGTAAAGCAGTGATTGTTACCCAAAGGAGGGAGATGGAAAGAGAGGATCATGTTGGCTTAAGGAAAGTGGCGGCAACAAGCAAGACACAAAAGAATGAGGATCTTCTTCCATTCTTGAGGAAACCCTCTAGCACTAGGCCTCCACCTAACAAATATAAGAGTGAGGTTGATACTCATCCAACAAGAAAGAGGCCAAGTACAAGTGGTCCAATGGATAGGATTTTCTAATAAGAGGCGCGAGAAGAGGTGGACCTTACCATTACATTCGTTTTCTACCTCAACTTCATTTCATTCAATGTTGCATGGTCACCATTGTTTATTGAGATATGTCAAAGTCTAATTGAATGAGCTCCAACTGGTTATGTGCCTCCTGGTTCAAAGAAGTTTAGACCATGTTGTCCGCCGATTGTACACCAGCAGCAGAAATCTTCCGAAAGCTGTCTCCTCACTTGAGAAAGTGGGAGAGGTGTGGCCTTGGCGGTAAGCACAGAGCCAGGTACTGTCACCTAAGCCTAGCTCCTCCGTTTAGGCTAACTCCTAACGAAGCCAAGGGGGGTCGTCCCTAACAAAGGGTTTACTATGGCTCAATGTGTTTAAGTGTTTTTGATGTCATGATGTGGATGGGTGTTTTTTAGGAGTTTTTGAATGATTACAACTTTATTATAAAATGAGCAATCCACGTTGCGATTACAAAACACAAGATTTGAGACGAACAATACAAAGATGACTTGGAAATTAAAGGCATCCACAGATAGATAATGATTTAAGCAAACATTAGGGACAAATGGTCTAGATCAAGGCGATGCGTGGAAGTTTAAGACCAGTGCCAAAATGGAGTCAAAAAAGTGCTTGTGAATGCTGGAATACAAGTCTCAATAGTAATGTTTGTGAGATCATTTTGCAATTGTTCTTGGTTTATTTTATTTGTAAATTTTAAAGATGATCTTGCTTAAGGTGTCTAGGAAACCTAACCGGAAATACTTTCAGTGGCTTCGTTCATGACGGACCTGTTTGGAATCACAAGCTAGGTGTTCAGAGAATTTAACCAGCGAGTGTCCAGATTGGGTTGCCCAGCGCCCACACTTGGAATTTGCCCACTACCTGAGTATTTATCGAGATAACGCCGGTGCGTTGGTTATGGGGTGAAAGTTTTATTACGTTATCACTTGCAAGACTAATAGTCCAATGTCGTTTCTGGGTACTCTGATTTTTAGCTCGGTCAGAGCATACTCCGGCAAGGAAACAACGAGATAAATGAATTAGGGGGAAATGTGAGTTGCAAAATTTTATTAAGTAAATTAATTAAATCCCTCCGATAGAGAGCGCTCTTGACTTTGTCTTATGACAAAAGTTCAAGAGTCTTAGCTAAACTATATGCTTGATGCAAGCAAATGCAGTGGGAATGCTCTCCGATAGAGAGTGCTTTTGACTTGGGTTCCGGCAAGTTCAAGAGACTTAAGAATTAATTAGTTAAACTTGCAAACAGTAGAATGCATAAAAAAAAGATAGTTAAACGAACTCTCTGACAGAGAGCACTCTTGATCCACCTTACGGTGAGATTCAAGAGATTTTGGTTCTTTTTAAGATTTAACAATTAAAGAGAAAGATACACAACAATGCAAGTTATAAAATCTAATCTAGCAATTAGTAGTTATACTTAATGAACAACTAGCAATTAGTGTAAATGAAAACTAAGTCTAATCAAGAGAACTAAGCTAAGTGCTTTAAGTTAAAACTACACTAAGTAAAAATGAAAAGGAACACAAGGCACACTTCCCCCAAATAGGGGAAGTAGGAAAGATGGGAGGCTTGCTCCCACTAGCCTTTTTATTAATAATTTACAATGCTTGGGGATTTTAACCCTTGAAGAGAACTTAAAAAAAAATCAAAAGGGTGAAAAAGCCCTAATGGCTTGTACAAAAAAAAGGATGTGGTTTGTCTTCTTGTTGGAAACTTTTTCTTCACTATTTCCAAGTCTTTAGACTTGTCTTTGGTTGACCTCTTCTTCAGTATCTGCTCAAAACAAATAATGACTCAAGCACCCATTATTCGTTAATAAAATCAAAGTAAATCTAGATGCGAACAAAAATGAAATTATTCTAAGTGCAAAAACTACCCTTTTAAAATGCAAATTTTTTAGTCTTTTTGAAGCAAAACTAGATACAAAACTTTTACAGGCAAAGTGGGAAAGATGAAGGGGGTAAAAAGGGGCAAAAATAAAGCAAAATAGAGGGCTGAAATAAGTGAGGAAAAGAGGGATAAGGGGAAAGCGAATAGCAGTAAAGAGAGCTGCAAAAAAAGAGAGAGAGGGGGGAAAAAGAGGGCAGCGAAAGAGGGCTAAGAGGGCAGCGAAAAAGGGAAAAAAGAGGGCAGTGAAAGAGGGCTAAGAGGGCAGCGAAAAAGGGAAAAAAGAGGGCAGCGAAAGAGGGCTGTAAAAAAGAGAGAGAGAGAAAAAGAGGAAAAGGTAGGAGGCCAAAAACGAAAGGAAAAGGTTTAGGGCTTCCAAGGTAGCAAGTAACCGAGTTTTAAGATGTAGTTTTAAGAGATGGATCTTCGAACTAGTGCCTCTTGCCAAACTTTTTTAGGCTTGAGATCGACTTTAGGAGGCCCTGAAATGCACACAATGTCAGAAAAATAGGTCTTTTGAAGAGATGAGAGAAGCAACCGAGCTCAAACTTCTCTTCAAACCTAGGAGATCTGCACAAGAAACCATTTACAAACACATCTTGATCAAATATTGTATGCAAAGCAAAATGGGATTAGAAGAGTATAAGTATTTCCAACTACAGTCTACTCCTTCAAAATCACATAAAACCAACATAAATGGACAAATTGAACTCAAATCCCCACCCTTTGGACTTAATAAAGCCTTCTAAGCTAACAATTTGATCAAAAGAGTGAAATATAAGTAATAAACAAGAACAAAATCACTTTGATACAGATGAAGCACTTCCCGTGACAAGAATCAACACACCATACGGACCTCCAAAGTCACTTTATTTCCAATAGCAAAAGCTATAACACAATTACAATCTGGCAGAGTAAGTTTGCCCAAAAAATCCATGAAGAAAAGAGTGCAAAGCACCTCTATATATACAAAAACCGAGCCCCAGGGGGGAGTTTATGAACCAGAGATCACGCTGAGTGTGACTGAGGTTGAAATGAATTGAAGATTGAGTTAAACAGAGTTGAGGTGAAGATGAACTAGAGAGGTAGACGCCACCTCTACTACCAACTCAAGCAAGCGCTACCAACCTGCCAACACACTCCAACGCTCCACCAATCCCTCCACACGCGCGAGCTTCCTTTTTCTCACGTGAACCGTACGGCAATCCATGGAGTGAAGGAATAAATAATTGTTTGAAGGATGAGTTTATTGGGGAGGAGTCCACCCTCACCCACTCGTAACCATCCACGAGCCAGCGTGAACCATCTCCTCACATGGTTGACGTCACCAAAACAACTCCCTCACATGAAAACCACTCGCTAGCATATGATACCAAGGCTTAACTTTGATATTATTGAAGTGGAGAGGGGACCACATTTCCACTCATACCTATCCACATAAGCGTGGGCTCCATCCATGCTAACATCACATTCATCCTTCACGTCACTTTTTTTTCATATTAATTCAAAACTATACTTTAAAACAATGTTTTAACTTCCACTAAGTAGAAGAGGGTTGTAACTCCTTATGGGACCCATGCCATGTCACCTTTTCATAATTTTTTATTAATTTTTGACTTTTCAAAACCTTGACTTTGGTGCAATTTCTCCAAAAATAGCATTTAAATGCTATTTTGGTGCTCAATTAGCCAATTGATGACTTTCGGGATGCTTCGGCTGCCTGATTGATGGTGAAAATGGCCCCTAGGGTAAAGATGTTGCTCCGGGCTTGAAAATGAGCCCAACCATGCCGAAAACGGACTTTGAATCACTCCTTTATTACATTTTGAAATTTTCCATTTAAACCTTTAAAAATGGCTTAAAAAACGGGAAAAAAAATATTATTTTTCTCGAAATCCAACGAAACTTTAGGAGGACCTAGTACATGTTCATACGACTCAATCGGAATGCGTAGCATGACAAAAAACATTGACACGAAGGCTCTAATAACCTCCCAAGGCCAAAACAACAAGACAACTACCCCAACTTTGGAGGAGTGAGTGAAAAACTCAGAAATTATTGGTCATTTGTTCAACAACCAATAATAACCAAGGGAAAAAACACTCTGAGCTAGTCGGCTTGATGCCCAAGTCCGGGAAGCCGAGCCTTTTATAAAAAATTAAATGCTAGGACATTTTTTACAATCTCCCCAAGGGGGTATGAACATATATTTACAAAAAGTTCTGAACATAGTCCCAGGAAAAGGCTGGTGGACTTCTGAATTATGATCACGAACAAGTGTACTTGTTCAATGCTTTAGTGGCTCACCGAAAAATATAGTAAGTGCAAAATTAGTGGATAACAGACCACATTGTTGCTTAAGGCAAAGAAGGAGGTGGATAAAATTCTTGGGCCAATTAGATCAGCATGGCCCTCATCCGGTGTCAGTATTGTTTCTAATGGATGGATGGATGTAGCATGCCATCCACTCATCAATTTCATGGTGTCTTCCCAAAATGGACCAGTGTTCTTGAAAGCGGTGGATGCTCTTAGGAAATACAAGGATGCATAGTATATGGGTGAGTTGTTCATCAAAGTCATTGAAGAAGTAGGTGTTGATTATTGTGTACAAATCATCACAGGCAATGCACCTGTGTGCAACGCTGTTGACATGATTGTGGAAGATAAATATCCACAGGGATTTTCATTTTGGACACCTTGCATTGCTAATTTGTTCATTTTTTGAATTTAGCACAAGATTCATCTAGGCCCTAAGGGAAAGGTCATTTTATAGATTTTCATTTGAGTTGTTAGTTGTAGAGTCTAGATTCATTTATACTTGCTTTTATTGCTCTTACAAGTATTTTGGACACCTTGCATTGTCCATTCTTTGAATTTAGCGCTAAAATCTATTGCTTTAGATGTGACATGGATTGGCAACCTTACTGATGATGCACGCCATATCCGTAACTTTGTATAAAACCACATTAATGCCCTCACAATCTACAAAGAGTACACACATCTTTCATTGTTGAAGATTGTAGATACTCGGTTTGCTTCATCATTCATCATGCTCAAGAGGTTGAGGGAGGTCAAAACGGCTCTTGGGTCCATGGTTATTTCAGAGTTTTGGTCTTTTTAGAGAAAAACAGATCAGATTGCTTCAAAAGGGTAAAGGACATAGTGTTAGATGATGGTTGGTGGGAGAGGGTAGATCTTACCATTAAAATCATGGAGCCAGTCATTTCTTTGTTGTGGTTTGTAGACATGACCTAGTCCATCCTAGCAGATGTTTATGAGGGGTGGGATTCCATGATTGAGTCCATGAGGACCTTTGTTACATAGAATGAGTGTGCTGAGTATGAGACATCAGCAGAGAACTTATGGTCCACCATACAGTATATTCTTATCTCTAGGTGGGATAACAACTGCATGTCTTTGCATTGCTTGTCCCACTCATCGAACCCCAAGTTCTATGGTCATGACTGGCTCAATGGTGGACCGGGGCCCTCCTCGCATGGATGGAGAGATTTCACTAAGGAGGAAGATAGCATATAGACGGCTATTCCAGTATAGAGACTTACTTGATGAGGTGGAGCAGGGATTTGTAGATTTTTCCACTACCAATGGGAGATTTGGAGGCTATGACATGCTCAGAGATAGGGGGTTAAGAAACCCTATGTTTGGTGGGCAAATCATGGGGCAACATGCCCTATTCTACCTAAGTTATCCTTGAGGCTCATCTCTCAAGTTACTTCATCTTCTTGTTGTGAGAGGAATTGGAGCACATATGGGGGCTTGTACAGTTTGAATAAGAGTAGGCTTGAGCAGTCCAGGGCAGAGGCAATGGTGTATGTGCACTCCAACCTTCCTCTTATTTACAGGAAGAGGGAGGAGTGGGTGAAGGGAAAGACAAAGATGTGGGATGTCTTTCTTAATGATATGGGTTTGGACAACAGTACTGAGTTGGCATTAGCCAACATGGATCTTAATGATCCATTGCTAGAGTCAGTCACTTTTGATGATGGTGATCCTATGGAGGGGTCATCCTTCACACCAACATATGCATATCGTCAGATGGGAAGAGAAGAGGAGGAGGAAGAAGAATAGGGAAGTGATGAGTTTGTTGATTCAGGCATGGAAGAGGACTGTTGACTGATGAGATCCTTCCATCTTGATCTACCACTTTTTGTATTTTCCAGTGGCATTCTGACATCTATGTAATACATTTTGATTTTAATGACTTAATGAGAAATATGGTTCCAACATCTTGAGCTATCGCTTATGGCTATCATCTATGTGTCTCATTGTGATTTGTGAATGTCTAATGTTTATTGTTTCTAATTTCTATTGAATATTTGTAAATGTTCTAGTTTCTAAAGAAATTGGTTCTATATGTCTATATTTTTATATGTTTTAAATATATATATATTACGTGTCCTTTGTGTCTTGATTCCGAGGTCATCGTATCCATTTCGAACACTCGTATTTTTGTGTCCTCTGTGTCCCATGTCCTCGTGTCAGGTGACTTAGATCGGTACTATGAGGATGAGGGGGAAGAGGGATTTACTAGACGATCCTAGATATGGAGTTTGATTAATGGGCAATGAGCAATACTCTATATTGCCCCATTAATGCAGTAGGGTTTTATCTCAATCCACGTTCTCTTATCCTACGGTTTTAGATTTGATGTTGTGGTTATGAATGGATTTCTCAATGTGTTCAGAGGTGTTGTAGGTACAATAGATCCCATGTTATCCAAAACATGGGAGCCCCGATTTCACATACAAAGGTAACTGTTCTGAATTCCTTAAGTCGTTTTGGGGTCCCCATAATGTTTATCATGTTTTCTGTGATTTAACTTAGCTGAATTTTGGCAATTTATGCATGGTTTGTTTTCTTTTGGCGAGTTGCGGAAGACTATCTTTTGCAAGAATTGTTTCATCCTGCAACCCGCAATTTTCAGAATGCGGAATGCAGGAGCTTGAAGTTTGTTATTTGTGAGTTTTCCATCCCGCAACCCGCATCTCGCAATTTTTGGAATGCGGAACGCGGGAGCATTTTTTATAAGTATAGCATTTCATCACGCAACCCGCATCCTGCAATTTTCGGAATGCGGATTGCGGGAATAAGTTGATTAATTTATTTTGTTGTGTGGTCCCGCAACCCGCAAATTGTGGGATGCGGATTGTGGAAGAGATTGAATAAAAACTTCGATACTTTTGTCATCCCGCATCCTGCATCCCGCAATTTTCAGAATGTGGATTGCGGGATGATTAATAAAATTTGAATCTTGCATTATGATCCCACATCCCGCAGGAATTAATCTCCACCGTCCATTTATTTTAATCCTACGGTCCTAAGTTGACCCGCGGAAAATATTTATATAGGTTGGTTTTTTACGATTTCTTTACCATTTTACTATTGCGAATTACTATGCTGCGTGAATTTTCTTTGCGTTTTTTTTTACCGGGCAACTTCGCCACAGTCCAGTCTAATTACAGGTTAGTTTCTTCGTCATTTCTTCATTCAATTTGATTACTGTAGTTTAGTTTGAACTAGCTTTGATTTTCTCGCTTTGCGTTGTTTTTTAAAACAGATTTTTCTCCAATTTTCAAGAATGGCAAGAATTACTCGCTGCAAAAGCCTTCAAAAGGATATGTTAACCAAGGACCCGAATTTTGGTATTTTCTCAGATACTAGTGGCAGAATCACTGATACTTACCAGATTGAATGGATTAGGGTTTACGCAATTTTTGACAATGACGACTTTTCTAATATCCAAGACAACCAGTTGTCCTACCAAAGAATTAGGGATTCTGGACTTCACTCTATTGCTGCTAGACCTGCTACCTTCCCCTACAATGACGTGGTCAAATGGATTGTGGATCATGCGAACCCCAAAGACCGTTCCTTCAACGATAGTGCAGGATCACAGCTTGCCAATTTCCGTCCCGAGGTATTTATCAGGGCTTATGGCCTTAAACCGGTCAGACAACCCCTCACCGCAGAATTTTCCCAATCCTCAAAGACCAGGTTCAATTTCAATAAAATGTTAAAATCTTGGATACACGAACCTGGTAAATTCTCGCAGAGGGCCGACGATCTTTACCCTGTCACTTGGTTCAAAGAACCCTATTCCTTACTGGAAGCCATGTTATGCAGACTGTATGGCCTTCCTAATTCTTCTGTGTTCAAGGATGAATGGGCTCCAGTAGCTCATCATGTTTTAGCAACCGGCGATTCTTTCCCGTGGGCATCCATCTTATCACTAGAACTCAAAAAATCCATCCAAGACTACCAGAAAGCCACTGCCAGAAAGAAGCCCAATTTCTTCTTTTCGGCCTTCATTTTGGATGTATTTTGCACTGAGTTCCAATATCCCAATTTGGGATGGAACTTGACTTTACTGGCTCCCTCGGTGCCCATTTATTATTCAAAATTGTGGGAAACTAACTATGCAGCCAGGTTATATGATATACGTGAACATTTTCTCGGCAGCATCTATTTTTCAATCTTCAAAAAGGAAGCTCCTGCATTTTCAGTTAAAGCCCGAGCTTTCATTGCTACAATGGGTGATTGGTATGTTGGTGAGTCTTTTTCGTACATTAGGATTTAGTGAAGCAACACTGTTCACATGCTGCCCAGAATTGTCCCTGATAGGTTGGTCCTAGAAGAAGTGGCTTTCCAGACTGTCAATGATGGGGTTTATAAGAGACTCATTGGTCCTAAGAAAAAATCTTGGCCCAAATTTCCTTTGAACCTTGGATTGTTGGTTATCCCAACTTCAACCTGGCTGCAGTATTGGGTGAACAGATAGTTTCCTTGAAGCTTGGCTTTGCCAGCAAGAGAAGGCATGATCCCAAGGGATTCCTCGATGCTCATTTTAAACAATATCATATCAAAATTGCTTATGTGCAAGAGGAACTTCCCGATGATTCCATTTACTAGGGTGTCAATACATTTTCTGAAGTATTGGCTAGAGCCAAAGGCAAAGATGAGCAAAGTCACATCTTATAGCATCAAAAGGAACTTAAAGACAACATTCAGAGTTACAGGGCAATGCAAATGGACCTCTTGGAGAAAATGAGAAAGGACAGAAGAAAATGAAATCCAGGCAACACAAATTCCATCAGTGGCAACCCATCCAGATGGGGACAAAGGTAAAGGTCTAATGGAAGACCTTCCAGAGGTAACAGTTGCTCAGCAGGTGAAATCCTTGATGCATACCTCAAAACAATCAAAATAGAAGCTGGCAATGATGACCTATGTACTGGACACTCAAGCAGTTGCAGTTGCTCAGACTATTGCTGATATCCAGGTAAAAGCCATTTAAAAGACTGAAAATGCAGGTTTCTTCTTCTCCAACTCCTACTATAAATTTGGAAGATTCTAACTTAGAAGAAGAAGTAATAGCCTTTGCACCTGTCACTGAAGAGGTAGATCAATACTTGCAATCATTCACAGATTTACTCAATGGTGATGGCAAGAAAGATTTTATCCCTGTCCCTACAGTTTTACAATCTACTTCTGTTTCTAGCTCCTCGTTTTCAGCATAGCTCCTTTCATCCATTCAGACTTTGTCTACTTTACTTGCTGGAGCAACCATATCACCTGCACTATCTCAATTGTACGAGGCTTTGAGCTTCACAATCTGTGTCTATCACATCTCCTCCTGTGCAAACCCTCGTGTTGCAACCTGCCACCACAGAAGCACCAATTTTTAAGATTCCCCTGCACCTACCTTCAATCACTCTGTCATCATCATCTAGTACTGAAAAGGTCTTGATGCCTTCCTCACCACTCCATTGTGTCGGCATCCACTACTCGTCTTCTGAAACTTCAACCTCACTCTTCTCTTCAACCTCTGAGGTAGCTGCTGTTCAGAACATTTTTTCTTCCACCACTCACATTACCATGCCCATCCCTTCTCCTATCATCACTCAGACATCCTCTTTGGTATCTACAGTGATAGGGACTTCTACATCCACTGAGCCAAGAGTTGAGTTTGATGAAGACATTGCCATCTCTCTTGGAGATTATTATTATAATAAGTCTAATAAAGCAGTAGTTAAGAAGGGAAAAAAGAGAAGGAGGGATCAAAGTGGTATGGATGTATATGTTATTGATCAAATCGTTTGGACTTAGTAGTCCGGTGACCCACAGGTAGATGCAATAGATACAGCTGCTGCTTTGGGTGCATTCACAGGTGCCAACCTCCATGCTGTTAACACCTTAAATAGGGAATTCGACAGGAGAAAAGCTGAAGGAAGAGCTTGAAAAGACTAGAAGGGAACATGAGGCTCATGTTGCTGGTCTTATGAAGACATCTGAGGACAAGTATAATGAGCTACAGGTTAAGAGTGCTTCTCTTCAAGTTGAGTTGCAAAATGAGAAGACTGCAAATGCTACCTTCACACAGAGGATGGCCTCACTTCAAAAGCAATGTGAAGATGCAACTGCAAGTGCATCTTCTTCTTCATTCTCCACGTTTTCACAAGAGGAATTTAAAGAATGGCCTATCGGAACAAATCAGGAGCATTATGAGTTAATGACTGACCTATTCCAAACTTTGAATGATATTTATGAAACTCATATTGCTTTTAGTCATATGTCTGTTTTCCTTGAAGAGCAGGTAGAAAAGAGAGAGAAAGCTTCCAAGGCTTATGATGACATTCTAGATTGGCAAAGGTACATGAAAGACAAGCCTGAAAACATTATCATCCTCAACAGCTTTCAACTAAAGAAGGTCAGAATAGTGTTGCGTTCTTGGCTTGACCTTAATGAGATGGTTGAAGATACTATTAAAAAGGCACAGGGCATATGTGGAAGAAGGTGGTATGCTGTTGATAGTATCATGGAGACATTGCATTTTCCCACAGTGGATCTCATTGAGAATGCCTGTCCTCCAAAGGTGATGATCGAGCAAGTTGAAGGCCGGCAGGATGAAGCAAAGGAGAAAATCCAGGGACTCGATCATATCACCATTGAAGACGTGGATCAGTTAATCAAACAACCTTTGGCTATTGAGGGAAAGATCCACATTTACAACCGCATCTGGCACAAGTTGGCTAAAAATGAAATGGAGAATTATAAATGTGATGTCCAACTTGGGTTCGAATCAGCTAGCTATCCCAACGTTGAGGAATAGTTAGGGATTTGGAACATATGGTGGGGTTTCCTGGGATATTAGTTTTATTTAGATTTTTTATCCCAATTGGATGGGAATCTACTCTTTGTAATAATTATTTAAAGGATGAGTTTCACATGTAATGGGACTTTTGGGAGGAGGAAAAATCTGGACAAGAGACTGGAGATACCTTTGTTTACTTGAGGTTTTGTAATTTTTTGCAAACTTTATCTAATACAACCATAATATTCTTTCATATCTCTTGTCATTTATTTCATTAAGTTTCCTTCACAAATCATGATTTTTCCTGTTTCAGATGGATCAATATTACTATTAGTCCTTTGCAATTAATGATTGCATAACTTCACAGCCTTGATTTCTCTCTGTTAGTGATTTATGTATTGATGAAGTTTTAAAGAGTTTATTCTGTTAAAATCTTTATCTATTTCTGCAAGTGATTACACAGTAAATTAGATAGCTTATATGTTAATTTTTTAATTGATATACTTACATGCAGGTTGACCTTCAATGTGTTAATTTTAAGTTGCTGTCAGTTAATTTTTATTAATTGATTGTAAGTTAAATGATGAGTAAATGATCTTGTTTGCATTTCTGTTAATTTGATTAAATGCTTATCTGTCTTACATCTCAGGTTGATTTGTGACCAAACCAAATACCCCTCTCAAAAAAGTGTAGATCTAAATTAGATTTACTTTCACGGTTAGATTACATTTTCCTTTTTCCTTTCGCTCATCAATCCAGTTTTCCTTCACAGGAAAACAGATCCTTCCAAGACCTAAATTCATTGACCCAAAGAGTGCCAACGGAGGCCAAATATTCGTGGGTGTTAACCACACCAAATAGCTCGAGGATAGAGTAATACTTGTGTAGGATTGCCTGAAGCCTTTGGCTGGGTTTTCATCCTCTATTGCGAGCCTTGGACATCTTTTTAGCCACATATGCACCCGAGGCCTCAACAAGAGGATGGTGTTGATTTTTGTTGAACGCTCGGATATTTCCAACAAATGGAGATATATAGGCTGGTTTCTAGGTCATGTTATCACTGATCTTGTAGTTGTCCCGATAGATGAATCCAATACTGGATGGTAGAGGGGATAGGAAACCAAAGCCGCGATCTAGGAAAACCCTATCCCCCAAAAGATGGATGGTTGTCACGTCGGTTAGGGGTTCCTTCGCTTTATGCCACTAGAGACGTTCAAGTGACAAAGGGGGAGACCCGTATCAATCCTGAAAGGAAAGACCCAAGACAAATCTCTAGATCAGACTCTTGACAGAGAATACGTAAGGTGAGTGTCTAAAACCCTAGATTCAAGGATGAGCCACAAATTAAGGATACATGAGTAGGGTGGTTATTCTAGACTGGAAATGTTACTCAAGTGATAGTATTAGGTGGCTTATGAAGATTCGAATTAGATCTAGGGATTTTAGTGTGCCAGTTCAAATGATTAAACCCGAACCTTGGGGGGATTCAAGCAGATAATTGTGAAATCCCCAGGACGTAGTTGAAATAGACAATTACGGCTTTCTGCACACTAACTTCGATAAATGATTTGACAGTATGTAACCGACTAGGCTGCACCTAGTTGGACTTTCAGTGAGCCGTCAGTGATGAACAAGATACTTGTTCATATTTAGAGTTCAAAGGTCCTTTCAGGCCTCCAGGGTCGTTTTTT